>JALXJV020000022.1:30507624-30976042 GCA_024633595.2 Lepomis macrochirus | reverse complement strand
CAGTAGAACCATCGGGTACCCGTCTGTAGTACCTGTCTGTAGTACCTGTCTGTAGTACCCTGTCAGTACTACCCGCCTGTAGTACCTGTCTGTACTACCCGTCCTGTAGTACCTGTCTGTAGTACCTGTCAGTACTACCCGTCTGTAGTACCCGTCTGTAGTACCTGTCTGTAGTACCTGTCAGTACTACCCGTCTGTAGTACCCGTCTGTAGTACCTGTCTGTAGTACCTGTCAGTACTACCCGTCTGTAGTACCCGTCTGTAGTACCTGTCTGTAGTACCCGTCTGTAGTACCTGTCTGTACTACCTGTCTGTAGTACCTGTCAGTACTACCCGTCTGTAGTACCTGTCTGTAGTACCCGTCTGTAGTACCTGTCTGTAGTACCCGTCTGTAGTACCTGTCAGTACTACCCGTCTGTAGTACCTGTCTGTAGTACCTGTCAGTACTATCCGTCTGTAGTACCCATCTGTAGTACCTGTCTGTAGTACCCGTCTGTAGTACCTGTCAGTAGTGCTGCTGATCATTAGCAGTAGTTATAGTATCAGTAGCACTGGCAGTACTAACTAGTAACTGCAGTACCAGTTACCAGGACTACAGAGCTGCCAGCTCTCACGCTCTGAGCGCGAGACACTTTTCACACGCTCTCACGCCGTACATCAATTTTCTCAGGCGTTGGAAAAACTAATGTAGCCTAGAACTGAAGGCGTCGACTCTGCACGATCAGCTCCACCCAGCTGATGCGACACCGGCTGACGCTGTGACGGGAATCAAGCGAACACGCTCTCGCGCAGTGACAGACAGTCTGTGATTGGCTAACACAGCTGAGCACTGCCTGGCTCTGTTGGGAACGTGAGCTGCTGAGGTCAACGTGAGGAATCGTGTTTTCACTTCTCTCAGATCTGCAGAGGCCCAAACGGGTTCTGCGTCCGTCTGGGACTCTGAGCAGCAGGTTCCAGAGCGGGAGCCTGTGAAAACACTCTGAATTCTTATTAAATGATGTTATTCTGACAGAAATCTTTCTGGACACGTCAGGTTACACAGATCTGTGGGACAGATTCAGTTTCTAACTGAGTTTATCCTGGAGGTGAAAAGAGGCCTAAAATAACAGACCTCCAAACACAGAATCTCTCCAGACTCAACTGAGATGTTGGCGGACGGAGAGCACGGAGACTCGTAGAGGAAGTAACCTCAGTGGTGGTTCTGGCAGTACCTGCAGTGGCAGTTTGAGTCGTTGTAGTAACAATAAGAAGTTATTTATAGCGTTAGCAGCAGCAGGAGCAAGATTTAATACTTGAAGTACCTGCAGTAATGATAGTTATTATTCCAGCAGTACCAGCAATAGTAACAGTAGTAACAGTAGTAACAGTACCAGCAATAGTAACAATAGTAACAGTTGTTGCAGTAACACTAATTACAGTAGTAGTAACAGTGCAGATTAGTAGTAGCACTGGGTGTTATTGTTGCAGCACTAATAACAGCAGCACTACGTTCACTCCTCTCACCGTGAGCCTCCTGTGAAAACTCGCTCAGACGTTTCTTCACAGCCTCCATTTTGTTTCTTCTTCAGCCGGAAGTGCGTCACAGAAACAGCAGCAGATATCTGATCAGATATCAGTTCTGATATTGGTGATGATCGATCAGTTCGTTCCCACGCTTCACGGCGCCATGCTGCTTTGTTTACATCCGGTGCGCATGCGCAGAGCTCCGTCCCCGCGGTGTAGTCGGTCTGAGCCGGGCGCCCCCTGCAGGAGGGAGGACGAACTGCAGCTGCTGCACAGACGGGTTCATGTCCCGCGGACAGAAGCCTTCTGTCCGGTTTTAGCCTCTTTTTCTTCTGTTTAACTCTTTTAAAACTTGTGTTTTCCTTTTTCCTTCCTTTTGAAACTCAGCTGCTTTCTCGTCTCTCAGCGGGACCAAGAACAGCTTCAGGTACGTTTTCTCTGCTTTTACCAACATTGTGGTGCAAACAGATCTGTTTTCACAGTGACGATGGTGAATAAGAGCAAATAAATACAGTAATTATTTAAGTGATATCAGAGTGAAGCTAAAAAGTCTTTACCTGCTAAATTAACCAGTTTTTATTAAAATGGTATCTAAATGTCTCCTTTGTTTTTTTCCCGTGTTGCTTTTATGTTTTATGTAAAACACTTTGAAAAGTGCTTCATATAAATAAACCTTTAAAAATGAAGGACAGATTAAACATGTTTAATATTTAACATCAGAGCTGCAACAACATGAGACACAATTCAAAGGAAGTCTGAGGAAAATGTTTAAGAGAAGTTTAAAGGAACTTTATCGTATATTACATTTATTAGTTTTATAGTTGTACTTAGTTATAAAACATTCTGTTTTTATTTGAAATGATCTCTACATGTCTAAACTGTCTCATTAAAGCACCTGGACCTGCGCTGAGCAGGAGCTCCGCATTACTTTGATCGGTTTAAGGTGAATATTGGAAATATTAAGAGTTCAGAGTTTGATGTTTCAGGTGTGAGCTGACAATTAAAACAACAAACAAGCATCTTCAGTGATGTTAAAGAAATGTATCAAGTCTAAGCAGCAAACAACTTAAAAATAAATTCAAATAAAATCATCAAAACACTCTAAATAACAGAGTTTTGAGGCTGTAATGAAAATATGAAACAAAAACTGTTTTCTTCCATAAAACAAACTTAATGTTGTAGAAATCTGAAACAGGCGTCACAAAAACTAAAGATTAAAAATCAGTCTGACAAATTTAATCTTTAAATTCATTTGAAATGAACCTTTTTCATTTATGTTCAAAACTAATTTGAACATAAGAATCTTTGTTTATGTTTGTCATCAATGACCTCAAAGTTTTTTTCTATGTTCACTCGTTTAATCTGCGACCTGCCCAGGATGGACCCCCCCTTTCAGCCAATGGCAGCTGGGATTGGCTCCAGCCCCCCGGTGATAAGCGGTTGATGGAGGGACGGATGCTCGTTGGTTCGCAGATCACGGGGACCTTCCTTCCGTCGGTTTGTCAGGAACAGGATCTCTGCAGATCTGAAAGCAGCAGCTGTGTGATGAGTTCAGGATCCCATCAGTGTGATTGGATGCAGCTGTGCGGGTCCCCGCCTGGAACCAGGTCCTGGATCAGCTCAGATGGACGAGTCGGCGTTGGAGCGGTACTTTGATGACTCCATTGCGAATGTGAGTTCAATCTGTCGCCTCCTCTGAGTCTGTGCGAGCAGCTGAACCTGCAGAACTTTATTTAAACACGGAGCTGATCAGCGACCTGCTGCAGGTTTAACCAACTTTTTACCAGGACAAGAAACATCAAGCTCAAAGTTCCAAACAGTTTGTCAGAAAACATCTGATAAATTCACGTTTCACCTTGTTTGACGTGTTTCAGGTCCAAATGCTGTTTGAGTCGGTTTATTATGTTCGGACACAGTTACTGAACAGACGCTTCTCTCTCTTCTCTGGATCAAACCTGTAACAACAGAAGCTCGTTTATGTTATTTTTTCAAAGTGTAAACAGAAAACAGAAGAGTGTCGGTGTCTCCGACTGGACTCAGCTGCTTTCACAGGTTCCTGATGAGATTTGAATGAAGTAACTTCCTAAATTTGATCCATCATCGCTTGTTACTGTGTCTGAGAGAAATGACCTGTTTTACAGTGTTGCTGTCTGGAAAGATTTACTCTGCTGTCCGGTTCCTTTAATGGGACAATTATTCAGACAGGAAGATGTTCCTGCGCAGGTGTTCAGATATCTGCACTTCAGGTGGCTCTTTAGGAGGGGGGGGCATGAAAGGAGGAAATCCTTAATCACTTCCTATTCAGATCCATACTGTCGATATTTAGAGCCCCCCCCCCCATCCTGTTTTCAGAGGAGCTCCTGTCTCATTCAGAGGAGCCCAGCCCCTCCTGTAGTTTGCACGCTGCCTACAATCTCAACCATCGAGGCGCGCGGCGGGAGGAGCTCCGTAAAGACTTTGCTAGAAACTGGAGGGTCGCCGGTTCGAGTCCAGCTCAGTCCACAGATACACAGAGTGGACTGAGGGGCCCTTCAGGCACTTGTTGGTGTCACCATGTGTTGTTGCTGTTGGTCCTGTCTGTACAGCTGCGTGTATTTCAGACATGACTTATGCTTATGCGGAAGAGGATTTGGGCCACATGTGAATTTCTTTTTGAGTTCTGACTGTAATCTCAGAATTAAAAAAAAAAAATCACACGTGGCCCAAATCCTCTTCCGCAAACTTAACACAACAGGAAACAGCTTTGCTTTTTTACGCATGAGTTTTATTTCTGTTGCTGAAATGTTTTGTCTGGTTGATGAATTATTAAAAAAGCTAAACAATCATTTTTGTATTAGTGCTTATTACATTTTTCTTTTGCAACACGTTCTTCCAAACTCTGGATGAATCGGATTGGGATTAATCCCAGTATTGATAAGAACAAATGAAATGCCTGCAGGAAGCTGCTCCTCTGATCCACCACCTTTGTTTTCTCCCGCAGGACTCCGGCTTCAGTTTGGGGGAGGAGCTGGGCCTCCAGAGCCCCGCCCACCCCGCACCCAGCAGGGAGCCGGGGGAGGAGCTTGACCTCAGCTTCCTACCTGATGACCTCAGCACGCAGGAGGAGGCGGGGTGTCATAATGACCCAGGTGTGACATCACAGATGATGCTTTTAATGCTGATAATGATGCTTTATAGAAACTATACAACATTTTAATTCAATAATGTAACATCTGGTGAAAATAAGTTAAAAACTGAACAACTCTTTAGAGAAATAAACATTTCCTCTGTTCAATATTAAATTTAAAATGCCATTTTTACAAACATCCCCTTTCAACAATTGTTGCACCTCCTGACATTTAAATAAGATTTAGGTTAATTGTTCACTACAACGTACACTTACTTCTTTATTAAGTTTCAGTCAAAGATTTAAAGAGATCTCTGACTTTGTAGGCAAAATCCAACAAACACAGAACCAGAATGATGAGCTGTGAAATGTGTTTGAGCTGTCGAACCTTAAAGACGACACGTAAAACCTTTAAATTGTGAACTCAAGTTCTGGAGAAACGAGCTCGACACAGCTGATTGACCAAAAAAAAGCAGTTTCATGAACCACTAAACAGAATAAATCCGTTTAAGAACCTGACTGGCAGGTGGGTGTGGCCTCTGAGTTTTGGGGCGAGTTCAGCCCGAAAAAACGTACCAAACGTTTTGGTTTTTTTCAACGGAAATGTTTTTTCCCTGAACACCCGGTTGTGTACACAAGTGTTTGTTTACAAACTTGTCGCCGCTGATTGGGTAATACCACCACTGGCTCTGCCAGCCCTTCACACAGAGCGACCTCAGTCCCTGTTCTCATCTGTGACACCACGACGGTGGGAGGAGCTGCCGCACGCCATCAGAGCAGGGGCGTCCCTCTCTGACTGCAAGGAGCTCCTGAAACCTCTGCAGGGGCCACTTCCTCTGATAACACCTCTGACCTCTGACATCACTTCCTGTGCTCTTCTTCTTCGTTAACTTCTTTCCCTGTGTATTTACCCCAGTGATGCAACATGTGCCGTTAGCGCTTACTCGTATTTATTTAACGATCTCCTGCTGTATTTGATGCTCTGTTGTTTGTATGTTGTTCCTCAAATGTAAGTCGCTTTGGATAAAAGCGCCACATGAGTAAATGTAAGAGCTGAGACACGCCCACCAAACAGAAGAAAACATACCTCGAAGCCCGTTGCAGAACGTTTGCAGAACGTTTGCAGCCCGTTGCAGAACGTTGCAGAACGTTTGCAGCCCGTTGCAGAACGTTGCAGAACGTTGCAGAACGTTGCAGAACTCACCTCTGATCTGTTGCAGAGAGTCAGACTGCAGCTCTGGACGTGTCTCAGGACAGCGGCGTCTGTCTGGACTACAACTCCCAGGCTTCAACATACCCTGACCCCCAGCAGGGGTCGTCCATGACGGGGCCGGGGACCGCAGCCTCCCCCTTCTGTCCCATGACCCCTATGACCCCCATGACCCCCATGACTCCCGTGACCGAGAGGTCAGGAATCATCCCACAGTTACAGTAAGTTACTCCTGATGTGAGCTGATACTTTGTCTGCAGAGCCTGTTAATCTAAAGCTCGGCGGCTGTAACGCCAGTTAGTGTGAATGTTAGTGTGAATGTTAGTGTCTGTTTGAGCACTTAGGCTCAGTGTGTGAATGGGGATACGCTTTGAGGGGTCGCAAAGACTGAAAGGTGCTATAAAAATACGGAGCATTTACATCTAGTGCCTGATGCTTCGTCCGTAATATCGACGCACACCGTTTCTATGTGTGGGTTCTTGCAGGAACATCGTCTCCACGGTGAACCTCGGCTGTCCGCTGGATCTGAAGTTTATTGCCCTCCAGGCGAGAAACGCCGAGTACAACCCGAAGGTACGTCGTCTCCCCGTCAGGTGATTAATGCTGACGACAGATTCACCTGTGTGAGAGAAAAACGGTGCAGGAATGTCCAGATTACCTGCCAGGATGTAAATCTGAGCTACGTCTTCCTCCACTCGGTGACGAGCTGGTCAGCACAGGAGTGCGTTCACTCGTTGATGTACCGCAGGAAGTCATTCAGAGCGTCAGACACTAAGTCAGTATACTGCACATTACATCATTACTTCTTAAACACATATACAGCGGTGTGAAAGTGTTTGTCCACCTGCTGATTTCTACTAAACTGAAACGTCCACACCAGCACTTTAGCTGCACATCAGAACTGATCTGTATGTAACTGTAAACGGATGAAAACGCACATCATGTGACCGTTCGTGTTCAAGATTCGGCCAAAGAAGAAAGTTCTTCTAGAGAAGAACGCAGAACAGCGATGGTGAAGAACCACAGCAGAGATTTCTCTGCACGGCCCGACAGCGAGGTGGAGCTGTTACTGAGAGGAACAAGGGAGGACGGAGAGACGGTGGCGGCGGAAACGTAGCAGAAGGTCTGCGTTTTAAAATCAAAACCCGTACGTGACCAGTTTCCCCGCTTAGTCTTTCTGATTCTCTGACTTCCTCACCAGCAAACGCTGTACAAATAAGAAACCTGCACTTCATCAAACACGTAGCGCCGAGCAGCACTTTGTTTTAGTTTGTCTGTAGCTCGTATCTTCCTCCACATTTATCATTTTCATAACATCAAGCGTTGCATAGTTTGCCCACCAGAGGGCGCTCTGCAGCTCCTCTGTTCAGAACACTGCAGCACCACAGAACAAAACATCAGCTGACCGCGAGCAGCTCCTGGTAGCTCTCACACTCATGACTTCAATAATAATAAAAATTCCTCTCATTTCTCTCTAATTTATTACTTCTAAAATTTTCTAACATCATCAGCAGCAGAAAACGCTGCCTGGTGCTAAATTAGCCACAAAGCTAATGCACACTGATAATGTGTTTGTCGGTGGAGGAAGCTAACGTTAGTGAGCGATTTAGCCGTAACGTAAGGTCTGTAGTTACAGTCGGCGTGTCAGAAATGATTAAACGTGAGCTGAACAAGTATCTAAGAAACAGCTGCAGCTCCTCGCTGACATTAATTAAAGGGCAGCGTTTCCTCCTCGTCTCTGTATGTCAGGAAATCGATTCTGTAGCTTTGGATAGAATTAACAGGGTGCAGGTGATCAGTGGTCATCAGGGCAGATTATATGTGAGGTGTGTAAATATTTGCCTCTGTAGGAGAGCCCTGTTTATCATTATTATGACAGCAATGACACGAGATGACATATGGTATTATTATTTATAGCAGTAGTACTATATTGGTAGTTTTCATAGTTTCTGTTTCACTGGTCCCCACAATACATACTTTTTAATTTAATGTTCATTAGTAATATGTACTCATCATTTATAATAAATCAGATATTATAAAAATGTTCTTTGGATTTTTATAAATTTGACACTTATTTTTAGAGCTTTAATATATTGTGTTGTACTTTTGTTCAAATAATTTCTAACAATAAAAGTTTATTTTTAAACTGCATTGCGTCATGGAACCCTGGCGAGGTCTCATTACAAAGGTTCGGGATAAAAGTTGTCTGGCGTTTCTTAAAACCAGGGAAAAGAATATTGGCCCAGATATCAGCTGTCTGATTTTAAAATCCTCGAATATCGAAATTGGTATCGGACTTAAAAATCCAATATCGGTCAGGCTCTAATATGGGGTTAGCTTAGCGTTAGCTTAGCATTAGCTCTAGAATACTTTACGCTCAGTGATCCTGTAGTGTGTCAAACACAGGTGTAGCGTCCCAGAGGCTGCTGGTGTTGGTCAGTTCTTGTGTTGTGTTTCAGCGTTTTGCGGCGGTCATCATGAGGATCCGCGAGCCGAGAACCACCGCGCTGATCTTCAGCTCGGGGAAGATGGTCTGCACGGGAGCCAAGAGGTCAGTCTACCTGGCTCAGGTTACGGGTACGATCAGGACTTTCAGGACAGTTTATTAACCAGCTTCTCTCACGTGTCTGAGCACGTGCAGTGAGGAGCAGTCGCGGCTGGCGGCCAGGAAGTACGCTCGCGTGGTGCAGAAACTGGGTTTCCCGGCCCGCTTCCTGGACTTTAAGATCCAGAACATGGTGGCCAGCTGCGACGTGTGCTTCCCCATCAGACTGGAAGGTCTGGTCCTGACACACCAACAGTTCAGCAGGTAGAAACCCTGACGATCGGTGAGGACGTCAGGTTAGCTTAGCTTAGCACAAAGACCTTCCAGCAGCTGCAAAGCTCTGATCAGGAAACAGAGCAACTTAGCAACAGTAACTAAGGGGGGCGTGGCTAAGCAAAGGGTCAATTAGGAGATGGAAGACATCACAAAGTCAGACGTGCAGTAATGATCCCAACCTTGAGCATTTTCTTTTTATTTAGCCAGGCTAGCAGTTCTCCCCTGCTAACGGTCTTTGTGCTAAGCTAGGCTAATCACGTCTCAGGAATTCCCAATCAGTCAAGATATTTTATTTTAAGCCTTCATCCGCGTCACATGCTATAAATTTATTATGTTTGGGAAAATGGCATCTCAAAAAATATTTCCGTTAGCTTAGCGTTAGCTTCTTGTTTTGTTAGCGTACAGTTTGAATTTAGTTTATTTTTCACCTGAAACTCGTGAACAAGGCAGAGTTTAGTACAAAAGTTCAGTCACTGGAAAACATTGACATCAGAGAAACATGTTTAGAAACGTTTTAAACTCCTGTTTGGCTGATTATTTAATTATCAGCAGGATAAAAAGCTTTGTGTGTGTTCGTGTCCACAGTTATGAGCCGGAGCTGTTTCCAGGCCTCATCTACCGCATGGTGAAGCCTCGCATCGTCCTGCTCATCTTCGTGTCGGGGAAAGTGGTTCTGACCGGTAAAGAAACTCAAATGTCCCACCGTGGTTAAACAGTGAAGTAACGGCAGACACTAGTGAACAGCAGAGCGCCAGCAAAAGCAAGAGGAGCTGTTAGAGTCTGTCGGGGAGAGCCGGGCGACGGAAACATTTTAAAAGATAACGTTATGAAAAGCGGCTCACGTGTGTTCGATCGACACCTGGTGCGGCCGTTTTTTCTTCTTTCCCGACATTTTTGTTTAAAATGACAAACTCACTGTGTCGGTTATTCATTTTTAAACACGGGGCCTAACGTTCGATGCACTTTAGGATTTTAGATCGGCATGAAGCTGAGTGTTTCAAGTCTCTGAGCTCGCCGACAGTCGGGCTGTGATGGAGGGCAAATCGGCGAGCAATCGCCGCTCGCCAGTCGTTTGTGTGAACTACTCAACGACGGATCGCTGACACCAGCCTGATGTCAAACAGACGGATGATCGATTTGACCTAAAGTCACAATTAAACGAACGTTTGATGTCGATTACGTCGATGTTATTTGTGACCTCATCGTTCGCTGACGTGGTTCTGATTTTCACTTGACTTCCACATATCAGGGCACGTTAACGCACCAATTAACTCAGTTTTTATTATTATTTTGAAAGTCCGCTGCTCACTGGCTCTGAATACAGTCAGACCCCGGGTCACAGGCGGGGGGGGGGGTTGGTACGGCGACCACTTCCCCTCCCTCCAACAGGGACACCTGCTGCTGAACACAGACTGTTTCTGCTGATACCTGAAAACAGATTTCTGTCATAACGACGAGCTCCAGGAGTTTTACTGTAAACCTCCTTTAAGTCGGCTGCTGACCTTCTTCTTCTGCGTTTGATGGCGGTTGGCAAACCAACTGCATCACCGCCACCTCCTGGCTGGTGTGTGACACAGCAGAATGCTGCCCAGATCAACATGCTGCCCCCACGTTCATGTGCTGAGCTGCATCTCGCGGACGCAGAGTTATAAGGAACTACATCCTGGGCTTTAAACTTAGAACAGTTGTCAGATTGTTCTGGTCTGGGGAAGGATGGAGCAGTGGAGAAGACACCTGGTGAGGGAGACCCGGGTTCAATCCCCCACTGTGACACATCCACCATTGTGTCCCTGAGCAAGACGCTTAACCCCTCGTTGCTCCAGAGGCGTGCGACCTCTGACCTTTAGAGCAGCTGTGAGTCGCTGAATGAGTAAATGTAAACGGATGGTCAGGACTGCGTTCGGCACCGATGTGGTTTTGCAGATCAGACTTGTCCCGTCGTCCTGTGTTTCATTTGTTCCGGCTCTCCCCGACGTCACTACGGGTCTTTAAATAATAAGATCTTTGCTTCATGATTAAGAACAACATCATCAAACATCAGTGTCAGCTCAGCGCTAACTGCTGTCTAATTGTCGTGCAGTAAAAAAGGTTGAGTACGAGACAAAGATCTTGTTATGATGAAACGTGGCTCCAGACGTGTTATTAATCATGACATCGCTTCAGTCCTCACAGCCTGTTTTAAATGAAGTTGTATTCATTTTGTAGTCGTGTGTTAAATTCCAGGAGCTAAAGAACGAGCTGAGATCTACGAAGCGTTTGAGAACATTTATCCGATCCTGAGAGGCTTCAGGAAGCAGTGAGGCCCGGCCCCCTCTGACGCCACTTCCTGTTTATTTGTACATATTGAATCAGTATTTACTGGATATCTGTTTGTTTGGGTTGTGGATGGTGAAAGAGTCGCTTTTTGTTTGAGTCTCTGTTGAATGTTTCGCCATCCTGAAAGAAAATAAATGACACTTTTCCAAAAAGCTGCACAGAAAAGATTTTATGTTTTACTTTGAAAATCCTTTTCCGATGGATGAGCTGAACTTTGGCTCCGTTCAGTCTGGTTCCCCTCTCGGTGTGGATCTTTTGAACAGGTGTAAAAACAGCAATCGCACTCGTGGTATGGACCAAAAACCCGGCCCGGGACCCAGATGAGGAAGTGGTCTGTGTCCGGTGTGAACAGACTCTGGTCCGGTTTAAGGTGCGACCCGATTGCATAAAGCACTGAGCCTTGTTTCTGATGAGCTCTCAGTCGGTGCAGATCTGAGACACTGAGCCGAGGCAGAGCGTGACGGGTCAGATATTTATCATGTGACTGAAATAAAGAGTCCTTAGTGGGAGAACTGCACGGAGCAGGACGCAGTAAGAATGTCACACCTCATACCTGATCCGCTCACAGCTGGATGGGAAACCCTGTGTTGACCCACAGAGATGAGAACCAGCTTGGTGTGACAGTTTATCCTGATAGTGATTGTTAGTGAAGAAAGATTCAGGTCCCTGGTTTGGTGGTTCAGGCCCTGGTGGCCCATTGCTGGGTTGTAAGTGGTTCTCTGTGATGATGGTTCCGGTGTGACACCAAAATGTGTGACCTGTCAGATTCTGTGACCCAAATGGGAAGTTAAGCGCCAGAGGCTTCATTGACGATGTGAAGCCGTTGGGTTCAGGCACCAAAAGTACTGGGTTGGGTTCAGGCACCAAAAGTACTGGGTTGGGTTCAGGCACCAAAGGTACTGGGTTGGGTTCAGGCACCAAAGGTACTGGGTTGGGTTTAGGTACCCAAGGTACTGGGTTGGGTTTAGGTACCCAAGGTACTGGGTTGGGTTCAGGCACCAAAGGTACTGGGTTGGGTTCTGGCACCAAAGGTACTGGGTTGGGTTTAGGTACCCAAGGTACTGGGTTGGGTTCTGGCACCAAAAGTGTACTGGGTTGGGTTCAGGCACCAAAAGTGTACTGGGTTGGGTTCAGGCACCAAAAGTGTACTGGGTTGGGTTCAGGCACCAAAAGTGTACTGGGTTGGGTTCAGGCACCAAAGGTACTGGGTTGGGTTCTGGCTCCTACTGTAGGGGGTTAAACATCGTTGCGGGTCACAGATGTTGGCGGAACACCGGGCTGAGCCTCCGTGCGTGTTGCTTGTTTTGGATGAACAGGTCTGTTGTGGAACATGAAGCTCCGCCCGCCGCGTTACGTCATTACATAAACAAACTGTGGCCACGCCGTCACGTGTCCGAAGGAAACCGGAAGTGGCGGACTCATCGTCTGCGCTCCAAAACAAAAACACCTCTGAGCTTGTTGTCGTTTTAAAGACGTGTCAGCGGCATCACGGGAAAAATAAGGAGCCAGAGGAGAAACATGAAGTAGCGGAGTTAGCTTCAGAGTTAGCATTAGCGTCAAACAGCTAGCAGCTAGCGTTAGATTAGCTGGTTAGCTTCGTTAGCTCCATGGCGTCCTCCTCCTCAGCGGGACTCCCACCGCGGGGACCGGACCGCGCCGCCGCTTCGTCCTCCGGGGGGAGGCCGCCTCTCCGGCCCCATCACCCCCACCCGGCTCACCCCACCCCGGGCTGTGCGATGGTGGAGTCGGTGGACGACGCGGAGGGTCTGTACGTGGCGGTGGAGCGGTGCCCGCTGTGCAGCACCTCCCGCCGCAGGCTCACCTGCGCCCGCTGCGTCCAGGCCGGAGACTTCGTGTACTTCGACGGGAGGAACGCTGAAAGGTAAAGAGCTCCGAGGTGCCGAACTCCATAGACAGATTCAGACTTTTTACTTCGGCTCTCGTTTCCCCGCAAAACCTCCAAACGCAGGAGGGTAAATAAAGTGTTGGGATCAAACCACGAAGCCTCTGAACGTTTCGGCCGTGAGTTCAAAACTCAGCACGTTCGCTCAAACATCTTGAGCCTTATTTATTCACATCTTCTGCAATATGAACCTGTTTTCTTCTAAAGAGACAAAGTCCACGTCAAGAAGGGGGGCTTCTGATTCAGCAGGTAAGGGTCCAGATCAGAAACCACTAGGCCTGGACCTGGACCTGTCAAATCTGGACTACATCATTCTAGAGATTCTTTAAAACACAGTTTCAGATTTGGAAAACCCTCTATTCTATTTGTGAAAACTAAAAGTGAGATATATTAGTTTCTTTGCTTGTAGACCACATTAGACCAGGTCCAGACCAAATGCCTGGACCTGTCATATCTGGCCTAGGTTGTCTCAGTTTCAGGTTTCAGAAACCTTTAATCCATTAGTGAAAATGCAAAAAAGGGAGATTTGTGGTCTACATGTTAAAACAAACATGAATCTCCCTCTTTTCATTTCCACAAATAAAATAAAGGTTTCACAAACCTGAGACTGTTTCTGGGTCAATCTAGTCCAGATCTGACAGCTGCTCCTATAGTGGTTTTTGGTCTGGACCTGGTCTGATTTGGTCTAAAATATAAATGGTCCTTTTTTGCAGTTTCACAAATCTGAAACTTTAGCCGGTCTGGGTCTGGGTCTGGGTCTGGGTCTGGTCCAGATCTGACAGCCCTGCAGTGGTTTTAGATCTGGACCTGACTCCTGCTGAATCAGGATCTGCCTTCTGCTCCGGACGTTGAGATGCCAGTTCAGTTTGATCTGAACTGTCTTTTCCAAACCAGTGCAGCGCTAGTTAGCATTAGCAGCTAACGCTCCTCAGATAGCTGTTTGGGATGTGTAACGAGCTGTTAGCCTGCTGTTAGCCGCCCTGCTACAGTTACACAACAACATGTGAAAACCCAAAATAACTTTGACCTCATAGTTTTCACATCGGAGGGAAGTTTCCCAAACTGGGTTCTGGGGACCACCAGGGGTCCCTGAGGTGCGTCCAGGGGCCCAGGACCTTTAAACCCCACCTGCTCTGTAAAGCTTTGTGCCGGTTTAGTTACTGTCCAGTTTGTCTTCTTCAGATACGTAGAAAAGTTGGAGCGGCTGAAGAAGCTGAAGGAGGAAAAGGAGCAGCTGCAACAGAGGTGAGACGTTAAGATCTGAGGATGAGATCATGTTAATTTATTTCTGTTGCATCATCAGGTGCACAGATTTACAGCTCAAAGCACTAACGGTGTTTAAACTGGGTACGACGCTCTCTCCGCAGAGTCTTGCAGGCCATGGACAGGAAGCTGCAGGCCGACGAGGTGGTGAGTTCAGACATCACGTTAAACACAACTCTCATAAAAGCCTGCGACCTTTGACCTCTGAGGAGGAGAAGAAAGGAACTGAAAACCTGATTGTGGGATTTAAACACTGATATTTTACTGGTTTGAATTTTTCTCTTTGTCCTTTCCAGAAGGTCATTTTGGAGTTTTGCCGTAATTTCTTTTCTTCAGGTTCATAAATTCAGTCTCAGTGAGCAGCTCAGCCTGTGGACGAAAAAAACAAGTCATTTTTTTGTTTTTTCTGTTTTGAAACCAAAACGTAAAAATATAGATTTAGATATTTAATGAGTCTGATCTGTGCAGCTTCGTGTTCCACTTGATAAACAGCTGGCGGCGCCTGATTTTAATGTAATTAAGACGAGCTTGAACATCAACATAGTGTTTTATTTTGAAAAACAGGACAGTATTATTCAGCTGCTGTACTGCAGGCTGCAGTTATATAATGTTCAGTTTGTAACTGACTAAACCTGGATCAGGAAGTCTTTCCTGAGGATCCTCTGGGTTTGAAGGTTCCTTCAGTTTAAAATGGATTTGCTGACACACAGCAAACAGGAGCTGTTAGCAGTTAAATCTGAATATTAACAGGGATTAAAATGTTTGTAATGTTCTTCAGCGTCTCTGCACTGTTTCCACCCGACTGTCATTTTCTGAGATGGAAGAATTTAGAAAGTTGCGCTGCAGCTCTGCCTCCAGCTGCAGGAGCACACGGATTATCAGCGTCCAGAGCGCCGGTTCCCCTGGCAACACAACCCACAATAGGTCTGCTGGAGAGGGGCGGCGGAGCGTACGGGCCGAGGGGAGGAGCTGACGCCTCCTGACGTGCTGCAGAATGTGGAGTGTTTGAGGCTCTGTGATCATGTTGGCCACAGCTGAGAGGCGACCTGAAAGGAAGCAGCCTGATATAAAATCAGATGTAGAAACATTTAGCCTAACGTCTCCTGATCCAAAGGTCCTGGCCCCCCTTTGACCCCGAGTCTCAGTCTTTTCTGTTAAATATCATACACCCGCCTTCAGCGCCGCAAACCGACGCTGCAGGGATCCTCGGTGCGCGACAGAAGCCGATAGGCCTTCACCATGACGCCGTTTGTGGCGAGTCTGAGACCGAACACAACAAAGCTCCTTTCTTCTGTTTTGGTTTTAAAACAGAAAAAAACGACATGTTTTTTGGAAATAATCAAAGACCCAAACACAGATTCAGATCGTGTGACAGACTGAAACCGGACCGGCAGACGGGCCTCAGGGTTCAGTCCTGAGCAGCACTGATCCTCCTCCACATTACGCCCACTGAAGACCTGGTTCTGCCGCTGACAGACTCAGATTGTAGTTTGATCCTTTTTGTTTAACCAGAAACAAACGAACCTCCAGTCAGTCAGTCGTTGTTTTATCATAACGGTGGAGGAAAGATGACGGGTTTGTCAGAGCCGTCCGGTGCCTTTGAACACAGCGGCTGTTTGTGATTTCTCAACAGAAGCAGCTGAAGAATTTAACGAAGGTTCAGGTGGCTTTCAGAGTGAAACAGTCTGTTCGGTAGTTATTAACTTCCTTCTGTAGATCTCACATCCACCTGGTGTTTAGTCTCTACAGGTGAAGCCTGTTCAGGTTAAATGTGGGTTGGAACTGACAGTTTGTCCAACGTGCTGCCTTTGATTTAAAGATGGAGATTCAAACTTTTTCATTGTGATCAAAGTTTTAATTTTTAGCTAAAAGTTCATGATGTCATGTCTCGTGGTTCAGTAACCGATCTCAAACTGCTGTTTCCTCTCAGAAATGGAAGATCATGTCGTGTAAGATGAAGATCGAGCAGCTGAGGGAGGCGGTCGCCGGGAGCAACGAGGAGGTGACGAGCGGTGAGTGTCTGAAGCCCTCGATCAGCTGTGAATGAGAGATGTGTGTGAACGTGAAGAATCGTTTGTACAAGATTCAGCGAAAACTCGCGGCGTTCAAACGGTGCGAGCAGCAAAGTGTCCTAAAGGACCTTTAACGGGTTTAACAGGCGTCAGGAGAAAACAGCGTCAGCTCCCGCGCGGTGGAAGCAGTTCAGTCAAACGTCACTAGACCTCGTGGGAGCAGCGAGGCCTGATCATCGTTCTGCCGGAGGCCGACGGCGTCTGACTTGACGGCGCCGTTTTTTCATTCCCCCATCTATCAAATCAGCAGTTACGTGAAAAGCACCTGCTGGCGTCCAGTTCTGCAGCGCGCTGACTTCAGCAGCTGTTTTCCAAAGCTGCTCGTATTAGCGAGGCTCCTTAGCTGCTCGCTGAAAGCAGATTAATGCAGCGGCGTTTCTGACACCAACCGTTCAATTCAGACGAGCGAGCGGCGAGAGGATGTGCGGGGCGACGCTGCAGTCAAACGGTTTTAAAACTGGACGCCAAATCGGCCGCCCAGGTAAAGCCTGCGTGTAGGAAACACTGCTGCCACTTCCTGTCACCTGTGCGGCAGGTGGACTTTTATCAGCGCCGGTCTGGGACACGTTTGTGCAGAAAAGTCCGGGTTCTGCCGATTTCTGCGTCCTTGTTGAAAAATGCTCCCTAAATGCTAATAAATGGCGTCTACGTCAACCTGCGACCGAAACCAGACAAAGAAGCAGCACGCCTCGATGGCGAGCAGGGCCGCGCCGCTTACAATAAAGGTGGTTGTCCTAAAACCTCCTGACACGCGGCTCGTTGTTCTGATCGCACGTCGGCTCACACTCGGTGTGGGCGGAGTCAGCAGCGCGCACAGAGCGGTTTGATTAAATCGCTTTTCTGCGGTTGTGTAAACGCACGTGACGACACGGCGGTTAGCTTAACGGTTCGGCATCGTCATCGACAACAAGCCTCCCTCCAGAGCAGAAAGAGGAGGGGCTGCTCAGACGGGTTAGGGTGAGCGAGCCAGCGGAGGGGCGGAGCAAACCTGTGCGCTACAAAGGGGGGGGTTTCAGACTGGTAAATTCTCCTCCTCCCGCTGCAGATAAGGACGTCCTCCTGCGCTCTCAGGAGGAGGGGCAGCGGCTGCAGCGCCGGGCCGGACGCCACCAGGAGAAACGGGACAAGATCGAGCGTCACAACCGGCGTTTGGGCGAGCTGCTGGACAGACGCAGCCGGGAGCTGCAGAGCAGACTGGGCCAGCTGGCGGCTCTGAGGCGAGACCACATCCTGGAGCTGACCACCCACATCTTCCCCACGCAGGAGGAGAAGCAGGGCAGCAGGTGAGAGCGGGTGAGGTCGACGGGGCGCCGTGTTTCCTGTGGCGAGATAAATAAAGCAGTTTAACCTGTCCTCTGCCCCTGCGTTTGTCGCTCAGAGACCCCGCAGACGTGGTGGCGGAGTGCGACCCCGCGCTGACCTCCAGCACGGTGAGCGAGCTGGCCGAGGCCCGGAGGACCACCTACCTGTCGGGACGCTGGATCTGGGACGACCAGAACGGAGAGACCAGCATCAGCATCACCGGACCGCCCGTCACGCTGCCCAGCAACGGGGACTGCTCCGCCTACTACAGCTGGGTGGAGGAGAAGAGCACCAATCAGGGGCCAGGTGAGCGGTGGCGGGGGGGTCTTCCGATCGATTGCTTCACGTTATTAACGACTTCCTGTGTGTCTGCAGAGTTGGACCACATCAACCCGGCCCACACCATCAGCGCCGCGCTGTGCTACGCCACGCAGCTCGCCACCATCCTGTCTCACATCCTGGACGTCAACCTGCCCAAGAGGCTCTGCAACAGGTGGGACAGGAAGCTCCCGCCGCCTTCACTGGCAGGACGCCGTCGGGAAAACAGAGCGTCAGCTTGTTTTAGTGTGTCAGAGTTTAACGGCGTCCCTGTTTGTTCCCCTGTAGCGAGTTCTGCGGGGAGAACCTGAGCCGGTACCGCTTCACCAGAGCCCTGAGCAAACTCAACACCAACGTCCTGCACCTCTGCTTCTCACAGGTGAGACAAACACGGCGAGACACGCCGACAGGAACGAGACTAGACGCTCAGCTGGGTTTTGTTTGAGAGTTTGTTGGGCCAGTTTGAAGAAAGGCTTTCAGACCAGATCTAAAAGGTCTTCAGCAGGAACTGAACCGGGGTCGTCCGTCTGAGCCCGTTTAAGCAGTCTGCTTTGCTGATGCTCCTCCCACTGGTTAGGGGGGCGTGGCGCTATTGGAAACCGTTATGTCAGTCAGCCAGTGACGGTATAAAGACGTGGCTGCCGTGGCGTCCCCTGCTGGTTTGTGGGCCGCCGTTTCAAAGCCTCCGGTTTGGCATTTTGGCCGTCGCCATATTGGTTTTTAGGAACCAGACGTGACCATATTTGGACGGGAGCTAGTTTCAAGTCTTCTTCAACACAGCATGATGTTCATTTAGTAAATTATGGTCCCATTTAGAGGAACAGAGACCAGGAAGCAGGGGGGGCTTTAGGGCGGGATTATATGTGATTGACAAGTCGTTACCACGGTGACCTGTCAATCAGGCCAGAGCCGACTCGTACCCTCGGCGCCGTTGAAAAAGCTTATCAGGAGTCGGCTGTTCACTTTCTCTGGTGAGAACATTTAGTTTTCAGACTGTTGTTCTCTGGACAAACTTATCAGCCTGTTAAAATGACAGTTAACCTGAGTTACAGCTGCACCTAGCTAAGCTAGCTAGCTAGCTCCGCACACGGCCGTTAGCTCCGCCGGATCGTCACTTCCTGGTTGCAAAAACTCGACATGGCGGCGCCCTATCGGCCAAACTCGAGGCTTCAAAACGGCGGTCCACAAACCAACGGGTGACGTCACCATGACTACGTCCATTTCTTATATACAATCTGACCATAGACCATAAACTCATCAGCAAAGTGTTTACTGGGGAATAAATCAGCTGAGAAGGAGAAACATTTTCTCTCTGCAGCAGCTGGCGTCGCCTGCTGGCTGCTGGCTGCTGGCTGCTGGCTGCAGGTTTAAGGCTTCATGGTTCAGACTCGAAGGTTCAGACCTGATGAAGCTGAAAATGTTTAATATAAAACTTTAAATGATTAAAGTGTGTGTGTGTGTGTGTGTGTATGTGTGTGCGCGCACGTGCAGCACGTGGACAGTGAGAAGCTCCACCCCCATCACACTCTGAGGAACATCATGTTTCTGGTTTCCCCCGACAACGACAACCTGGGCAGGTGAGATACTCCGGTCTGTCTGGAGCCAATCAGAGAGCAGGTTTGATTTCAACATTTAACTGACAGGTTTATCTGACGCGTCCCCGTCTGTCCCCCGTTGTCTCCGGTCTGGTTCTCTGCGGTCCAGGACGGGGCCGTTCGAGGTGAGCGCCGACCTGGAGGAGTCGATGGAGTTTGTGGAGCCGGAGGCCGCGGGGCCGGCGGAGGAGAGCGGGGACGAGGCGGTGACGGACGAGGAGACGGACCTCGGGACGGACTGGGAGACGGTGCCCAGCCCACGATTCTGTGACATCCCATCACAGGTAAACACACCTGGATCTGGACCGGTCTGTAGGGTCAGACCAGGTTTAGGAAGACAGTTCAGATACTGGATCTGGACCGGTCTGTAGGGTCAGACCAGGTTTCAGAAGACAGTTCAGATACTGGATCTGGACCGGTCTCTGTAGAGTCAGTGCAGTGCAAAGTGCAGCAACACCTGGAGAACAAAGAGAACCAGGTCCTCATCAGGCTTCATACAGAACCTTTAGATCCGAAGCTCCTTTTAACTCTTCCTCCTCCTCTCCCTCCTCTTCCTCCTCCTCTTCCTCCTCCAGCCCATGGATCTTTCCCAGAGTGCTTTGCAGGTTTCCCAGCCGTCCGCCAACACTGGAGGGATGATCTCGTCCGCCGCCGCCTCCGTCACCTCCTGGTTCAGGGCTTACACCGGCCAGCGCTGATCGGGACCGGACCCGTTCAGACCTGGACCCCCGCAGGACTCGGACTTTTGTTTTGGAGATGACCGGTCTGAGAGGTCAGAGGTCAGCAGCTCTGAACGGCCAATCGGACGACTGTACATTTTCAGATCTTGGTGAAGGTGAAGCTGTCTCACCTGCTGGAGACACAAACTGTCCATCAGGTCCAGGACTCAGCTGATCAGGATCATAGATTAGAATCAGGACCTTCAGTATTTAGATCAGGTTTCCAGTCTGTAGTTTCAGCGTGTCGTTATGAGGTCAGACTCCACCTGTCTCTCTCTCCTCCACCCGTCTGTCTGTCTCTCTCTCCTCCACCCGTCTGTCTGTCTCTCTCTCCTCCACCCGTCTGTCTCTCTCTCTCTCCTCCACCTGTCTGTCTCTCTCTCTCCACCCGTCTGTCTCTCTCTCCTCCACCCGTCTGTCTGTCTCTCTCTCTCCTCCACCCGTCTGTCTCTCTCTCTCTCCTCCACCTGTCTGTCTCTCTCTCTCTCCTCCACCCGTCTGTCTCTCTCTCTCCTCCACCTGTCTGTCTCTCTCTCTCCTCCACCCATCTGTCTCTCTCTCTCCTCCACCCGTCTGTCTGTCTCTCTCTCCTCCACCTGTCTGTCTCTCTCTCTCTCTCCACCCGTCTGTCTGTCTCTCTCTCTCCTCCACCCGTCTGTCTGTCTCTCTCTCTCCTCCACCTGTCTGTCTCTCTCTCTCCTCCACCCGTCTGTCTCTCTCTCTCTCCTCCACCCGTCTGTCTCTCAGCACAAAGGGAATGTTTCTTTGATTTTAAAGTGTTTTTATTGGCCCGTGTGGCGACAGCGGCGTCTCTGTCGGCGTGAGACAGGAACGCCGTTGTGATTTTACAGCAGCGTTAACGAACAAACAGGTGGTTGCCATGGTGTTAACGAGGCAGAACGACCCCGTTCACACTGGACGGCAAATCAGAAACCGGACTGACTCCGGTTCTGTGTAATCTCTTTCTGGAGCATCATGTGGAGCGAGAGGTTGATGAATCATGTGACCTGCGAGCAGGCGAGCGTCTGCTGATGGCGTGAAGACGAGGACTCTTCTTCCTGTCGAAGGAACAAACTGAGTTTAAAGGAAGTGGGATTTTCTCTTGTTGCCATGACAACGTTTGATTTGAAATAAAAGCCTGTTTCTGGTTTTGGACGCTGGCGACAGGAAATGTTTTCTTGTTATTGTTGTTGTATGTTTGGTGTTTTTCTGGCTCTGTGATTGGTCACCAGCACAAATTAACCCTGAGACAAAAAATAAAGTTTGACAGCAGCAGAAGATGAAGAACAAATGTTTGATCTTTAACTGCACACGTGAAACAAACTGTTTTATTTTAAAGACAGATTGAAATGAAACAGCTGGACAGAAACACTCAGATCAGGTGGTGACGACGTTTCAACAGCGAATGAAAATAGAAACCAGTGTGACTCAGATTAAAGTTCAGACCCTCTGAGCTGCAGATTAGCTGTTAGCCGAGCGGCACGAGACACGACTCAGAATCAACAAGAATGAACACGACAGTCAAACAGAAGAATGAAGTAGATATAAAATCCATCCAGACTTAATCAGAGAAGTTTTAAACCGAGTCGGAGCAGACCTGGACCCGGAGCAGACCTGGACCCGGACCATCAAACAGGATCCAAACCAGTTCACTCAAACCAGAATCTATACATGTGAGAGCGCCGCTGATTTCAGTTTAGAAACACGTCTCACTGATCCAGATGATCTGTGCGATGTGTGACAGCGTTTGTCCACCGAAGGGCGCCGCAGGCCGGTTTGCAGATCCTTTCAAACGTTTGTCTAAAAATAAATCAGCTGTTACATCAACATCTGATTTCATTCATGTTTTACTCATGAAATCTGTCAGATTTATTGTTCTGAGCTTTATGAAAAGAAATTGATTCTATCAACCTCTAATTTTCCATCAGTTTGTTCAGTTGTCGCCTAAAATCTTGAAACTGGTCACATGATCACAGATGGTCAGCGATATTCCTGTCCTGACCTCCGACCCCGAGTCAAGCTGCTGAGTCCAGGGTTCTGTAACGAACGAATGTGTCAAACGTCCTGATGGTTAATCGACCGTTAGAGGAGCTGAACGTGAAGTTTGTCCTGAAGGTGGCGCCGGAGGGAAGATGTTTAAAGGGGCGTTTGACTTCATGCGGCGCTGCACAGCGCCGACTTACAGTGATGCATGCTGGACTTAAAACAAGGCGTGCTGGTTAGAAATTGTGTTCAACTTTCGCCGGCGCTGCAAAATGTCACCATGTCACATGACACTAAAACATGTAGAAGAAAAAAAATCCTCCAAAAAAAGTAAAAATAAAACAAGCTTCTGATTCCAAAATGACCCAAAAACGTTTGCCGATCAGGAACTTTAACAAAACTCTGGAGTCTGACAAACATGTTGAGTCGCTCTTGTTTCAAAACAAGCAGGTTAACTTCACGTCTAAAGGTGGAAGCACGCGTGGATGTGACGTTTTCATAGCGTCGGCTCTGTAGCGACGCGCCGCTCTTTCGATGCCTCATGCTTTTCTTTTCTGACGTCACCGCTCCCCCGTTACATTTCCTACAATCACATGCTGAAGACTAAAAGGTTTGTGATCTACGTCCACAGCTGAGTTCATCGAAATGCAGCTGGTAGAGAGAAAACAGTTTCAGTAGCTGTCCTGGATCTTTGGATCAAATCACATGATCTTCTTCAGCTGTTTTTTCTTAGTTGTCACAAGTTTAGATTTTCTGAGACTTCTCGTTCAAGTTAAAAAGTTCATGCATGAAACACTCAAACTAAACTGGATCCGAGCTCTCTGCGGTCCACATACTGGCTTTTGCCGGAGCTTTCGGGCCTCGTCGACAGAGACAGAGTGGACCTTCGGTTAAAACTAGTTTATTTCCAACCAGAGTTTAGTTGGTCTCTTGTTTCTGTCCTGAAGGCAGCTAACATTTCTGAGTGGACTCATTCATCCTAAATACTGAAGGCTTTCCTGCTTCCACAGAGATTAGTGTGTGTGTGATTGTTTAATCTGCTGGACTCTGTTCAGCAGCAGGTTTTGGTTTCAGGATGAGGTCTGCCGTTGTGTTTCTGCTGCTGCTCTTCAGTTTGTCTCCAGCCGTCGGTCAGGGACAGCCGGAGGACGACGTCAGGACGGCGGCCGGCGACCCGCCGGAGCTCCCAGTCCTCTGGGACGAGCTGTGGGGCTTGAAGGAGCTGGTCCTGAGCCTGAAAGCGGGGGAGGTGGAGCAGCGTCAGGCCCTGAGGAGCATGGAGAGCCGGCTGAGGGACGGGGAGGTGGAGGCCCGGCAGAGGAGGCGCAGCCTGGACGGGCTGGAGGAGACGGCGGTCCGACAGAGGGAGCAGCTGAGGGCCGCGGAGGTGAAGACGGAGGCCGACGGGAAGCTGCTGATGAAGCTGAACTCAGATCTGAGGAGGAAGGTGGAGGAGCTGGAGGAGCAGAGCAAAGGTAGGAGGTGGAGGGGGATGGGTTTCTGTGGTGAGAGAACCGGAGGTGTGAAGTACGTGTTCTGAGACCACCTGATGTCCTCCACCTTCGTCTGAGTTATTCTGTCGTGTCGACCTCCTGCTTTTATCTGACAGCTTCAGATCCACATTTTACATTCATGAGATAAACATCAAACCTCAACATCTGGTTTCCGGCTAAAGTGCAAAAACAGAATCAGAGTCTCACTGACTTCTTCTTTGACCTGATTTTTCTAGATTTAAAAGTTCAGACTTGTTTGTTTAAAGTTCTTGTACTGAGAAGCTTTTATAAACCATATTTCTACACTGAACAAAATTATGAAGACGACCCTTTTGTTTTTGCCCCCATTCATCCTGAGCTGAACCCAAAGATCTCAGACTTTCTCTGTGAACACAAAAGGCCTGTTTCTCTTAAATATTGTTCACAAATCTGTCAAAATCTGTGTCAGTGAGCACGAGATAATCCATCCAGCTCACAGGTGTGGCTGATCAAGATGCTGATCAGACAGCATGGGGATTGCACAGGTGTGCCTCAGGCTGGCCACAATACAAGGCCTCAGGCTGGCCACAATAAAAGGGCACTTGAAAACACATAGTTAATCACTAACACACAGTTAACTACTTCTTAAAAAACAAAGTGGGTCCCCTCAGTCTCCTCTGTCAGAGTACTAGTTTTAAAATATTAGTTGGTTTATAAAGCACTAAATGGTTTAGGGCCAAAATACATTTCTGATCTTCTGCTTCGTTATGAACCATCCAGACCTCTCAGGTCGTCTGGGATCAGGTCTGCTTTCTGTCCCCAGAGTCAAAACTAAACAAGGAGAAGCAGCGTTCAGTTATTATGCTCCGTATATTTGGAACAAACTCCCAGGAAACTGCTGAAACTCTCAGTTTTTACATCAAGACTGAAACTTTTCTTTTTACCTTTTATTAAATCAAATGTGAGACTAAGATCTTCCACTGCTCTGACTTTACTCTCCTGTTTATCTTTTTATTTTCTCTTTAACTCTTTTAAAATGCTTGTTATGTTTCCCGTGTTGCTTTATGTGTAATGGAGAACACCTCCACTCGTCTTCTTTCAGTCCGGATGTCGGTGTGTTTCTGCTCTTTCAGCTCGAGCGGTCGAGTTTTCAGCTGAAGTGTCGACGCTTCATTTCAGACTGAACGCAAGCGAGAGCTCAGTGGACGAGCTGAAGAAGAAGAGCTCAGGTGAGCCTCCTCTTCACCTGGTCTCACCTGTGAGCACGCTTCCCTTCTCACATGCAGAGTTCTCTTCGGTCAGATGTGGAGGTTCTCTGGTTGCTGTTGTAACCCGGTGCCCATAGGTCTCATTTACACTGGGGACGCAGTGGATCCCCGGAGACGCAGCGGACCTCGGGAACACTGTGGATCCCCGGGGACGCAGTGGACCTCGGGAACACTGTGGACACTGGAGACGCAGTGGATCCCCAGGGACACTGTGGACCCTGAAGACGCAGTGGATCCCCGGAGACGCAGCGGATCTCGGGAACACTGTGGACCCTGGGGACGCTGTGGATCCCCGGAGACGCAGCGGATCTCGGGAACACTGTGGACCCTGGGGACGCTGTGGATCCCCGGGGACACTGTGGATCCCCGGAGACGCAGCGGACCTCAGGGACACTGTGGACCCTGTGGATCCCCGGGGACGCTGTGGACCCTGGGGACATGGCCCCACCACTTTTTGAAAGCATAATTTGTTAAACATATTCTGAAAAATGGCAACAAGAAATGTTCCCTTCCAAATGAAAGTACTTTGAGAAAGGTTCATTTGCACAATAATAAAACCCTGTTTTCACAGAAAAACAGTAGCTTTAGCTAAAAAACACAAGCTGCTGATTGCTGCATTATATTCTGTTATATTTTTATACTTTGAACTGTCACCTGAATCTTCTGTTTCACTTTACATAAAGACATTTCCACAATAAATCTGTGCAGAAAATGTCTGAAGAGTTTAACGCTCATCTTGTCCCCAGTATTGTGCATCGCCACGTCCCCCGAGGTAAAGGTGTATCAATTCAATTCAATTCAATTTTATTTATATAGCGCCAAATCACAACAACAGTTATCTCACAGCGCTTTTCATAAAGAGCAGGTCTAGACCGTACTCTGAAGTTATTTACAGAAGCCCAACAATTCCCACCAAGAGCAGCACTAGGCGACACAGGCAAGGAAAAACTTCCTTTAAGAGGCAGAAACCTCGAGCAGAACCATGGTTCAGGGTGGGCGGCCATCTGCCTCGACCGGTTGGGGGTGAGGGGGAGAGAGAGAGGGAGAGAGCAAGAGAGAGAGAGAGCAGGAGAGAGAGAGCAGAGGGAGGCAACCTACACAGTATACACATAGAGGTACAGACAGTAAAGGTAATGGTGCTATAGACTGAATGAAAAATGGTACAGATATTTGTAGTAATGTTTAGTGATATTAATTATAACAGTAATAATAGCAATAGGACTAGTAATAGCAGTTGCAACTGCAGCAGAGGGCGTCGAGCAGGAACACGGGGCAGCAGGAGACTCCCAACAACAGGTCCAGACTCCACAGCTCCAGAGCCAGCAACACCCGCAGGAAGTGAGGGGAGGGGGGGAGGACAGGAGGGGAAGCACACGACCACGGGAGAGGGAGAAAAATCGAGTTAGTAACATGCATTAATGGGATGAGGTTGCACTCAGAGAGAAAGAGAGAAGAGGAGAGAGGAGCTCAGTGCATCATGGGAAATCCCCGGCAGTCTAGCCTATAGCAGCATAATTAAGGGATGGTTCAGGACTCACCCGAGCCAGCCCTAACTATAAGCTTTATCAAAAGGAAAGTCTTAAGCCTACTCTTAAATGTAGAGACGGTGTCTGCCTCCCGAACCCAAACTGGAACCTGGTTCCACAGGAGAGGAGCCTGATAGCTGAACGCTCTGGCTCCCATTCTACTTTTGAGACTCTAGGAACCACAAGTAACCCTGCATTCTGGGGAGCGCAGTGCTCTGGTGGGGTAGTAAGGTACTATGAGCTCTTTAAGATAAGATGGTGCCTGACCATTAAGTGCTTTGTATGTGAGAAGAAGGATTTTAAAATCTATTCTGGATTTTACAGGAAGCCAATGCAGAGAAGCTAAGACAGGAGAGATATGATCTCTTTACTGGTTCCTGTCAGAACACGTGCTGCAGCATTCTGGATCAGCTGAAGAGTCTTAATGGACTTTTTCGAAGAGCCTGATAATAGGGAATTGCAGTAATCCAGTCTAGAAGTAACAAATGCATGGACTAGTTTTTTCTGCATCATTTTTAGACAGGATGTTCCTGATTTTTGCAATATTACGTAGGTGAAAAAAAGCGGTCCTTGAAATTTGCTTAATGTGAGAATTAAACGACATGTCCTGATCAAAGATAACTCCAAGATTTCTCACAGTGGTGCTGGAGGCCAGGGCGATGCCATCAGGGAAACTATATCTTTAGATAATGCGTCACGAAGGTGCCTAGGGCCTAGAACAACAACTTCCGTTTTATCTGAGTTTAACATTAGAAAATTGCAGGTCATCCAGGTTTTAACATCCTGAAGACACATTTGATGTCACACCTGATGTCCCCGCCGCTTTTTAACCCTGCTCTGGTGTCTCCACAGCTCTGGCGGCGGAGCTGCCGTTCCTGCAGACGAGACTGAGGGCGAGTGAGAGCACAGTGGAGCAGCTGAGGAGGAAGAACGCAGGTCATCATCATCATCAACACATTTAACATTCACACTCTGACTGCTCACATTAGAGTGAGAGTAAGCAGCGCCCCCTGTGGTCTGTGGTGTTAGTTAAAAGTGTCGGGTGATCATGTTAAACATGGACGAAGCTTCAGATAATGAGGGAAACCCCTGTGAGCCAAAACCTCAGATTTCCTATGGTTCATGAATGCTTTGTTTTCAACAGTTTACATCGTACAGATATATGTGGTCGGTGTATGTGTGCAGCCTCATCCACCTGGAAACGGCTCAGCGGCGTCTGTTGAAGATGAAGTTGGTCAAAATGTCGCCAAGACAGAGCTTTTACTGTTGTGAAGCAAAATTAAGCTTGTTTGGTTTCCTCAAAGAAGAAAGCAGAAGTTGGCTTTTAAGGAGGGGCGTCTCTTGAAGCCCCCTTCCAGAGACAGGAGCATCTACAGCTTGTTTCAGACACAGGCTGAAATGAGGCCCTGCGTGATATATTAGACAAAAAAATATTTTTTTTAAGAGCTCATATTCTGCTCAGGTTCAGGTTCCTCATCTTATTCAGAGGTCGTACCTGAACAGGGTCACATGGTTATATTTCTGTCAGACTGCACATTGCTGCAGCTCCTCTTTTCACCCTGTGCTGAAGGCTTCGTTTTAGCTATGCAGTGATACATCTCGTCTCTAAATGATCTTTGTTGGGAGCTGCACACGCTCAGTTCATGGTTAAGGACTACTAGCCAATCAGAAGCAGAGTAGGGCGGGTCAGCGAGAAGCCGGTAAACAGCTCGGGTTCAGCTGCGATGTTGCCGACCAGCTTCGGCAACATGGACTGGAGCAAGAGTTTCAGAGCGGTGAGTTATTAATCTGTAACAAAAGGATCTTTCATCCATAAAGTTTTAACCGAGCTCTGTCTCTACATCACAGTAACAACTTTATGTCCACTGACTGCCTGGAGGGTAGCTAGTGTTTGGAAGGGAGAGGAGAGCTGTGTGCTGCAGCTCGCTGTTTCTGAGGGCGTGTCGAGCGGCCGCCGCGGCGTTAGCTTTCATCCCTGTGACGTCACAGGGATGAAAGGGAAGCGGCCGGACTACAAACGAGCTGTTTTCAGTTCAGAGCAGAGTTTCTGTGGGAGATGGGAACTAACTTTGGGCTTTTTCACTTTGCAAACCTGTTACAGCACAAAGAGGTTTATGACCCAATAAAGGAGAGGGGGGGGGCAAAAAGCAGAATACACCGCTTTAACTTTGAATAATGCAAAAACACAATCCAGGTGTCACAGAACTGCAGTATAGGTCTCCTCTGACATAAAGACGTTTACATTAAGAACAGGTGAAAGATTTAAAGATGTGATCCTGCAGCACAGTTCTCTCTGGTTTAAAGTTTGAGGAGGCCGTGCAGATGTTAACATCTGGTCCTGATGTGTTTCAGTCCTGGCGGTCAGACTGTGTCATGCTGAGAGTGTGATGGAGGAGCTGATGAAGCAGACTTCAGGTCAGATTCATGATAAATAGCAGTTATCAATAAACACTGTGAACAGTTTAATCAAACATTTGAACGTTCAACACAGCTTCAACTGTTTATTTCCCAGAGTTCCCGGCCACCAACAGATCATCTGAGTTGGAGAGTCGCCTGAACATCCGTCTGGAGGAGCTGAACACGAGCATCACTGGGTGACTGAACTGATCGATCAATGATCAATGGTCCTCAGTGTTCCCTGTGTTAGAGGCTGTAGTTAGGGAGGGATGCTTCTGATTTTAAAAATCTGATTCCAAACTCGATGCTGTCTCAGAGTCTGTAGCGCCCCCTGTGGCTGTAATGTTCATCACAGCAGAACCCAAACCAGCAGATTTAGAGCTTTAACGATTAGTCAGTTGTTGTTATTAATCTGTTTAACTGTTTTGGTAATAAAATTATAATTTTTTATATTTTCAAAATAAAATACAGAATATTTATTGGTTCCAGCTCATTTAGTGATTTTCTTTGTCAGATATGAAAATAAAAGTAAAAGAAGCAACATGAAAAAACTAAAACAGACAGGTTTTTTTTACTATTTTCTGTGTTTCAGCTCTGCAGAGTCGACTGAAATCACTGGAGGATCACCTGAACACACCTGCAGACAGAGACCTACTGGACTCAGACCTGCTCAGCGTCATACAAGGTTAATAATTCATTCTGTTCGGCCACAGACTACTATGATGGTATTTTTGTGTCTTTTTAATGCAAATAAAAAATTCAGTTTTGAGAGTATATGTCTCACACTGCAATCAAAAATCAAGAAAAATTTCAATTGCGAATTTGTTCTTGCAATTCACAAGTTTTTGCTAGTGTACAAAGTTTTTCAGATGAAAAAGTTTTACGAGTAAAAGTCAAAAAAGCAAGTAAACTTTACGAGTCATTCCAGATTCAAGAGTCACAAAGTTTTGCAAGTGAAAAAATTTTACGAGTGAAAACTTTGAATTTTCCATTAATTAAAACAACCAAAATCCGTTGATAGACAACCCGCTCAATGTGTTTCTCATTACGCATTCATTCATAGATCCACTGTCCATCAGTCCTTTTAGTTGTCGTACATCTTTCATCGTCTATCATTTATTTTGTCCATTTATTTTTTGTTCATTCAGATAGATTACGTAGCGTTTATGTTAATGAGTAGATGACTGAATACACGTTAAACAACTCTGACTGTAAATCGCTGTTGTTCACGTTTTTAGAAACTGACAGAATTGGAGAGAAGTTTGGTTCAGTCTGTTCCTGTCAGTCAGATTTGTTTTATTTTATTATGTTAATTTATATTTGATTAATTTCAGATCAGGTATCAGAGATCAGCAGCAGGCTGAAATCCAGCCAACTTCACCAGGACGAGCTGAAGAGAGACTCTGCGGGTGGGTCACATGACACACGGTCACATGATCAGTCAGAAAAGCAGCTTATTATTCTGTTTTTAAAATCTAAGAAATAATTTTCAGATCACACAGGTCGACTCCTCGCTGTAGAGAGACGAGTGGAGGAGCTGAAGACAGGAAGCACAGGTGAGAAACACCTTGGCTGAATAATAAATATACGTGTTTATTATTATTATTATTACAGGACAGAAAAAAATCTGCTCCCTCACATAAACATGATGCTGAAATATCACAGCATCTGTGTTCCTATAAGGAAATGCAAGGTCCTGGTGCAGTGAAGGTCTGGAGAGAGAGGAGGACAAACATATACTTATATACTGCATGTATAAATATGCATTATACACATACAGTATATAAGTATAATATGCATTAATGTAAAAACAGGATTATATTGTCCATTAATTGATTTAGAATATTGTGAAAGTAGTGAGTTACCCAGAGCCCAAAGTGACGCCTTCACAGTGTTTGTTCTGTCAATCTAAACCTCAAAATGATAAATAAAATATAAATTGAAATAATAATCAAAAGGAAAAGCAGCAAATCTTCTCATGAAATGTTTTACATGAAAAATGACATAAACCTTGAATGTTGTCAATCTCACTGTCGGTCTAATAATCCTGTCAGCTGTTTAATTTATAACTAAACATCATATTTTTAAACTCTTCAGGTGTTTGTGTGTAAAACTGTGACTCTGTAAAGTAACTGAAGCTTTCAGATGAATGTAGTGAAGTAAAAAGTGCAGATCTCCCTCTGAGACGGAGCAGAAGGAGAAAATACTCAAGGAAAGTACTTGAGTAAATGTACTTAATAATGTCCAGCACTGGTACATATAGAAACAATAATATGTTAATAATAATCTTCACTCTTACAAATTGCTTTCACAAGACTTTAAAACACAGCAAACAAAATAAGAGAAACTGTAAAAACAGGAAGAAAGTTATTAAATTAAAATACAGTTAAAATAAAATTGGATAATTAAAATCAACTAATATCAGGAAAGGCTCTCCTATAAAAGTCTCTTATACAAAGGGATTTAAGGAGTTCACTGACTCAGCCGACCTGATTTCCTCAGGCTGTTTCAGGGCCTCGGGGACCCGACTGCAAACTGTCCCCTTTTTCAAGACTCTGGAGCAAACCTCTGCCCGAGGATCTCCGCTGCTATCAGCCTATATGTTTATATAAATAACAGAAAATTGAAATCCCACCTTGTAAATCCAAAAACTGCAATTTAATAGAGTTTTATTTTTGAGCAGGTCGTTTAAAGGATGCGTTAACATTTCCATGTGATGAAGTATTAGCTGTAAAATCAGCGCCCGTCTCTCTCAGTGTTGGTTTCAGCTCAGTCGGCGGATGCTTCGGCTCTGACCGACAGACTTCGTGTTGCTGAACGTCGACTGGACGAGCTGCAGACTCACAGCACAGGTGAACAGCATCACACTCACAGACTGCAGAGAGCTCAGGTCACATTCACAGAGGATGATGCTGCTGTCCGTTTGACACGCTGGTCCAAAAACACAACTACAATTTGATGTGAATATTTTTTAAATAATAATAAATTTCATATAGAGTTATTTTCAAGATACTCAGTGTTTTCCACAAGTTTAAAAAGGTCCCAAAGAACTAAAGTCAAAGATCACAGCAGGTTTGAGGTTTCTGATGGAGTGACAGAGCTGCAGAGCGTCGGGGCAGCGAACTGAGAGAAACATGACGTACAAAGAGAAGCAAGTTTACTGCACTCTGTTTTCCCACCTGCTCCTGTTTCAGATCAAACCTTCAAACTGATGAAGCTGCAGAGGAAACTGAACACGACCGAGAGTCTGAACACAGGTACGTCATCCACCTGTTCATCCATCGCTTCATCAGTCCAGAGGGAACGAGATGATGTTCGCACCGAGAGGAGTCACATGATTAAACATAAAAGAACACAATCATAGTGAAAGAACCTGCTGACTCACTGTTTCCTGTTCAGCTCTGGAGGTCAGACTGAGTGTCAGCGAGGAACAGCTGAAGGATCTGAAGACTGAAAACACAGGTAACTCTGAACACTTAATGTAGAATAATAAGTGTTACGTATAAAGTGACAAAGTGGAAATGTTCATATTTATAGCTAAAACAGTTCATGTAGGGATTCTTCAAAATGAAACAGTGGATGGTCCGATTAGATTTGTTTGTGCTGATTTGTGTTTCAGTTCTGTCTGATAAACTTTCCTTTCTGGAGTCCAGACTGGCAGACAGCCACAACTACTCTGCAGGTACAGTTAGATATATGTTAAAAAGGTGATGTTTTGCACATTTTCAGGTTCCTAATCTTAGTTTAGTGGTTGTACCAGAACATTTTTACATTACATGCAACAACTCAGCAGGTAGAGTTACATTTACATTGCCAGACTGCACATTGCTGCAGCTCCTCTTTTCACCCTGTGTTGAAGGCTTCATTTTAGCTATGGAGTGATACATCTTGTCTCTGAATTATCTTTGTTGGGAGTTGCACATACTCAGTACCTAGTTAAGGACTACTAGCCAATCTTTCATCCATAAAGTTTTAACCGAGCTCTGTATCTACATCACAGTAACAACTTTATGTCCACTGACTGCCTGGAGGGTAGCTAGTGTTTGGAAGGGAGAGGAGAGCTGTGTGCTGCAGCTCGCTGTTTCTGAGGGCGTGTCGGAGCAGCCGCTCGGCGAGCGTTTAGCTTTCATCCCTGTGACGTCACAGGGATGAAACGGAAGTGGCTGTTTTCAGGTCAGAGCAGAGTTTTCTGTGGGAGAAGATGGGAACTCCCTTTGGGCTGTTTCACTTTGCAAACCTGTTACAGCACAAAAAATGTTTATAACTCAATAAAGGAGAGGGGAAAAGACAAAAAGCAGAATAACCTCTTTAATATTTGTCTGATATATATCTGGACTGAAGAGTTTAAATCTGGGTTCAGTAAATATATAAATAAATCTTATTATTGATCAGCTCTGGAGGTCAGACTGAGATCCAGTGAGAAACAACTGGAAGATCTGAAGACAGAAAACAAAGGTAACTCTTTAATAAATTGTTATAAAGTGGACAATATCTTTTTCAGCTAAAACAGTCCATGTAGTGATTCTTTAAACTGAAACTGTAGATGATCCAGTGAGGTTCCCTGAGGAACTCCTTTATCACCCTGAGAGTTCTCTAATTGACAGCAATGTTATATTTCAGCTGTTTATAATGCAGATGATTAAAAAATGTAAAATGCATTTTATTATCATTGTAACATTTTTTGAATATCTTATAGTAGAAATGTGTTTGTGCTGATTTTGTGTTTCAGTTCAGTCTGATAAACTTTCCTTTCTGGAGTCCAGACTGGCAGACAGCCACAACAACTCTGCAGGTACAGTTACATTTACTTTAGTGTTTCCGTAGTAGTAGTAGTAGTAGTAGTAGTAGTAGTAATTACTTAATAAATCAGATATTTACAGTTTCCTCTTTAGAGCTGGAGGTCAGACTGAGTGTCAGTGAAAAGCAGCTGGAAGATCTGAAGACAGAAAACACAGGTAACTCTAAACATTCAACAGTAACTGTAGATTTATATCTGTGTATTATTGTATATATTTGCTGTATATTAACTATGAAATTCATACAGAGTTAGAGAGAGTTTGGAGCAGAGTCAAAGTTTTTAGCTCAAAGAAACTGAAGACTGAAACTGTGGAGGATCCAACAGGGTTCCCTGAGGAACTCCTTTAGAAACTCAAACATATATAATGACGTTTTTAAATAGTAATTACAATATTCAGATAAGTAAAATGCATTTTATTATCATTGTAACATTTTTTGAATATCTTATAGTAGAAATGTGTTTGTGCTGATTTTGTGTTTCAGTTCAGTCTGATAAACTTTCCTTTCTGGAGTCCAGCATGGCAGACAGCCACAACAACTCTGCAGGTACAGTTAGATGTTTATTAACATATTTTATGCTTATGTATCTATATAATTATATCTATATAAAAAACACAATCTGGTTATTGATCAGCTCTGGAGGTCAGACTGAGATCCAGTGAGAAACAACTGGAAGATCTGAAGACAGAAAACAAAGGTAACTCTTTAATAAATATTATAAATAATAGTTATAAAGAGGACAATATCTTTTGCAGCTAAAACAGTCCATGTAGTGATTCTTTAAACTGAAACTGTAGATGATCCAGTAAGGTTCCCTGAGGAACACCTTTATCACCCTGAGAGTTCTCTAATTGACAGCAATGTTATATTTCAGCTGTTTATAATGCAGATGATTAAACATTTTTATATCTTATTGTAAAATGTGTGCTGATTTTGTGTTTCAGTTCAGTCTGATAAACTTTCCTTTCTGGAGTCCAGACTGGCAGACAGCCACAACAACTCTGCAGGTACAGTTACATTTACTTTAGTGTTTCCGTAGTAGTAGTAGTAGTAGTAGTAGTAGTAGTAATTACTTAATAAATCAGATATTTACAGTTTCCTCTTTAGAGCTGGAGGTCAGACTGAGTGTCAGTGAAAAGCAGCTGGAAGATCTGAAGACAGAAAACACAGGTAACTCTAAACATTCAACAGTAACTGTAGATTTATATGTGTATTATTGTATATATTTGCTGTATATTAACTATGAAAGTCATACAGAGTTAGAGAGAGTTTGGAGCAGAGTCAAAGTTTCTCTGCAGGTAGAGTTAGATTTATAACATTTGTATTAACGCTTATGTATCTGTAAATAAATACGATCTGATTATTGATCAGCTCTGGAGACCAGACTGAGATCCAGTGAGACACAGCTGGAGCAGCTACTGAATCACACTGCAGGTAACATCCCCTCTTCAATATTACTTTTAATTAATCAATAATTAAACCTTTTTTGAATATCTTACTGTAGACGTGTGTGCTGATTTTGTGTTTCAGTTCAGTCTGATAAACTTTCCTTTCTGGAGTCCAGCCTGGCAGACAGCCACAACAACTCTGCAGGTACAGTTAGATGTTTATTAACATATTTTATGCTCATGTATCTATATAATTATATCTATATATAAAATCCAATCTGATTGTTGATCAGCTCTAGAGGTCAGACTGAATGTCAGTGAGAAACAGCTGGAGAATCACACTGCAGGTAACAACAGAGAGAGTTTGGAGCAGAGTCAAAGTTTTTAGCTCAAAGAAACTAAAGACTGAAACTGTGGAGGATCCAACAGGGTTCCCTGAGGAACTCCTTTAGAAACATGAACTGTGATGGTTCTTGTAGAAACTCAAACATATATAATGGAGTTTTTAAATAGTAATTACAATATTCAGATAAGTAAAATGCATTTTATTATCATTGTAACATTTTTTGAATATCTTATAGTAGAAATGTGTTTGTGCTGATTTTGTGTTTCAGTTCAGTCTGACAAACTTTCCTTTCTGGAGTCCAGACTGGCAGACAGCCACAACAACTCTGCAGGTACAATTACATTTACTTTAGTGTTTCTGTAGTAGTAGTAGTAGTAGTAGTAGTAGTAGTAGTAGTAGTAGTAATTACTTAATAAATCAGATATTTACAGTTTCCTCTTTAGAGCTGGAGGTCAGACTGAGTGTCAGTGAAAAGCAGCTGGAAGATCTGAAGACAGAAAACACAGGTAGCTTTCAACATTTAAATAATAATATAACATATAAATAATAAAACTGTATCTGTCCAGAGTCTGGTTTCAGTCTCTGACCAACAAGTGTCTCTGTCTACTGTATTTCTGTTTTGTATTTTTCCATGTGTTCATCTAGCTTAAAAAAGTAACTAGTTTGTTTCTGATTTATTTTGTGTTTCAGTTCAGTCTGATAAACTTTCCTTTCTGGAGTCCAGACTGGCAGACAGCCACAACAACTCTGCAGGTACAGTTAGATGTTTATTAACATTCTTTATGCTCATGTATTTATATAATTATATCTATATAAAAATCCATCTTGATTGTTGATCAGCTCTGGAGGTCAGACTGAGATCTAGTGAGAATCGGCTGGAGAATCACACTGCAGGTAACATTCACTCTTCAATATTACTGTTAATTAAAAATTAATTAAACCATTAAATTACACATGAATCATTTCCTGCTCAGCTCTGGAGGTCAGACTGAGTGTCAATGAGAAACAGCTGGAAGATCTGAAGACAGAAAACACAGGTAACTCTGAACATTTAAAACTTACTGTAGATTTATAAATATTATCTGTATAAAGTGGAAAAAAATAACTTTTTAGCTAAAACAGGCCGTGTAGTGATTCTTGAAATGGATCTGTGAATGATCTAATAAGGTTCCCTGAGGAACTCCTTTATCACCCTGAGAGTTCTTGTAGAAACCTCTTTGTCTTTTATATTTTGAAGTAGACGTGTGTTTGTGCTGCTTTTGTGTTTCAGTTCAATCTGATAAACTTTCCTTTCTGGAGTCCAGCCTGGCAGACAGCCACAACAACACTGCAGGTAGAGTTAGATTTATAACATTTGTATTAACATTTATGTATCTGTAAATAAATACGATCTGATTACTGATCAGCTCTGGAGGCCAGACTGATATCCAGTGAGACACAGCTGGAGCAGCAAGTGAATCACACTGCAGGTAACATCCACTCTTCAATATTACTTTTATTAATCAATAAATAAACCATTGAATTAAAAATCAATCATTTTTCTGTTCAGCTCTGGAGGTCAGACTGAGTGTCAGCGAGAAGCAGCTGGAAGATCTGAAGACAGAAAACACAGGTAACTGGAGAATTATATATATATATATTTTACTGTATATTAACTATAGAATTCATACAAAGTTTTAAAAAGCAAATTCAAAGTTTTTAGCTCAAAGAAACTGAGACTGAAACTGTAGAGGATCCAACATGGTTCCCTGAGGAACTCCTTTAGAAACATGAATGAACTGTGATGGTGCTTGTAGAAACTCAAACATATATGGAGTTTTTATTTTATTGTAATAGTAATTACAATATTCAGCTAAGTAAAATGCATATTATTATCATTTTAACATTTTCAGAATATCTTATTGTGTGTTTGTGCTGATTTTGTGTTTCAGTTCAGTCTGATGAACTTTCCTTTCTGGAGTCCAGACTGGCAGACAGCCACAACAACTCTGCAGGTACAGTTAGATTTATATTAACATCTTAGTTATTGCTAGTAATGTATTTACTGTTTAAATAAACTAACTCTGATTATTGAACAGCTCTGGAGAACAAATTGGAATCGACTGAGACACAGCTGGAGCAGCTAGTGAATCAAACTGCAGGTAACATCACTTCACTTTTAATGAATAATTAATTAAACCATCACATTAAACATGAGTCAATTCCTGTTCAGCTCTGGAGGTCAGACTGAGTGTCAGCGAGAAACAGCTGGAAGATATGAAGACAGAAAACACAGGTAACTCTGATAGTTTATTAAGAACAGTTACATTTGATAAAGAACTTTAAAAGTTCACAGATCTCACTAAGGTTGTTGAAATAATAATAATCTTTGAGTTTGATTTCAGTCACTGACCAACAGGTATCTTTGTCTACTTAATTTATTTCTGTTTTGTGTATTAATGAACCAGATATTTACTGTTTCCTCTTTAGAGCTGGAGGTCAGACTGAGTGTCAATGAGAAACAGCTGGAAGATCTGAAGACAGAAAACACAGGTAACTCTGAACATTTGAGACTTACTGTATAATTATAAATGTTACCTGTATAAAGTGAAAAATAAAATATTTTTACCTAAAACAGTAAATTTAGTGATTCTTCATACTCCTACAGCAAAAGCATGTATCTCATCCACTGTACCAACACCACCCTGATGTTGAAGATATTATTAATAAAATGAAGTAGCTGATTGGCTCAGGTTTTTATCATACGGCCAGTGATGTCATTGGGCCCAGCAGCTTTACTCATATTTACTCTCAGAAGGACTCTTCTCCCATCTGCTGTGGATACTGAGAGTAGCCGGTCCTCTGGAGGTGGGGTAGACTTTACAGCTGACTCTTTGTTGAAGAGATCAGAGCGAGCATAAAAGGTGTTCACTTTGTCTGGTAATGTGGCCTCATACATGATGAGGGCACGTTTAATGACCTGCCACATATCTTTGGTGTTACTGGTGTTGAGTCTCTAACTGCCGTTGTCTCCGCTTCCCCTTCTTGATGCCACCTTTCAATCCTGCTCTGGCAGTGCTGTGTGCTTCTTTATCACCCGACCGAAATGTTAAAGTTAACTGTGTTTAAATAAAAAGTTAATAATTGATTTCAGTCCATGAAGCTGTGCTGTCAGCTGTCACCCTGAGACTGAACATCACTGAGGAGCACTTGGACGAGCTGAGGGCACAACACACAGGTGACTCCAGTCAGATCATGAATATTCACTAACATCATCGATATTTCCTGTTTGTTTCTTCAAATATTTTACTTTGTAAATGTGATGTTTTCTGTTTCAGACAGACTGACGGCAGCTGAGAGGGAAACTGAAGGTAACATCATGTCTAAATTACATATTTATGTGGTTTATTTGTTTATGGTGAATGAAATAGGCTACATCAGATTTGTTTCTTCTAGTGTTGCAGGTCCGGCTGAGAGTCTGTGAAGTCGCAGTCAACAAACTGAAGACGGAGAATGAAGGTAAAACTCTAAATGATAAAATCCAGGTAGTAAAAACTAGGTAAGTGTACATACAGTAGTAAAAACTAGCTAACTATATAAGGTACTAAAAACTAGGTAAGTGTACATAAAGTAGTAAAGTAATAAAAACTAGATAACTATTCATAAGGTACTAAAAACTAGGTAAGTGTACATAAAGTAGTTAAACTAGCTAACTATATAAAGTAGTAAAAAGTAGGTAAGTGTACATAAAGTAGTGAAAACTAGCTAACTATAAAGTAGTAAAAACTAGCTAACTGTATATAATGAAAAATAGCTAACTGAATATAAAGTAGTAAAAATAGCTAAAGCAATAAATGTGTATCTGTATATTTCAGTCACCATTCATGACCTGAAGCTGTTTAGTCATTTTATTGCTGTAAGCGGGTCAGATTTAGTATGCTAACATTAGCTTTGTGGCTGTAAATATTTACTCATCTCTATATAAGAAGTAGTAGTTTGAAAGGTGTAACCTGTTTTAATTCATTGATGATAAAACACCGATGGAACGCTTATGTTAAAACAAGCACCTGATTCATTTTGTGTTTCAGTTCAGTCTGATAAACTTTCCTTGATGGAGTCAAGCCTGGCAGACAGCCACAACAACTCTTCAGGTACAATTATATTTACTTTAGTGTTTCTGTAGTAGTAGTAATTACTTAATAAATCGGATATTTACTTTCCTCTTTAGAGCTGGAGGTCAGACTGAGTGTCAGTGAGAAACAGCTTGAAGATCTGAAGACAGAAAACACAGGTAACTCTAAAAAAACACAGGTAACTCTGAAAAAACACAGGTAACTCTATGAACAATTAAAACTTACTATATCTATCTATCTATCTATCTATCTATCTATCTATCTATCTATCTATCTATCTATCTATCTATCTATCTATATAAAGAGAGAGAGAGAGAGCTCAAAGAAACTAAAGACTGAAACTGTGGAGGGTCCAACATGGTTCCCTGAGGAACTCCTTTAGAAACATGAACTGTGATGGTTCAACATATGTAATTGAATTGTTAATTAGTAATTAAAGCATATTAATACAAATAACATTTTTTGAATATCTTACAGTATAGACATGTGTTTGTGCTGATTTTGTGTTTCAGTTCAGTCTGATAAACTTTCCTTTCTGGAGTCCAGCCTGGCAGACAGCCACAACAACTCTGCAGGTACAGTTAGATGTTTATTAACATATTTTATGCTCATGTATCTATATAATTATATCTATATAAAAAAAGCCATTCTGATTGTTGATCAGCTCTGGAGGTCAGACTGAGATCCAGTGAGAATCGGCTGGAGAATCACACTGCAGGTAACATTCACTCTTCAATATTACTTTTAATTTATCAATAAATAAACCATTGAATTAAACATCATCATCTCATGTTCAGCTCTGGAGGTCAGACTGAGGGTCAGTGAGAAACAACTAGAAGATCTGAAAACAGAATACACAGGTAACTCTGAACATTTAACATTAACTGTAGAGTTATAAATATTATATGTATAAAGTGGAAAATAATAAAATTTTAGCTAAAACAGTCCATGTATTGATTCTTTAAACTGAAACTCTGTGAGACAGCCACAACAACTCTGCAGGTACAGTTAGATGTTTATTAACATATTTTATGCTCATGTATCTATATAATTATATCTATATATAAAATCCAATCTGATTGTTGATCAGCTCTAGAGGTCAGACTGAATGTCAGTGAGAAACAGCTGGAGAATCACACTGCAGGTAACATTCACTCTTCAAAATTACTTTTAATTTATCAATAAATAAACCATTGAATTAAAAATCAATCATTTTCCTGTTCAGCTCTGGAGGTCAGACTGAGTGTCAGTGAGAAGCAGCTGGAAGATCTGAAGACAGAAAACACAGGTAACTGAACATTTAATGCTTAAAAATCAGTCAGTCTGATAGTTGTTGACATGTTTGATTAATAAAGTAATTAACCAGCAGACAGATGGACGTCAGGACTTCTGCTGCTGTCAAGGCTTTAAAAAATACGGACATTTCCAGTTTCCTGTTTTTGTCTGACCTGTTTTCTGCTGTTCAGATTTGAGCTTCAGACTGAATGAAACTGACGATCGTCTGCAGCAGCTCTCAAACACCAACTCAGGTTTGGACTTAAACTTCATTTTCTTCTGTTTGTTTAAACCAGAAGATATTTCACATTAGTATGATGTTAGTTTCTGGTACGTTGTCCACTGAGGAAAATGTTTCATCCTCCTGTTTTAAAAGACTTTCTGAGAAAAGGTTTTTGTTTTTGTGATGCAGAAAAGTCCATTCAAAACCTAGTGAGCTTTATTTAAAATGTTATCAGATTTTAAAATGAAATATTTCAGTACCTGTAAACTGCGGTTAATATAATAAAAATCTTTGTATCTCTTTATAAATGATGACGTTGTTGTGAAACGTGTTTTTATAGCTTTAGCTAAAGGTTAAATCTTTTGCTCCAGGTGAGCTGAAGGTGGCGTTCTCAGCCGGTCTCACTGATTCAGGAGCCGTCGGTCCGTTTGACGAGGAGACGACTCTGATCTTCTCCAAAGTCTTCACCAACGTCGGCCGAGCCTACAACCAGACTGCAGGTAAACCTCTCGCCTTTAAGGCCGCACCCTGACGCACAGGTACACCTTCGAGTTATACATGAAGGAAATGAGTCTTCGTATGATCTCTGGTTTTTATATTTGTTTAGTGAGTTCTGTATTTTCGACTTCATACAGCTTAAAGTTAAACTCCACTGAAAGTCTGTGCTGCTGGGACAGAACAGATAACGACTTTAGCAACAAACATAAATATTTCTTTATATTTAGTACGGTGGCCCTGAGGACTAAAAACACAATACAGACACACTCTAAGTGACACCAGAACCCAACAGTTTAATTCACTTAATGCAGAGAAACTAATGTACATTTTATTGTTTTATTTTTTCTGATTGCATTATTCAGATTTGCTAAAGGCTAACGCTAGCTAACCAGCAGATATCTTAAAGGAGACCTATTAAACTGCTTTTCCAATCCTATACTGTAGTTCTGTGACTCCTGTATGGCAGCTTTGCATGATTCAAAGTTCAAAAAATTATTTTCTTTTCTTTTACTGACTCTTCATGTAGGCCTTCATTTCAGCCTCTGTCTGAAACAAGCTGTAGATGCTCCTGTCTCTTTAAGGCCCCCCTCTCAAAGGCCACTTCTGATTGGCTAAGACCTGAAGCACCAGGCTGTTGTTGTTCCTGGGCGGATCAGGCCAACTGAGCCGTTGCTGGTATGGCAGCACATGACCATATATGGAACGTCGGCTCCGTCTGGCTCATATTAGGTAGAACTGAGCCGTTGGTAGAGAAAGCAGTTGTAAACAGAGCGTTTAGAACAGGAGGAAACCGGAGGTTTCTGATCACAGTGATTTCTTTTAAATACTTTAACCTCATTTTTTGAAGCTTTGGCCATGTTTATCTTGAACATCCAACATTATAACTTTGTAGATAGAGTCATAAAATGTGGAAAAGCATGATAGGTCTCCTTGAACGCTTCCTCGCTGTTTGTCAGGTGTGTTCACAGCTCCTGTCAGAGGACTCTACTTCTTCAGCTTCACGGCTGCAGATTACCTGAAGGGATACATGGGGCTCTACCTGCACAGGAACAACCAGCCAATCATCTTCAACCTGAACCTGAACGACCACGGCGGCTATGCCTCCACCTCCAATGGCGTGGCTCTGCAGCTGGAGGAGGGCGACATGATCCGCCTCAGTCTGCCGGCGAGCTACCGGCTCTACGACGACTCCCGAAATTTCAGCGTCTTCTCCGGCTTCCTGCTGTTCAGCCCTCTGACAGGACCAGGACCAGGACCAGGACCGGGATCAGGGTCTGAATGAGAAACTGTCCCCTGTGTTAAAGACTGGACTTTTGTTTTGGCGGGGTGAGTGACTTCCTGCGGTTACAACCAGGACTTCTGAAGACGATGATGATGTGGAAGTTTATCTCTGAAGCTAATAAACATTAATAACTGATTATTAATGTCTGTTGGAGCTCTGAGTCTGAGCGTGAATAAAACATTTAAATATCACAACTCGTATTTCAGCAACAGAAAGTCACGAAGCACAAAAACAGACGATTGTTTCCACGTTGAGGTTCAGAGGTCATTGATCTCAGTTAACAGATCTGGAGCTTCAGACCGGGTGTTTTTTGAGACTTGGTCGTTCTTTAACTGGAGTTGGGGCATGTTTTTACTATTTGTCGGAACTTTGTGATTGTTTTCACCATTAGTATATCTGGGCGGGACTTTAGTACATCTGGGCGGGACGTTAGTATATCTGGGCGGGACTTTAGTACATCTGGGCGGGGCGTTAGTATACCTGGGCGGGACTTTAGTACATCTGGGCGGGGCGTTAGTATACCTGGGCGGGACTTTAGTACATCTGGGCGAGACGTTAGTATACCTGGGCGGGACTTTAGTGTATTTAAGCGGGACTTTAGTACATCTGGTCGGGGCGTTAGTATACCTGGGCGGGACTTTAGTACATCTGGGCGGGGCGTTAGTATACCTGGGCGGGACTTTAGTACATCTGGGCGGTACGTTAGTATACCTGGGCGGGACGTTAGTGTATTTGGGCGGGACTTTAGTACATCTGGGCGGGACGTTAGTATACCTGGGCGGGACGTTAGTGTATTTGGGCGGGACTTTAGTACATCTGGGCGGTACGTTAGTATACCTGGGCGGGACGTTAGTGTATTTGGGCGGGACTTTAGTACATCTGGACGGGACGTTAGTATACCTGGGCGGGACTTTAGTACATCTGGGCGGTACGTTAGTATACCTGGGCGGGACGTTAGTGTATTTGGGCGGGACTTTAGTACATCTGGGCGGGCGTTAGTATACCTGGGCGGGACTTTAGTACATCTAAGGTGATGCGTTAGTATACCTGGGCGGGACGTTAGTGTATTTGGGCGGGACTTTAGTACATCTGGGCGAGACGTTAGTATACCTGGGCGTTAGTATACCTGGTCGGGACTTAAGTATATCTTTTGAGTAGACTGCTGCGTGCAGATGCAGAAGGAGGGGCGGCGCTGCGCCGTAAGGGAGAGAGAGGAGCAAATGCTGGCAGGATTTTACATTAATTAACTCAACATCAAACTATAACGGTACAAACGATTTCGTCTAATATTATATCTTATATGAAATGATACCGCCCAGCCCTGCTGCTTTTCCATTCAGCAGATGCGGCTCCTGACTTGCCGCCTTCGTTCTTTCGTGATACTTTCAGTATGATGGACAGCAACTCACCTGTCAGGTGTGTAGACATTATTCTCTGTGCTTGTACAACACTTTAACCTTAATCCCTTGACGCCTGAATTTATTCACAATCCTATAAGAAAATGTATTATTTTTGTTTTAATTTGCTTTCAAGCTAAACTAAGTGCAGGTTGTTAATTTGTCTACAGAACCTGGAAAAGATATAAACTCAGGTTTGATGCAAATTAGCAGCAACAGTCCAGTTTAATCATTCAGTGTTATGATTAAAAGAGTAAATCTGTTTCCTCAGCAGCCGCTCCGTTTACACATTCATGTTGTCGCCGTCAGAACTTCCTCCCTGACAGCCGACGAGGAGGACGAGCGAGGCGTGAAAGAGCGTCAGCTGACTCGCAGCATCGACCGGCTTCTGAAGTTAAAACCCAAACGTCAAAGTAAGTCTCAAACTTTTATTACAGTTTGATGAAAAACAGGAAACATTTCAAACTGAACTTTGTGAGAAAGTTAAAACAAACTGTAGAAACAAACGAACCCCAAAGTTAAACCCAGCCAGCCCCTTCAAGTGATTCTCTAACAATAGAAAAATGTACATCGGTTAGTTAAAAATGACAAAAGACTGTAAATCCATGACTTTAGAAAAACCTGGCAGTCAGTGTGTAAAGTTCAGCCGTTCAGTAGTCTGACAGAATAAATACAAACAGAAAGTAAAGTCACACCTGCAGTCTGTAACGTTCATGCTGCTCCTGTAAAACTCTCTACACGCTAACATCAAGGTTTCTATGACAACAGTAATCAGTAACCCGTTCAGTCGTCCTGGTTCCCTTCAGACGAACGGCGGGAATGAAAAAGGAAAAACATCCACGACTCAGTCGGAGAAACGTCTTTAAAAACATCCACGATTAAAACTTCAGACGATCCGACGCGCCGTTCCTTTAAGACGAGAGAATCTTGCATAACAATAAAAAAGGAGTAAAAGTCCAGAAAATCAAAATGGCTTTAGATCCTGTGGGGGGGTGAAGAGTGTTCAGTCACTCGGCATTGTGGGTACTGATCCTCCTGTGAACGGCCTGCAGCAGCAGCAGGGAGTACTCCTCCAGCAGAGCCGCCGTCTTCACCTCCCCCACTCCCCCCAGCCCCCCCTCCACTCCCAGCAGGCTCGGCGCGCCCAGCGGCAGACAGTCCAGCTCCGCCCTCATAGTCTGGAAGGCCTCTGATAGGACGACGGCCATCTGACGCCGGTCGGGGGCGGAGTCATCGGCGGAGGAGCCGCTCACCTGGAGGGAGGGAGAAATAGAGAGACAGGTGAGCTTCAGACTGAACATCCGCAGGGTCCTAAAGTCTGAAAAGGTGAAAAATTACTTTGGTGAAAATTAAGGATTAAAACGTCTAAATCGACTTTTAACAAGCTGTTAAATTTTGAAGATATTTTTTTCAATGTGAAAATCCTGTTTGTCCAAAACTTTGTTTGCTAAAAGTTTGCTGAACGTATTTGTTTATAATACAGGCAGAGAGGGGATCCGCCGAGCGCCTGTTTCACGCTCCAAAAAAAGATCTGTGCGAAGCGGAAAATGATTTACGAGAACAAGCGACTGTAACCTCCCTCAGTGCTGATCGTCCAAAACATAGTCAGAGTGGCGATCAGGAGTAACGGAATTAACCCGGTCGGCCGGTCGCTCTGCGTCCACCTGAACAGCTTCCTGAAAAACGAGAGCGAGACGCGCCGCCAGCAGCTGAATCGTTAAGACAGAAGACAGCAGGGCCTGAGTTTGGATAACGTCAGCTGGATATTTCTGTTCTGTTTCTGACGAGTCAGCTGCCTAAAATCCAGGTCAGAGACTCTCAGGGAGCCTCCAGCGTTTTTCTGGAACAAAGTTAATGAATAAAAAAAAAAAACTGAAACAGCTGGAATTTGAGTTAATATTAAACTCGTGGTTAGTTATATTATATTATATATTGAACTTAATGAATATATTGATATCAAACAGTTTACTATTAAATTAACAACATACTTTAATGTCATAACGTTATACTAACAGTCAGTCAGAGCAGCTCCTCCTTCACTACTTATTTATTCATCACTCAGTTTATTCTCTTCATCTTTGTTTGGTCTGTTTGAAGTTTGTTGTGTCGATCAGGTGGTCGATGAAAGTTATCGCACATATCACTGCAGGCGAGCTCACATTATCCAGTTTAAACAAACTAAAACACAAAATCACTCTGTGTCTCGCAGAATCTGCTGTAATGTTGCGAACATAAAGTCACAGCTTTTGTAAGAAGGACGTTTGTCCTTCACAGAGAAACAGTCGGCTCATACAGGCAGCAGAGACGGTTGGTGAAAGGCGTTACAACCTGATAGGCAGCCGGCGACCGGGCGACGCACCGCCAAGCCGGGAGAGGCGGCGGATCTTTTCCTGCCACACTGTTAGTTAGCTGAGACTGTTTGTCTCTGAATATGGCTGTCCAATCAGCGTGAAGTCGTGTTCCGTGGAGTCCCGCCTCTTTTGGTGCGATTTCAGTCTGGCTGTAAATCGCCCAGATCGCGCTCATAGACTTCGTCGACCGTGATGTCGGGAGATGCAGCGACTTTACCAGCGGTGAGTCCGCTAGCCGCTAGGCTAATTTATGCTGTGTAAAACGCCCAGGCTAAGCTAATAATGTTAATATTATTAAGCCGAATTTTATGCTTCTGTTCTGTGACTGTTATTAAGCCGTGTTTTATATGGTGGTGGAGTCAAATCAAAGTTAGCTGCACTTAACCAGTAACAATTATCTGATGTGTTTTTTTCTTTTATTGCCAGAAACCGAAGAAGAAAGAGGAGGCAGCAGGATGTGGCACCGCTGGCATCGTGTCAGAGGAGAAGAAGAAGAAGAAGGAAAGCAACACAGAGAATAAACCTCTTATGTGTCCTGTGTTTACGCTGATCTACCTGACAGGTCGCTACGTGGTGACATCATACTTTCCACATGTGACTGAAATGTTCAGCTTCCTCTGACTCACCTTCCTGTACAGGTGTGTCGCCCTCTTGAAGCAGCTCTGCAGCTCATTGGTCAGAGCTCTGCAGGTCTCCACACTGATTGGCTGGTCTGCACAGAGAGAAGCAGAAGGTAAGAAGGTCACCGACAACACAAAGGAAACATCAGGATCAGCATCCAGTTCAGGAAGAATAAAGTGAACAGCTGGTCTCTGATTGGCTTGTTGTTAAACATGAATACTGACAGCTGATTGGCTGTTTTGTGTGGATGCTGCTGTGATGGAGGGAACGAAGAAAGAGGAGCGAAACGTCTCACCCGTCAGAACGGAGCGAGAGGAGGAGGAGGGGTGCAGTGATGAAGAGGAGGATGAAGGTGAGGGGTGGAGCCAGAGCCCAGAGCCCCGACGGAGAGACGACAGGATGAAGGGGTCAAGAAGAAGAGGAGGAGGATGAGAGTCCAAACCTGCGTCGCCTCTCTGCTCCTCGCCGCTGCCACCTGCAGGAGTCTGAGGCTCCTCCCCCTGCCGGGCGGGACTCAGAGGTGAGACGGAGACCGGAGGAGGCCGCGAAGAGGAAGACGAGGAGGTGGATGGTGAGAAGGAGGCGAGGGAGGGCTTGTCGGGCAGCGGCCTGCTGCTGCAGGGGACTCGAGCCTGGAGACCGCGGGGGGGAGGGGCCGCCTGGTTACCCAGACTGGAGGAGGAGGCGACCACAACGGGGACAACAGCAGCGTGGGGGGGCGTGGCCAGAGCTGCGTTTGAGGGCACCACAGCAACAAGAGGAGGCGGAGTCTCTTTGACCTGAGAGGAGGTTTCTGTGGCCGATGATGTCACTCCGGGATCCTCGGGGTCAGCGACGTTGAGGCCGTCGCCCACAGAGACGGAGCGGGACATCTTGGCCATGGAGCTGGCGGTGGGGCTCATGTAGGACCGCGGCGCCGCCGCCATGGAAGAGGACGAAGACTTCCTCGGGGTGCTGAGAGTGGGCGGAGCGGCGGCCGTTTCCTGCAGGGGGGACCGGGGAGAGGCGGGGCTTGGTCTCTGAGGAGGCGGGGCTGTGGGTGGGGGGCGTCTGGGGGAGGAGGGGAGGGTGGTGGGACGCTGTGGGGGGAGGAGCTGCTGAGGGGGGACCTCCCTGGACGGACGAGAGGACTCACCTGAGGAGAGAGAGGAGAAGTTTAAGTCCTCTGACGGTCTGGATCTCACCGCCCACCTGTTTCCTGATCTGTTACCTGGGTCGCTCAGCAGGTTCTGGACTGACTGAGCCTTCCGAAGTCCGGAAGACGAGTTCAGATGGGAGGCGGCAGCCCGGGCTGTCGGTCCCAGGTTCCTCCTGGACTCCACCACAGTTTGGACCTTCTTCTTCAGAGGGGATGGCCGGTGCTGGATTGAGGAAGTCTCCTCCACCTCCACCTGGTTCTGCAGCTGATCTGTACCCTGCTGGATCTGGTTCCCCACCTGGGGAGGCTGGGTTTGGTCCTGGTTGGTTCCGTTCTGGGACTGTACCTGGTCCTGAAGTGAGGAGGTCTGATCCTGGATAGGTTTTTGGATTTGGTCGTGGTTCCATGACACCCTCTTGTCCTGGGTCCGGGTCTGGTTCTGCTCCATCAGAGGTCGGACCTCTGAGACCCGAGGATGGGCCTTCACCTCCCCCCCTCCTCCCCCGCTGGTCCGAGATGGGAGAGGAAGCACAGTCCGACTGAAGAGGAGGAGAAAGACAAAACAAGACTCATCAGAACCACAACAGAACCAGAACCTCTACAGAGGTCAGTGATCAGGATCAGTAAACGTGCCGAGTCATCAGAAAGTGTGGTTGGATGTTTTACCTTCCAGCTGAATTCTGGGAGAGGAACCTGGAGGAGATGCTGAGACTCTCGCTGGAGCTGTGCGACGCTCGGCTCGGACTCCCTGTAAAACAGTTCACCTGTTTAAATCCACCTGGAAGAGACCCGGCAGAACCAGAAACCTGTGCGTCCTCTTGAACCACTGTTTACGGTTTGTTGTGACAGCGGTTCAATGTTCACCAGAGAATTCAGCGACCTCGATGATGTCATTAGAAAATTGATTTTGTTTTAAAAGCTGACTGAAGAGTTTTTACCACGATCACGACACAGACGTGCCGACGGTGCAGTAATGATGTCATGGTGACGGTGTCGTGCCGACGGTGTTGTAATGATGTCATGGTAACGGTGTCGTGCCGACGGTGCAGTAATGATGTCATGGTAACGGTGTCGTGCTGACGGTGTTGTAATGATGTCATGGTAACGGTGTCGTGCTGACGGTGTTGTAATGATGTCATGGTAACGGTGACGTGCTGACGGTGCAGTAATGTTGTCATGGTGACGGTGGTGGTGTGTTTCAGGGCTCCTGCTGTACCTGAGCGGTCTGCCAGGGTCACAAAGTGTTCTTTCAGGAAAGCTTCCTGGTCTGGAGTCTGAGGGACGAGCTGAGGGGCCCCTCCCCTCCTCCTGCTCCTCCTCCTCCTCCTCCTCCCTCCTCTTCGTCCTCCTCCAGCTCAGAGGAGTTTCCATCTGTGCTGAGAGGCTCTGTGGGCTCAGAGTCTGACAGAGAGACAGATTGTATGTGAGACAGTCCAGTAGGACGTGTTCAGAGTCTTTCCTGCAGTATAAGGACTAATACTTTGTAAAATACTGTTTCATCTCAACAAATCGAATATATTAATCAGGACAAATGTTAAGTGCTAATCCTTGCTTGAGTTCTAAAGCTAGATTTGCTCAAATGCTTCAAATCTGTGAAAACAAACTAAATCACTATGATCAAATACAATTTGCTAGAAAAATACTCAACAAATTACAGAAAAGTTTGCAATAAATTTGCAAATAAAACTAACAAATGAACAAAAGTATTTCCTGTTTCTGTCTGCGTCTCACCGTCTCCTGCAGGTCTGACCGGACTGGACAGTCTGGAGCTGAATCCCAGGGAGCATCCGCTGTCCGGACTCGGTTTGTCGCGGCGTCCACCTGCAGCGGCAGGACACGCCTCCTTCACCTGGAACTCACTGACAGGAAGGGGAGGGGTTTAGAAGCAGGCACATCTAATGCAAACAGAGTCTGACCTGATGATGCTTCCCACCTTCCTGCCAGGCTCACTCTGTCCTCCCATTGGTCAGGATACAGCACCGTATTCTCCCTGTCCAGGCTCTGATTGGAAAGCCGGATGAAGTCTGGCCTCTGATTGGTCCTCGCCTCATCGTCCTCCGCCTGGACAGACAGAATCACACACCTCCTGACCGGCTCGTATCATGTGACAGAAGCTCTCGTGATGTCACAGCGAGCGCGTTCTATTGGCTGAAGGTACAGTAGCGTGTTCTCACCCATGCAGTGGTGACCTGCAGACTGACGGTGCTGCCCAGCTCCCGATTGGGCCTGTGAAGCCCCGCCTCTACGTCTTGGCCCCTCTTCATCTGGCTGCAGGGGGAGGTGCTAACCTCAGGGGGGCGTGTCTTCACCTGGGCGGACTGGACATAAGGTCAGGTTAACGCTGCGCTCAGCTGATGCGGGAGACGTTAGGGGTTTGTTTACGTTAGTGTCCTGACCTCCTCTCGCTCCGCCCGCCGCTCCTCCTCTCTGTCGGGGGAGAACGAGTCCAGCAGTCTCAGGTCCAACATGGACTTCACCATCAGGACGCCGTCCGCGCTGCCCGTCCTCCTGGACCAGCGGCGGCGAGGGAGTCGGACCTCCTGAGGAGTCAGCATTTATTCATTAAGGCTGTTTCTTTTCACAAACGTTGGCAGTGAATGTCGTGTTGAACGCACACCGACCTTCCTGACGTCTCTGCTGCTCTGAGAGTCGAACTTCTCATCAGACGTTTCTGCAGGAAAACGTTTCAGCGGGTTTATTCGGCCTGAATCCTCCGACATTTTAAAGCTCAAACAGTCGTGACTGTATTTTACACGAGTTTCCGACAAACAGAACAAAAGCTTCCGAGTGAAAACACGTTAGCTTTTCGTCCAAACGATCGACAACCTGTTTCTGATTAAGCAATGTGCTGTGTAGCCACGGTAACAGACCTGTCTCCTCCTCCAGCCTTCCTGCTGTGACCATATAAGAACAGCGGGGCGCCTCTTCCTCCTCCTCTTCCTCCTCCTTGTCGCTGTCAGACGACATGGCGACGACACGAGCAGACGACGCCTCGCTGCTGCTGCGACAAACACAAACACACAAACAGTCCTGTTATTTAGTTTGTCTCACGTCTCGTGTGCGAGACTTAAAACAAGACATCTGTCTGTGGAAGAAGATGGGGGGGGGGACATACACCTCGCTCACGAAACATGAAGAAACACCATTCTGGGTTCACAAGAAGACGACGAAGATAATTGAACGCTGGTTTGATAAATGTTCAATGTGGAAATATATGAAGGGGTCTCAGGGTCCCCCAGAAGAAAATCTTATCACAATAAAACATTTCATCATCGATTATTCTTATGATAAATGTCAGAACATTTGAAGACAGAATTTTGCTTTATGTTTATGTCTGCAGGGTTTGGACTTTCAGCTACTTTCTGTTTTTATCACCTTCACTGGTTTAAATCGAGTTCAAACCCAACGAGTCGCCGTCTTACTCGTTAACGTCTGTTAAGAAAACTGAGCAGACGTTCGTCCATCCTCAGGTTTTAAACGAGCACTGACACACTTCAGGTGTCGGCAGCAGCTGTGAAACAAGCCCGGCGTTTACCTGAGGTTTGCCGCTTTCTGCTGAGGTGCATTGTGGGAGTTCTGAGTGCTGCCGGCAGGTCGGAGGTCGGCGAGTCGCTGCCTCATCCTGATGGTCAACTCTGGACTGAGACGCCACACGAAGATGCAGCTGCACGCACATGAGAGGCTCATTAGTTCTCTGCTAGAAACCTGAATCTGTACTGAGCCGCATCCTGTTTGACTGACATTTAAAAACAATTCTGAAAATCAGCTGAATATTTGGATCAGACGTCACCGGGGACCGGATGGTACTTGATGAAGCGACGTCTGACTCTGAAGAAAGAGAAGACGAACCTGTCTCCAGAGACCGTGATCAGATGTCTGCAGTCGCTGCTGAACTTCAGACCTGTGACGATCTCTGAGAGGCCGACAGAGAAATGACTGTTACTCACAGAGAGAGAAGTACACAGAGAAGTACACGAGAAGTACACAGAGAAGTACACAGAGAAGTACACAGAGAAGTACACAGAGAAGTACACAGAGAAGTACACAGAGAAGTACACACAGTACACAGAGAAGTACACACAGTACACAGAGAAGTACACAGAGAAGTACACAGAGAAGTACACAGAGAAGTACACAGAGAAGTACACACAGTACACAGAGAAGTACACAGAGTGCACAGAGAAGTACACAGAGAAGTACACAGACAGAGTACAGACAGATCTACTGACCCGAGTGTCCGAACATGGTGGCCACACACTCTCCAGAGTAGAAGTCAAATATACTGATGTTCTTATCTGAGCAGGAGGTGGCGATGTAGAGACCTGAGGGGTCGATCTGCACCTGAGGAGGAGGAGGAGGAGGAAGAGGAGGAGGTGTTACACCTGTGGACTAAATGCTAATGAAACAGCTGACTGACGGGGGGATCATGTGACCTACCTTAATGAGAGTCCCATCTTCGCCCTGAGAGCCTTTATACAGCTTCTTCTGCTTCCCATTGCTGATGTTAAAGATCCTGCAGGAGGAAGGGAGGGGGAGGGAGAGGAGGGGAGGAGGAGGGAGGGAGGAGGGAGGGAGGAGGAGGAGGGAGAGGAGGGAGAGGAGAAAATGAATGATTGAAGAAACAGGCCGTCCTCCCTGCCGGTTCATAATAATTCTGCGACACTGAGCTCCTCCTGAATGAATTACTGTCCTGTAGTCTTGTACAGCGTCGGCCTGCTTCCTTCTGTCTTTATGTTTCATGCTGTCAGTCCTAAAGCCCCCAGCAGACTCTGCTCATCTCACTGATGTCAAACTAAATGCTGGAAGATGTTCCTGCTCTGACCAGCAGGTGGCAGCCTGATCTCACAGGTCAACGCCGAGCAGCTCAGCCCGGGCTCAGACTGGAAACTGCTCATTAAACATTCAGAGCTTGTAAAAGAGCCGGAGCCAGAATGAATGAACACATGAACGAATGAAATGTGAGTTCTGCTGCCAAACAGAACGTCAAACCTGGAAAACAATACAGAAACATGGAGCTTATTAAATAAAATAATTGTTGCTGTTCTCTGAGGCGGCCAAAGTTCCCACAGCACACGAACGCACCATCAGAGTTTATACATGTAATGATGAAGGCTCAGGAAGTGAGGGAGGTTGTCCTGATGCTGTTTGTCAAGAAATAAATGAGCGCAGCAGCAGGGGTGGAGGGAAAAAAGACGAGAAGCAGCATCATGGCGGTTAATCCTAATCCACCTGCTGCTGAGTAATAATCCGGCCTGCAGGCTGAAGCGTCATGTTTGTTTTAGCTGCAGGCGGATTAACCAACACGCTCTCAGACAGGCGCTACCTGATGCTGCGGTCCTGACAGCCCACGGCGGCGTACTTCCTGGTCGGTTCGACGTCCATGTCGTACAGAGTCGTCTTCCTCACCACGTGATGAGTCCGCGTGAACTCCAGGCCGGCCTCCGTCTGCGAGAGGCGGAAACACAATCTGGTTCACAAACTTTCTGAAAACTGAATTTCAGGGAAAGACGTCATGACGTGCGGCTTGTTCGCATCCTCAGCAGCTGATTGGATAATGGAGATAAACAGCTGGTGGAGGGAGATTTTTTATTATGGGGGGGGGTAATAACATAACTTTTGAGTTTAATCACAAAAATGTATTTAATCTGAGAAATTAAAAGTTTTCATCTTGTAAATTTTTGAGTTTCATCACATAAATTTAACACTTCAATCTCAGAATCTAAAAAAATGTGTTTTATGACAAAAATGTATTTAATCTGAGAATATTAATGTTTTTCTAATAAATTTGTGAGATTATCTCGTAAACTTGTCTTTTTTCCCTCATACATAAGTGAGTTTTATGACAAAATTGTATTTAATCTGAGAAATGAAAAGTTTTTATCTTGTAAATTTGTGAGTTTTTTTGCATAAATTTTAATCTCAGATTATCAGCCTTTTTGTGATGGATGTTTTATCACTCGGGAAAACAGCGGAGCCACTTTGTGACATCACTCAGGCGTCGCTCTCACCTGCTGAGCGGTGCGGAAGTAGACGCTCTTATCGGCTCCGCAGCTGATCATCCTCACCTTTCCCTCATTGGCTGACAGACGGGAAGAAGGTGACGTCAGAGAGAAACATCAGCAGCAGAGTTTATTTCTACCAACGTGCTGAGAGCGGACCGTGAGGTCACACAGACTCACCGGCGAATCGGACGGCAGTGATGGACGACGAGTGTTCATCCAGAGTCTGAACCAGACTGTACTCTCTGCCCGCGTCCAGGATGTGGATCAGACGATCCCGACTGGCCGTGGCTAATAACTGGAGACCTGAGAGACAGACGGAGATCAGACCAGCCAGAGTTAAGTGCGGTCGGCGCCCCCTACAGGTTCTGAGAGTCCTGACAACGTTTTAATCTTTTATTGAAAGAATTTTAACGTTTGTTTGTTTCCATCTGTTGGTCAAAACGTCAAGAACCAACTTAAATTAAATTCAGCAACACAAACATCTTCCAGCGAAACGCTCATCACAACACATGAGATTATCATCGAGCCCACATCTGGATCAGAATGTGAAAGAGATTTACTGCCAAGTAGTTTCGTTCCTGCGAGACGACTGTAAGCTGCCGCCGTCAGGAACGTGTTTCAGAGCGTCGGCGTGTAAAACAAACAGGACGTGTAGAAATACAGCGAGCCTCCGAGCGGCTGCAGACTGACGACCTCTTTATACTAGTTTATTTACTGTCTACATTTATAAAGGCTTAAAAATGTTTCGCTGACAGCAGAACAGCTAGAATGTCCTGGTCTGACTGACTGGCAGGGAGTCATCGTCAGGCTGAGCCAATCAGAGGCAGAGTAGGGCGGGTCATGCCTTCGCCACAGTAGGACTGGATGTGTTATTTAAACACGGCCCCTTTGACTTCATGGGGCATCTTGAATTCAACGAACAGATCAGTATCCTGTAACCCTGCAGGACACCGTAGAAAGCAGCGTTCACTAAGCTGGTTTCTATGGTTTCTATGGTTTCCATGGTTTCCGTGGTTTCTATGGTTTCCACGTGTTGTGGGATTCACGCTCGTCATTCAGCAGCTTATTCAGGAAGGTTTGTGGCTGAAACAGATCGGCTCATCTTTCCAGTCGGCCCTGTCGTCTCTACAGGAAGTGATGTCACTCCTGCTGTTAAACTGTGCGTGCTCACAAAGCCTCAGCATTCCTCTCTCTGCGCTGCGTTTCCTGGTCGACAGGAATGAATAGTTTTACTATCGATGAGACTGCTGACAGTTTTATGGGCTGTGTGTGTGTGTGTTTCTGTGCGTGTGTGTGTGTGTTTGTGTGTGTGTTTCTGTGCGTGTGTGTGTGTGTTTCTGTTTGTGTGTTTGTGTGTGTGTTTCTGTTTGTGTGTTTGTGTTTCTGTTTGTGTGTGTGTGTGTTTGTGTGTGTGTGTGTTGTGTGTGTGTGTGTTTCTGTGTGCGTGTGTGTGTGTGTTTGTGTGTGTGTTTCTGTTTGTGTGTTTGTGTTTCTGTTTGTGTGTGTGTGTGTTTGTGTGTGTGTGTTTCCCAGATGTAGTTCAGACACACTAACAGGCTGTGAACATTTACGCTGCGTTCCAGGCAACTCGAAACTTTCCGACCTCCAACTAGAAAAACTATCCTGGACGCCACTTGAAGTCGGATTTCCTACTTGTGAACTCGGAGAAAAAATTTGTGCCCCGACTTCACGAGTAGCAGCTGAATGACGTCACAAAACAACGTCAGCGCCCATGAAGCTCACAGTGTAAATGGTAAACCATAAACTGAAACGGCAACAAAACGTATATTTGCATGTATTTAAATTAAAATAATACATACGGTCACATAGTAAAACCTGTTCTGCTTGTATACTGATGTAGAAATATGTTTTGCACGTACGGCAGCTGGTTACAGTAAAGAATCTCATAAAGTCTTTTCTGCATAAAAGTTGTTAAAAATCCCAAAACATCAGGAAGTGAAACAACACTGACTGACCTGAGGTCTGCCAGCTTCTATCCAGAGGGGAACAGGACCAGTAACGTCTGGGCTGTTTATGTCAGCTGTTGCAGTTAAACTGCCGTCCTTTAAATTAACACCTAAAGCTGCTGAGGGTGCAGCTGTGTTCACTTTGTCACGGTCAGCCAGGATTTTCGTTCACTTTCGGCGTCACGCACCACCATGCACCTGGAACGCTTTGAGGTCGTGAGGCTGAAGTTTCAACAGGGAAAAATCCCAGCTCTGACTGGTCTCAAACGCGTCATAAGAGTTGGCTTTTATTTTGTTAATTTTTCCCTCATTCATAAACAGTGCAGTCGCTCAGTTAGTTAAAGTCCTTCAGGTTTCAGCTGCTTTGTCACAAACGCAGGATGTTTTCAAGTCGAACAGGTTATTTCCTTTTACTTTAATCACAATGAAACTTTACAGGCTGAAACATAAATAGGAGCTTTTTCTGACTTACAAACAATTATTTTATTGCATGGTAACAGTCTGCTGCTCACTGGCTCTGAATACAGTCAGACCCTGGGTCACAGTGGGGGGGGGGCTTCAGCCCGGGAGGCTTCAGCAGGCGACGCCGATGCAGCGTGCGGGAGACGCAGATAAAGGAACTCTTGTTCCATTAAAGTCATTAAATAAAAACCACGGCGTTTTTCACACAGTCAGAAACATCAGAGCGCCGTGGGACTGAGGGACTGTGGGAAGTTTTGTTGAACACTGATTACATCCAGTGTGTTAATATCTTACATGTTGTGTTGTTTTACACAGCGACACCTGAAAAAATTAGAATATGGTGGAAAAGGTAACTGTGAGCTCAACGTGACCCATCTGCTTCAGAGGCAGAAACACTTCCACATATTGTAAGTCAGTTTGGATAAAAGCTTCTGCTAAATGAGTAAATCTAAGGTTCGCAAAGAGTTTGAGATCCTGGAGGTTTGATTTCTGTGAGCTGTTTCCCTCCATGTGAATCTGGAATATTTGAAGCGTGGGGTTCTAATTTTGTGCAGCGGTTGAGTTAAAGATCAGAGAAGATCCTGAACTACAAACTGCTCCTGAAGGCAGAGACGGGACGTCAACATGGATTTTACAAAATGATACCAAACACCCTCATTTCAACAAAATAAACTACAGTATTTTTATATTTCAAAAATCCTAAAGATGCTTTTATCACCTGAACACTGACTCAGCTTTTCTCTGCATCATGTGATGAATCTGTAACCAGTTAACGGATCAGATCCTCTCGTCTCGACGTGAACGAGCAGGTGAAGGTTAGTTTTAAAGTAACCAACAGTTTAATGTTTAACAGTTTGCTCAACTCTGAAACATGGACCCCTGTTTGATAAGATTTGGCCCCCGGGGGGCCCTCTGACGGGAGGTCAGCTTTTAAGTGTTTGATTACAGAAAGTGGATGAAACCATGAACAGAAGGGAAGCCAGAAGTGGCCTCAGGGGCCCCTGGAAGCCACTTCTGGCTTCTAAAACAAACACCGAAACCTCACAGGAACCAAAAATGGATGGAAAGCTGAAGGTTTTCTCACCAATCAGCAGCCAGTGTTTTTTACAGTCTTTTTAAACTAACATGAAGCTTCTTTCATCAAATAGAAATAACAGAATCCTATTTTGTATTTAAATACTGCCCAGACTGTGTGAATGGGTGAAACTATTATTTACATGTTATTTATAAACAGCGTGTTTTGTTCTGCAGTTTCTCACCTGTATCAGGTTTGGAGAACTCGAGGCAGAGGATCTCTGAGTCGTGAGCCTGAACGTTCATGATCTCCTCCATACTGTCCAGATCGTGGATCCTACACACACACACAGCACACACACACGCACACACACACACACACACACACACACACACACAGTGTTAGACAGCAGTAGTGTGTGTGTGTGTGTGTGTGGCGACTTCCTCGCTCAGCTGATCATTATGTCTTCTTGTTATTAACCCCACCCCCCTCACCTGAGGACTCCTATGCGGTCTCCAGAGGCCAGGTGCTGTCCATCAGGACTGACCCTCAGGGTCCTAATGCCCGCTCTGCTTGTGTCAGCCTGCTGCCCCTCTGAGCCCGATGACCCCGCCTTCTCTGAGTTGCCACCGGTGACCACGCTGCTCTCCGTGTCCATGAGGCTGCTTATGTTGTCATCTACATAAATGACCTTCTGTAGGTCCTGAGGGGTCAGAGGTCGGAGAGATGAGGAGGGCATCAGGTGCAGGTGTGTGTAGGGGTAAGTGAGGTGTACAGGTGTAGGTGTGTGTAGGGGTAAGTGAGGTGTACAGGTGTAGGTGTGTGTAGGGGTAAGTGTGGTGTACAGGTGGAGGTGTGTAGGGGTAAGTGAGGTGTACAGGTGGAGGTGTGTGTAGGGGTAAGTGAGGTGTACAGGTGTAGGTGTGTGTAGGGGTAAGTGAGGTGTACAGGTGTAGGTGTGTGTAGGGGTAAGTGTGGTGTACAGGTGGAGGTGTGTAGGGGTAAGTGAGGTGTACGAGGTGTAGGTGTGTGTAGGGGTAAGTGAGGTGTACAGGTGGAGGTGTGTGTAGGGGTAAGTGAGGTGTGTGTAGGGGTAAGTGAGGTGTACAGGTGTAGGTGTGTGTAGGGGTAAGTGTGGTGTACAGGTGGAGGTGTGTGTAGGGGTAAGTGAGGTGTACAGGTGGAGGTGTGTAGGGGTAGAGTGAGGGTGTGTGTAGGGGTAAGTGAGGGTGTACAGGTGTAGGTGTGTGTGTAGGGGTAAGTGTGGTGTACAGGTGGAGGTGTGTGTAGGGGTAGAAGTGTAAGGTGTGTGTGAGGGGTAGAGTAGAGGTGTACAGGTGTGAGGTGTGTGGTAAGAGGTGTACAGGTGGAGGTGTGTGTAGGGGTAAGTGAGGTGTACAGGTGTAGGTGTGTGTAGGGGTAAGTGTGGTGTACAGGTGGAGGTGTGTAGGGGTAAGTGAGGTGTGCGGGTGTGAGGTGTGTGTAGGGGTAAGTGAGGTGTACAGGTGGAGGTGTGTGTAGGGGTAAATGAGGTGTACAGGTGGAGGTGTGTGTAGGGGTAAGTGAGGTGTACAGGTGGAGGTGTGTGTAGGGGTAAATAGAGGTGTACAGGTGGAGGTGTGTGTAGGGGTAGAGGTGTACAGGTGGAGGTGTGTGTAGGGGTAGAGTAGGAGGTGTACAGGTGTAGGTGTGTGTAGGGGTAAGTGAGGGTGTACAGGTGGAGGTGTGTGTAGGGGTAAATAGGTGAAGGTGTGTGTAGGGGTAAGTGAGGTGTACAGGTGTAGGTGTGTGTAGGGGTAAGTGAGGTGTACAGGTGGAGGTGTGTGTAGGGGTAAGTGAGGTGTACAGGTGGAGGTGTGTGTAGGGGTAAGTGAGGTGTACAGGTGGAGGTGTGTGTAGGGGTAAGTGAGGTGTACAGGTGGAGGTGTGTAGTGGGGGTAGAGTGAGGTGTACGGGTGTAGGTGTGTGTAGGGGTAAATAGGGGTGTACAGGTGGAGGTGTGTGTAGGGTAAGAGGTGTACAGGTGGAGGTGTGTGTAGGGGTAAGTGAGGTGTACAGGTGGAGGTGTGTGTAGGGGTAAATGAGGTGTACAGGTGGAGGTGTGAGGTGTACAGGTGGAGGTGTGTAGGGGTAAGTGAGGTGTACAGGTGGAGGTGTGTGTAAGGGTAAGTGAGGTGTACAGGTGTAGGTGTGTGTAGAGTGAATGGGGTGTACAGGTGGAGGTGTGTAGTAGGGGTGACAGGTGAGGTGTGTGTAAGGGTAAGTGAGGTGTACAGGTGGAGGTGTGTGTAAGGGTAAAGGAGGTGTACAGGTGGAGGTGTGTGTAGGGGTAAGTGGGTTTTCGTACGTGGCTCAGGATGTTCCTGTTCAGGACGTTGCTGTCGATGTTCCACAGTCGGATGGTGTTGTCTGAGGAGCAGGACAGGAACGACCCGGGGGTAAGACGCACCTCGCCACCTCCTCCTACTCCTCCTCCTGCCCCCCCCCTCTCTGGATACACCTGCAGGAGACACAAACGACAAAAGACATTTGATAAGAGACAAAAGGAACAATTCTTGTGCAATAACCCAGTAACTCGTTTTACAGTAACTGTTCCCAAACCCCTCCCCCTGAACAGCGACTGTCCAATCACAGTTTAGCTACAGTAAGCTGTCCCAGCAGGTGCGTCAGCAGGTACACCTCAGAGAGACTCTGCTGAAAGGGTAACTTCTGTATTTTCCCAGCTGCTATGTTGCTCTGTTCAAAGCCACCAGACAATCATTGAGTTTTTAATCCTGTAAAAGACCAAAGTCACACAGCAACATACTACATTCATGTGTTCATCTCTTCTGTCTGCGTTTGGGGTGAATCCTTATTTAAAGATGAAGCAGCAGATTCAGATCCACTGTTTCCTGGAGGGACGAACTGCCGTGAAGTTTCAGCATGTTTTTATGAGTCACTGCTGTTTCAGCCCCGTGACCTTTGACCTCTGTGGAGGACAGGAATGTGTTCACGGTGATTTACACTGACCTCCAGGCTCCACACGCAGGAGGAGTGGTACAGGGCCGAGTACAGCTTTCCCGCCCTGCGGGGGTCACGGAGGTCTCGGACGTCCCACACATAAACACTGTGGTCGTTGTAGACGCACGACAGCCAGCGGTTGGTGGGGTCGTAGGTCACCGCCACCGTATCCGGGTAACGAGCCTCCGGCTGGCAGGAGAACAGCTGACTGAGGAGGAACAGAGAGAGTTTAGGGAATAGTCATTTTAGCTTGACGAGTTCCTGAAGTATTGTGGCGGATTCACGGAGACGTTGTCGTGGCAACTAAAAATAAAATCCGTGCTGATGTTTCTGTGGTTTCCATGGTAACCTGTCTACACGTCCAGTGGTCAGCTGATGTCTGAATAAAAACCAGACTGACTGAGGTTTCCTGTTCTGCTGGCTATAAATAAATAGAAGTATTTATCGGTGCTGCCTGTGACGCTGTAAACACAGTCTGACCCCGATATACACACTGTGGGATGTTAGTGACATACACTTTATATAACAGACATGTTACCTGACAGGTGAGTGAGTTACCTGACTAACTGACAGGTGAGTGAGTTACCTGACTACCTGACAGGTGAGTGAGTTACCTGACTACCTGACAGGTGAGTGAGTTACCTGACTACCTGACAGGTGAGTGAGTTACCTGACTACCTGACAGGTGAGTGAGTTACCTGACTACCTGACAGGTGAGTGAGTTACCCGACTACCTGACAGGTGAGTGAGTTACCTGACTACCTGACAGGTGAGAGTGCGTTACCTGACTACCTGACAGGTGAGTGAGTTACCCGACTACCTGACAGGTGAGTGAGTTATCTGAGTACCTGACAGGTGAGTGCGTTACCTGACTACCTGACAGGTGAGTGAGTTATCTGAGTACCTGACATGTGAGTGAGTTACCCGACTACCTGACAGGTGAGTGAGTTACCCGACTACCTGACAGGTGAGTGAGTTATCTGAGTACCTGACAGGTGAGTGAGTTACCTGACTACCTGACAGGTGAGTGAGTTACCTGACTACCTGACAGGTGAGTGAGTTACCTGACTACCTGACAGGTGAGTGCGTTACCTGACTACCTGACAGGTGAGTGAGTTACCCGACTACCTGACAGGTGAGTGAGTTACCCGACTACCTGACAGGTGAGTGAGTTACCCGACTACCTGACAGGTGAGTGAGTTACCTGACTACCTGACAGGTGAGTATGTTACCTGACTAACTGACAGGTGTGTGAGTTACCTGACTACCTGACAGGTGTGTGAGTTACCTGACTACCTGACAGGTGTGTTATCTGACAGGTGAGTGTTTTACCTGGCGTCCACCATACTGGAGATGTCGGCTCCCAGACTGTGTGGGCGGGGCAGGGTGCACAGGAAGTTCAAGCTGACGGGGCTGAAGGCCCGGACCGTCCCGTCAGAACAACCGCAGAAGATCAACTCGTCAGTGACGGTCAGACAGGTGGCCTGAGACGTCTGATGACGGACAGACAGACAGGTGACAGGTGAGTCAAACCATTAGGACTCAGGACGTCACTTCATCTTGCAGAGTTGTGAGGACACCGTGAAAATGAAGATGTGTTTTTGATCCTTACAGGATCCTGTAATTCTGCCGTTTTCCTGTGTTTCCAGCCTTTGTGCTAAGCTAGGCTAACCACAAATTGCATAATATATGCTAGCTGGTTTTAGCTCCCATCAGCTAGAATCCAACACTCTGGTTAGCTACGATGACATGTGCTAGCTATAAACCCACGTCATTATTAACACTGTGGCTGATCTGGCGTCACCCTGACGTCCAGAACATTCTAACCTAACAATGTTTTATAGTCTGTGCTAAGTGTTTGTGCTAAGCTAGGCTAAACACGCCCTGAACCTGACACAGACATCAGTTTATCTTTCTACATCTAAACCTGTTTAATAAACTGTTCTCTGAGTCTGAAGATGTAAATGAAGTGAGAGAATGTGTGTGGGTGAAGATTCAGACAAAGACGCCGTTGATTCTGCTGCTCGGTCAGGACTGGTGCTGCAGTATCACTACTGCACTACTGCAGTATCACTACTGCACTACTGCAGTGTCACTACTGCACTACTGCAGTATCACTACTGCTTCATCAGTACTGCAGTTTCAGTAGTGCAGCAGCGAGAGAATGCTGGGATGTTGGTGGAGGATGCTGCGTTCAGGGTCCTCTGTGAATCAGAGTGTGGAGGGTGAACGGGGTGTTACGTCACTCCAGTGGTTATGAAGGATTGCGGCGTACGGTGAAAGTGACCAATGGAGTGAGAGTAAGGAAGTGAAGTGGGCGTGTCTGAGTCAGTCAGTTCAGCCAGTGATGTTTTGGATCAGGATCAGATTCATGTTCTTCAAAGTGAACTGCATGAAAATAAAATCACCTTCTGTTCTTTGAACATTTATCAGCCAACAAACAGCTGTGAAGCTTCTCAGACATCTTCACTCATCAGAGGAAGGTTTAAAACCAGATCCTGATCCAGACCAGCTGCTCTTCTTTTTAACCTTCCTGGATAGAAGAGCTGAATGTGATTAACGACGTGCACGAGTGGCGAGCTCCGTTTTCTAGCTCTGGGGATTAATAAGTAAACCGAACCAAGACGACCTTGTTGTTTAATGAAATCTTTATTCTTTGCCGTCAGAGCAGCAACTGTGAAATTTCAGCCTGAAGTCCAGCGTCATGGACAGTAAATCTGCGTTAATGTTTAGTGTCAAGCTCAACTTCAGCCAATTAAACCGTCCTGACAGAGCCGACCTTTGAGTCCAAAACGCAGGAAGCTATTTTAGCTTTTTAGCTGTGTTGAACTTTTAAATGTAGTTCAAAGCAGAGTCACTGATCTCAGGATCTGCGAGCTGCTAGGCTAAAAAAAGCAAACGGTTCATCCAGAAACTCAAATAACTCCATTTGTTTAATCCGTGAACTCCACACAGCGAAATGTTTCGCACTGATGATTATTACTGCCACACAACGCGCTCACGCTGTGCACACGTGAAGACGATGTGATTTGACGGCGCTGTTAGCTAAATAGAGGCGGCGAGAGAAAACAGCGTGTTCGACGCTGGGATCATTTGAAGCTAACAGGAAACAGCAGCTCTGTACCGTCAGACAGAGCAGACCCAAACAAGCTAACGCTAGCATTTAGCTAGTTGAGATAAAGGCTAACAAAGGTAACAGGCGTTTATGTAGAAACGTTGTTTTTCTCTGACTGGTTAGTTCGTGAGTTTGAGTTTTTTGTCCGGTCAGCGACCAAGCTAGCTAGTATTAGCGTGTCCTCAGCTAGCCGGTACGTCACCAAACATCCAGAACCATCATAAGAACCAAAACATAAATTCTGCTGAGTCACCTTCTGGTCTGGCCTCAGATTAGAGCTGCAGCGATTAGTCGGCGTAATCGATTACGTGAATACGATGACTCGCATCACACGCGTCAAAGCGCCGCTGTCAGCAGGGATTCCCCAGGACAAACTGCACGAGGACACGTTTTGAAGTGTTTCTTCATCGCCTTCATGTTAACAGTAATTTCTGCCCCGATGCTGTCATGGTAACGTGACGTCACACCGCGTATCATCCAGTGTTCGTCCGTTTCATACTTCCTGTTTATTAACGTCTGTTTATTAAACAGCTGAATCCACTGAACAGACGATCTGTGGCTGTTCCAGGTGTTTCTTTGCTCCACAACTTGAAAAATACTCGTTACAAACAGCCGAACAGCTGATTAGTTTGTAAACGCTAACCAGCAGCTAGCTACCTCTGTTTGCCAGACACAAGATGACTAATGGCTTTGTTCGCTGCCGCTGCCGTAACAGCTGCAAGAAGGCAACGCTGTAAAGTGAAGCATCTCTGTGAACATGGGCTTCGAACAGCCTTACAGAGCAGCACTAGTGGCAACGCATGACATCAGCACGCCGTCTTGCGTCTGGAGGTACCCGATACGTCACGCCTACTGAATCCGAATCTGCACATGTGCAAATGTGCCTGTTCATAATAACTTCTTTGTTGGTGTCTGTTCTCATCTCAGGTGTCAAATCCCGACTCTTTCAGAAAGGCTGACGAAGCGTTATTTGAGGCCAAAGCTACCCTTCCTAGACCAGAAGCGCTAGCAGCTAGCTAGGAAGCTAGCTCTGTTAGTATAAAAGCCCCTCCCCCTAAACCTAACCATCACAGGGGGTTGTGCCAAAACCTGAGTCAGCGACCGTCTGCATGTCGACCGGCTAACCTACAGCTGTGCGGCCGTCGCTAGCAGCTAGCATTAGCCTCCTTTGTTAGCTTGTTGTCATTGTTAGAAATGAAAAACGTCCTGTTGGAAAAGGTTTTTCATTCTTCATCACAGAGAACAGTTTCACCTCCAGCCATTAAAAACATCTAACATCTACTCCACTTTCTCCATCAGCAGCACGTTTTATAAAGTCTAACCCTCTAACGCTAAAAGACACGGAACTCGTCTTTTTCCGCATTTTACACCACATGATCTTTTATCACGGCGCTCGTGGGCTTATTAATGACGCAGCCACGTTTCTAACCTCGTAAAGTGCGAGGTAACACATGCACATCACAGTTTCTCATCAACCTGATCAGGACTAAATGTTTGAGGAGTCACAGGAGGAACTGACTGACTGAGTCCAGGTGAGATGACGACTTACGGAGGCGGAGTCGACTCTCTGCACAGGAAGCAGAGGAGGAAGCAGAGGAACTTCACATTAGAGCGTTTAAACACAGAGAAACATTCAAAACATTCAACAGGAAGTTAATCTCAGTTTATCTGCCGTGACCACACCCAGCAGTGATGTCACGGGGCGCTGGAGTACACCTGTACGTCGCTGTGAGCTCCCTACTCACCCGTAGCTCCACCCACTTGTCGAGGAGTCGCCGGTCGTTGAACTCGCACAGCAGACCGGAGGAGGTGATGCAGAAGGTGGAGGCGGCCTGTCGACCGCGCCCGCACGCCACATCGCTGAAGAAGTTATTCCTGAGCTCTCCCAGCAGCCCCGAACGCCCCAGCAGAGGGACGGTGGCGTTCACCTGGAGACGGATGGAGAACCATTTCAGTACAACAATCATTACGCAGCGTTTGTATTAACAGGTGATCAACAGGCGATCGGCGTGAGAACCTTGGAGGTCTTGGAGTGGTCCAGGTACCAGAACTTGACGTGGCGGTTGCCGGCGGTAACAAAGTACGAGCTGTCGTCCGAGAAGGAGACGGCGGTCACTTTACTGGACACCTTATTGGCTGCAACCACCACGTTTTTCTGCTCAGAAGACACAGAACAACAAAAGCAACAACAGATCAGCTCGCCGGGAAAATCTGACTGGAGATCCCGCCCTGCTGTTTCCTGTCAGCCAGTCAGGCGGCACTTCACATCCACGTCCCTCCAGACTCACATAATATCTGCAGAGAGGACTTGGAAGGACCCGAATATCTTAGGGATCTGACGAGACACTTAACCCCCGAGACGAGACGCGAGCGTATCGGCCTTCCCTCCTGTTTGGGAAAGTGACCTCTTTAAATGTGACTGTGGCTCCTTTTCACCTCAACGACAAATCAAGTCATTTTAATTCAGTTAGAAACTCCTGGACTTTAATAGCTCCTGTGTTTCAGCAGCTTTTTCATGTTCAAAACCTTCAGAGTCTCTCCCACATATCTGGGTTCTCCGACAGGTCCAGAGACAAAAGGCAGACTAACTAAATATTACCAGACTAACGTTTTACAGAGAAAAATTTAAGTGACACGATACTTTAGTGTACTTTAAGTATTCATCGTGCAGGACTTCCTGTTTCCTGCTCTGCCGTTACCTTCCAGTTCCAGACGTTGACCATCATGTCGTGCTGGTAGCCCACGCTGACGATGTACTTCCCATTGGGAGAAAACGCCACACAGGCGACGCCATATTTATGTTCCTGCAGTTCCGCCACCTGCACACGCTCAGACACCTCCCAGACTCGAACCGCCGGCATGTGACCGCTCTGTGGGGAAGATTATTATAATAAATATTTCTAAAAAAAATTATAGAAGTTTTGTTCAGCAATGTTTCCTCTAGTGATAAAACGATCAATAAATTAATTACTTAGTAAGAAAATCCGTGATGGTTCCTTCTTTTATTATTTTGTTTCCAAACCGAAACAAAAAGCAGCTGCGTTTTATCTTGTTGTAACTCTACGTGTTTTCAAACCGACTGGCTGCTGCACACGTGCGCCTGTTTGCAACAGCTGTGGTCCAGCAAGAGGGAACGATCACCGACCGTCCGCAGCGCGCCGGCTTGCTCCTCCCCCTCGCCCCGTACGCTCCGGCGCCCGCTCCCTCTCCAGTAGACCTACTATGGGTTGTGTTGCCAGGGGAACCGGCGCACTGGACACTCGGTGGTCGTTGCCTCTGGCCGGATGAAATCAGATGCTCCGCAGCAAAACTTTCTAAATTCTTCCATCTCAGAAAATAAAGGTCAATATAAACTTTCTAACTGCTTCTGCTAGTGAGTTACAAACTGTTTTTCAAACTAAAAGTCACCTATGCTGATGTTCAAGCTCATCTTAATTACATTAAATCAGGCACCACCATCGTCCAGGTGTTTCTGCTGCAGGTTTATCGAGTGGAACACTTTAACGCCCTGAACTCTGCCTCTCAGGTTTCAGGCAGGCAGAAGAGAATTTCTGTTTTTTTATTACCAAATTAAAATAAATAAATTAATGATGGAACGTAGTTTTGAGTTTTATTTTCTGGTTTTAAGGGGAGGAGCTCAGCTGTTTCCACGTTTTTCCTTCACAATGTTTGATGACGTCGTCTGCAGGTTCGTTTAGTGTCCAGCAGCAGCGCCGATGAACTGACCAGTGATCAGCTGAGCTCCTGCTGAGAGACCTTCTGTTCCCTCCTCCTCATCTCTCCTTCCTCTTTCTGTACGTTCATCTTGATTAGTTCATAAAACAGAAGGAGCACAATCTAACCTGAGAATAAAAAACTGTAGAAGCTAATCTTTTAGACGCAGGGAGCAAAACAGGAAACATCTTCCAGCAGCTTTTCATTTTCTCGCTCCTCTTCTGATCTTCAGCCTCTCAGGTCAGAACGTTAACATTTGTCCTGACTGAGGTGCTGCAGGAAACGTTAGCTTCGTCTTCTAACGTCGAACAGATGAACTGACCATCGTCTCCCAGCATGCACCTGAGCGCTCCAGAGATTATTAACCCTTTAAACTCTGCAGCAGAAATGGTTCAGTCTCAGCACGTCTTGGGGAATCATCAAACGTCTCATATCTCAAAAATCTGTCCAACCCGAGCTAAAAGGTTAGGCAGGTAAATAAAAACATTATAAGTGATGAAAATATGAAACTACAAAATCAGCTTTCAGCTGATTTTACTGAAACATTCAACAAAATGAGGAAAATGCTGCTTCTTCGTCACCGCCGTACACAACATGGCCAAACCTCCTCGCCATCAAGGTGGTTTTTAAGGATTTAACTGTGGTTTTTAAGGTAGTTTAAAAAGGTTTTAAAGGTTGTTTTAAAGGTTTTAAAGGTGGCTTTAGGTTGTTTCAAATGTTTTAAGGTGTTTTTAAGGAGTTAACTGTGGTTTCAATGGTTTTTAAGGTGGTTTGAAAGGGTTTTAAAGGTTCTTTTAAAGGTTTTAAAGGTGGTTTTTAAGGATTTAACTGTGGTTTCAGTGGTTTTTAAGGTAGTTTAAAAAGGTTTTAAAGGTTGTTTTAAAGGTTTTAAAGGTGGCTTTAGGTTGTTTCAAATGTTTTAAGGTGTTTTTTAAGGAGTTAACTGTGATTTCAATGGTTTTTAAGGTTGTTTTAAATGTTTTAAAGGTTCTTTTAAAGGTTTTAAAGGGGGGTTTTAAGGATTTAACTGTGGTTTCAGTGGTTTTTAAGGTGGTTTAAAAGGGCTTTAAAGGTTGTTTTAAAGGTTTTAAAGGTGGTTTTAGGTTGTTTCAAATGTTTTAAGGTGTTTTTTATGGAGTTAACTGTGGTTTCAATGGTTTTTTAAAGTGGTTTAAAAGGGTTTCAAAGGTTCTTTTAAAGGTTTTAAAGGTGGTTTTTAAGGATTTAACTGTGGTTTCAGTGGTTTTTAAGGTGGTTTAAAAGGGTTTTAAAGGTTGTTTTAAAGGTGGTTTTAGGTTGTTTCAAATGTTTTAAGGTGTTTTTTATGGAGTTAACTGTGGTTTCAATGGTTTTAAGGTGGTTTAAAAAGGTTTTAAAGGTTGTTTTAAATGTTTTAAAGGTGGTTTTTAAGGAGTTAACTGTGGTTTCAATGGTTTTTAAGGTGGTTTAAAAAGGTTTTAAGATAAGAGATATACTTTATTATTATTAATTAATTATTATTAATTTAAAGTGGCTTTAGGTGTCTGTGAAGGTTCTCAGTCATCCAGGTCAGCCGAGAAGGGCAAATGGACTTGGTCAAAGATAGTCTCAGGCGTTTTTAATGGTGTTAAATGTTTTATTTCAAATGTTTTTAAGGTGGTTTGAAATGCGCTATGAGATAACTGTTGTTGTGAATTGGCGCTATATAAATAAAATTGAATTGAAATGTTTTTTAGGTGGTTTAGCAAAGACAGAAGAATAAAAAACGTGTTTCTGCAACAAAAGATCTGGTTTGTTTTTCTGACTTTCATCCAGTTTCCTTCTTTGTTCTTGTGAAACGTTTCTGCCAACAACCTGTAACAAGGCTTTGTGGGCGGAGCTGAAACTATTGGCTGATCAGCAGGAGATTATTTTGATACGTGATTCAGTTTCTCCGGCGTGCCACGTGTTTGACCTCGCTCTCTGGAGACGTCACTTTGGACTCTCCTTTTACAAACTAAAGGATTAATGAATTAATCAATAAAACTATTTGCCAGAGTAAATCAGCACTGAGAAGAATCATTAGCTGCAGCTCTTCTTCTGATTAAAGGCTCACGAGCCAAAAGAAAAACATTTAATACCTGTGAATAAAAATTACAACCACGGCTGATTTGATTTCCTAAATTATTTCATCCATTCTGGCGCCGACACTGAGCGCGCTCAGATCCGCTCAGGTGTTCACAGCTGCAGTGCTCACCTCTCCTGTGACGACATATTTCCCATCTGGAGAAAACGCTAACGTGGTGATCGCCTTCCTGAAAAACACAGAACAAGAAGACGTCTGTCAGCGCACCCGTGTTGCATTAACCTGCAGGTTACCATAGCAACAGGGCTGATGTTTGAAATTAACGTTTCACCTCCACCTGGTTGCTTCTGTTGCAATGACTCATGGGAGTTGGAGTTGTTTAAGATTAACAAAATGAAGCAGAAGATAAAATCCAAAATAAAACTGTTAACTTCTTAATCCTTAAAAAAACTAAATATTTAGAATGTAAAATGTTTGTGTGACATTTTCCTCACAGGACAGGAAGTGAGAGCTGATTGGCTGAAGGTTTACCTGGAGCTGTTGAAGATGTGATGCTGTTTGTTCTTCCGAGGATTCAACAGGACGACGACACACCTGCGCACACGCACGCACACACACACACAGGTTAGCAGGTAAACACACATGCACACACACACACAGTTAGCAGGTAACACACACATGCACATGCACACACAGGTCAGCAGGTAAACACACATGCACACACACACAGGTTAGCAGGTAAACACACATGCACACACACACACACACATGCGCACACACACACACGCGCACACACACACACAGGTCAGCAGGTAAACACACATGCACACACACACACACATGCGCACACACACACACACACGCGCACACACACACACACACACAGGTCAGCAGGTAAACACACATGCACACACACACACACATGCACACACACACACACACACACAGGTCAGCAGGTAAACACACACGCACACATGCACACACACACACACGCACACACACACACACACACAGGTCAGCAGGTAAACACACACACACACACACACACACACACACACACACACACACACATGCACACACAGGTCAGCAGGTAAACACACACGCACACACATGCACACACACACAACACACACATGCACACAGGTCAGCAGGTAAACACACACGCCGCCTCAGAGCTGCGTTCTGACACTTTACGACCTGCAGACTTTCCCATCAGCCTCAGCTGTACGCTGTGTTTAGGCGAACGTGGGAAACATCAGCACGGCGGCTTTTAGCTCAAAGTCTCTGCAGAAACTAAATGTTTGACATTCAGGAAACACTGAAGACAGACTTCAGAAACCTGAACCAGGTTTTCCTCTAACAAAACCTGGAGGTTCAGGTTTCTCTTGCAAAACCAGAAACAGCTTCCTAAACTTTTTTTTTAAAGACCACAGTCTGCACGCGCTCAGTCTCTCTCTCTGCTGTGGAAACGGTTTAATGAGTCTCTGTTTGGTGACTCGGTCTGTCCGACCTGAACCTTCAGGAGCAGCTCAGAATGTTTGCTGCTCTGTCAGACCACATAGTGACCCAGACCCACTCCGGACCTGGTCTGTACCGAAACCTCACAGTTAACAAAAGCTAACGAAAGGTATTTAATGAGAAATGTTTAACGTGCTGATCGTCTCCGGACAGGTGGAAATATGTCACATCTGAACAGATAAAAGGATTTTAAGTCCAATAAAATTAAAAAATAACTTTACTAAAAGGTTTAAAACACAGAAACAGGAACAAAACAACTAGGTGTGAATTTTTTTCTTCATTAAATTTACAAAGTGAAGCTGCGGCGTCTAAACTAAAGACACAGAGTAAACGTCTTTCGGGCCGACGGAAGCCTGATATCAAATCGACCGTCCGGTTTCTTAGCTGGGCCACGTTTAGTCCACGCTGCTCGCCCGGCGTCACGGCGATAACCTCGACCTAAACCTGAAAATAGAAAACAGAACTTGTTTGATCCTGACGGAGACTTTCACGAGATAAAAGTAGCTCCGCCCCCACCAGCCGCTCCGTTAAAGGGACGAACGCAGCAGGGCATCAAGAATTAAAGATGAAATGAGGCGCCGCTGAAAAGGGGGTGTGGCTCAGGAGGTAGAGCGGGCTGCCCGTTAATCGGAAGGTCGGCGGTTCAATTCCCGGCTCCTGTCGAAGTGTCGTTGGGTAAAATACTGAACCCTGAACTGCCCCTGGTGCTTCTTCCACCCGGGAAATCAACATGCTTTCTAATGGTTTGAAAAAAAATAACCTACCAAACACTGACTTTCTAACATTTTGTGTGTTTAGTTTATTTTGTTATAGATCATTGGTTTGTGTTCAGGACTTCCTGTAAATCAGTTTTACTCAAAGAAAAAATAATTTGTAAACCTGCTCGCAGTTTAAATTCTGCTCTTTACTCTGTTTCAGCCTTCAGACCTTTGGCTCAGTTTGTGGACGTGAACCTTTTTGTTTGGTATAAAGTGAATCAGCTTTGACGTCCGCGGCCCTTCAGACTCGTCTCTGAACCTTTCGGGCGACGCCTCTTCCTGTCTGTTTATTCGCCGTCACCACGTGTGCGTTTGAAGTGAAGAAGCGTCCAGGTGTCACATCAAAGCCCTCGCTGACCTTTGACCTCTCAGCACACACAAAGAAGAAGAACCGGCCTCTGTTTGTTCCGACTCCACCAGGTGACAACAGGTGATGATCTCAGCTGACCTGTGACGTCATCGCCCTGTCTGATCAGGTAGGAACCAATCAGGTGAGCACACAGAGACAGCTGAGGTAGAGGACTGCTGTAAACAGCCCCCCCCTTCTCCAACACCAGTGAAACCAGTTGTACTTTGAAGTGGGAATCTGACTTCCTGTTTGGAAATGAGCGGCCTTACGTCGGATATCTGACTCAGAAAAGTCGTGAGAAACGCTCCGCCCCCGACTTTGTGATCCGAGATGTTTATTGGCACGTTTGTGTCCGTAGACAAAGTAAATAAATACTGCGAAACCCGTTTTTTTAGCTATACGACAGGTGGCCGACTGCAGTCTGCGGCGTCAGACACCACGGCGAGTACTCAGCTGAGGGTGAACCCGGGTCTACTGCTGACTGATGACATTTAGACCATGTGACTGACAGAGTCCGGCCTGTTACTCGGCGGGGCCGCTCCAGTCACGGGCCCTCGGTCCGGCCGCCCTGTCTAAACCTCGGCCGCCGCTCACAGCGTTAATCTGCTGCGAGCCGCTGAGGGAAGAAGCGAAAGACGTGTGACGACCCGTTACTGAAAGACTCCCTGCAGACAGATCACCTGGCTCTGAGGATCTGATCGGACGTGTTCGTGCAGGTCAATCAGCTGATCGCGCACACGTGTAATCCCCGTGTGAGTCACCGGGCCGCTGCGTGCGTGGAGATGAACAGTGTGTGCAGACTGTAAGCAGCTGAGTCAGCAGCCAATTATATTCTTCCTCATCAACACACACGTTCGTACTTCTATAACTGTGAGGACCCTCAGTGACAGAACGCCACCCACCCCCCCACGCCTGGGGGGGTGGGCGCCGTTCTGTCACTGAGGGTCGTGAGGGTCTCTCTGCAGCGACGGTCAAATAAAGGCAAGAAGCCAAAAATCCGTCTGGAAGCAAATGAAGCTGAAACCTGCTTCAGGGTTTGTGAACATGAAAACACAGACGGCTCCTTTAAAAGGCTTCAAGTCTGCAGCAGCGTGTTGCGTTCAGGTACAGTCTGTACCGGAGAGCGCCGACACAACCCGCCCGGAGCCACATCTGCAATGCAGCAGGAAATCAGAGCGAGCTGCAGAGGGGAGCAGAGCTCTCTCGCCCCCCCCCTCTCTCTCTCTCTCCATGTCTTTCTTGTCTTTTCACAATAATAATTAATAAGATTAGAATTTCCTTCCCTGAATGTGATCATTTCCTAAAATTCACTTTATAGAGCCGACGTGTGCAGACGAGTGTTTCCACAGACGAGTTAAATCAGCTGCTCCAGGTCACAGCATGGAGTTTTATTATCACTTTATTTATTTAAGATGTTTATTCTGTGGTGAAGAGTTTTAAAGAGCAGCTTCAGTTTGTTAAAGATTTCCCGTCGTTACAGATGAAAATAAAACGAGTTGCTGAGTTTGTGTCACTTAAAATGAACAAAGATAAAGATATTATGTTGTGAAGCTGCTGAGTCTGAGGAGGCTGATAAACTCTCTCTCTCTGTGTGAATGTCTCTCTCTCTCTCTCTCTCTCTCTCTGTGTGAATGTCTCTCTCTCTCTCTCTCTGTCTGTGAATGTCTCTCTCTCTCTCTCTCTCTACATATACTAACCTACATTCACCCCCCCCCCGTCGCTCCACTGACCCACTTCACGTCTCTTCATCTGTAAACTGAATCTGAATCTTCTCATCTGAACACAAAACCGACCAATCAGCAGCCCCGCAGCCCCCACGGCCTCGGCCGATTGGCCGGCTCCGCGGGACTCCCTCTGCGGCTTTGGGAAGACGCCCTCCGCCTCTCGCCCTCTCACATTCCCATCATTCCTCTGGGTTCAGACTCATCCAGAGAGATTTAAACAAACGTTTGGCCTCTGATTCACCGCTGACGGTCGGCTTCTCCTGACAAACACACTTTAGTTTTTAAAGCTGCAGAGGTTTATCATTTTCTTGATTGTTGTTTAGACCTTTGATTGAATAACGTTTTATTTTTCATCCCCGGCCGTGTTGATGAATATTTTATTTACATTATTATTTTGGAAAAGTTCCGTTTGGCTTCCTGGAAGATAAAATGTGAATTACGACCTTTTTAAGACAAACGACAACAAACAGCCCGAAGAAAATGTTCGACATCCGTCTGCGACCTGCTGATGAGATAAGAGGGCAGCTTCATGAACCCAGCGGGCAGCCGGAGCTCCACCCTGCAGCCTGTTACAGAGGATCCAGGACCGTCCAAAGACCTTTTTAGAACAGCTTCAGTAAAGAACCACCTGGACCCCCAGAACGCTCAGGGATTACTGAGACCTCTTCAAGAACTCAGGGACCCTGTGATCATTTCCACTGAGACACGTTTCAGAAACGAATGAAACCCCCCCTGAGGAGCCCCTGGACCCCCTAAAAGCCCCCTGATACACCCCTGAGACACCCACCCAAGAACCTGGAACCCTCTCAATCCAGCATGACCCCCCCCCCACATCACCTTTAAGAAAACAAATGGGAACACCTCCAGAACTTTTCATCAACCAGTAAAACCTCCCTGAGGGCCCCTCCAGAGTCCAGTAAAACCTCCCTGAGAGCCCCTCCAGAGTCCAGTAAAACCTCCCTGAGGGCCCCTCCAGAGTCCAGTAAAACCTCCCTGAGGGCCCCTCCAGAGTCCAGTAAAACCTCCCTGAGGGCCCCTCCAGAGTCCAGTAAAACCTCCCTGAGGGCCCCTCCAGAATCCAGTAAAACCTCCCTGAGGGCCCCTCCAGAGTCCAGTAAAACCTCTTAAAACCCACAATCTTGCTTCCAGTACCTCTAAATTCCCTCTATAGTCTATATAGGGAATTTATATTTGTGCGGAAATTAATGGGAAACCCTCAAGAACGTTGAGAACCCTTTCAAAGCTCCAAAAGAAACCTGTAAGAGGTCCCCCAGGCGTCCCCCAGGCGTCCCCCAGGCTTCCCCCAGGAGTCCCCCAGGCGTCCCCCAGGAGTCCCCCAGGAGTCCCCCAGGAGTCCCCCAGGCGTCCCGGAGGTCGCGGTGGGCTCAGGGCCTTGCTGCAGGGTAAATCCTGCAGCCTCGTGGTAAATATCAGCACCAAGGCTCCTGATTGGCCGCCGCGTGTGCGCTGCCTCTTTAAACACATGATGATAATCTGATAATCTGATCATGTCATTAGACTTTGAAGTCCTGAGACCCACAGAGCGAGTCTCACATTCCTGCTGGACTTCAGCCTTCCGTGTGACGTCCCAAACGTTCAGTTCAATAACAAAGTGTTTATACATTTTAATACGCATCAGCGGCGTGTTGGCGTCCACTCACGCTGCAGCGTTTACAGTCCGCTGCAGAGCAGGAGGGAGGGATGGAACGACCCTTTTTAAAATCAGACCTTCAGAAGCCACCTCACTCATAAAGAGCTGGTCCAGACCGGACTCTCGGTGACCCAGCAGTCCCCCCCACTGTGCAAAGGAAAGCTCCCGGGGACAAAGCTGAGGCTCAGGGCCGGGAAACAAATAATAAGAACAATAATAAATTAAATTTGTAAAGCGCTTTTCACAAACTCAAAAAACAGCTACAGATCGGCAGAGGTGAAGAGACGGGTCTGAAGGCGGGACCAGAAGATGGTGAGGGTGAGGATCTGAGGGGGGAGGATCTGATGGGGGAGGATCTGAGGGGGGAGGATCTGATGGGTGAGGATCTGAGGGGGGAGGATCTGATGGGGGAGGGAGCTCCAGAGTCTGGGAGCTGGAAAAGGCTCAGCCCTCTGAGCACTATAACTTTCCTCAATAACAATAAAACATGTTCAATATATCGTCAATAAATATTTGCTTTAATTCTTTTGAATCACAAACAAATTAGAAGTTAATTTTTCTATTAAAATATTTATTTTGTTGAAAAGTTAGTTTTGAATGTTCTGCCTCAGACTTGTGAAGTGATCGTCTGTTCTGACCATGAAGAAAAGTTTAACCACATGACGAACCTTCTGGTTTCTTTAACCTTCACTCAGGAGCAAAAATCTGCCTTTAAACAACCGATCGATCGCCGAGCTCCAACGACCCCAACGAGGTGCAAACGGGCTTTAAGCTCGAGCAGAAGCAGGTAAATCTTCCACAGTCGAGTCCTTTCATTTCACTTAAGGTTAATATCTGAACTGTTTACATGTTTACATGTTTACATGTTTACAGGACAACAGGGTGACAAAATCAGTAAAAACTAGAGGGCGTCTCACCCGGCAGGATACGCCAGCAGTCCGGTCCGCGGGTCGCAGGCCAACGCTCGGTTCCCTTGAGCTGTGATACCCAGAACCTTCTCCAAGGTCACCTGGTGGGGGGGGCAGAGGTCATCAATGATTAGTTAGCGTCAATCGATAATCAGTCAATAAATCCAGACACCTGAACATCCAGGGGACAGTTTTCACCATCCAGGTCCTGAGAGAACCCCTTCAGGAGAAGAACTGAAGAAGCCCGATGGATAAGGACGCACGATACCCGGTCTGTTGGATTCAATCCCGCGTACCACTTGATGCGTCAGCAGCGAGCCGGTAGGCTCAGCGTTTTGTTTTACAAAGTCAGGAAGTGATGTTAAAGCCTGATGTTGCCTCATTAACAGGAAGCAGAAGAGCTCATCGTAAAACTCTGATGAACTGACCCGGCCTTTATGTGGGACCGGCCTTTAAGTCTGGCTTAAAGGCTGCCGTCATACTGATCCAACCAGCATGAACATTACTTGTGTCAAAATTATTATGTCAAATCATTCATTTGATCTGGACTGCTTTTATTTTGAAGGCAGCAAGGTAACGAAAACAAGCGTACCCGAAACAACACGGGGAGAAGTCAGCCGACAGCGAGCGACGGACTTCACGACTTGGATTCATTTTTATTTAAAGCGGTTCTGAAGATAAATAATCAGGAGCGCCACATTCGGACTGACGGTAACGGGAGGCGTCACAGCGTCACCGGGCAGGTTACAGCTGTAAATCTGTAAGAATCAGACTTTGGGGCTCGTTGTTTCAGTTAAATTAACCCAACAGTCGAATCCTGGAGAATAACAACAAGAGAGGGAAACACCAATCTCACAGCTCTGAGCTGAACCCTGGTTACTGGACAGACCAACAGGAGAGAAAAGGTTCAGGATAAAAACACAATACAAATCTAGAACAACAACAACAATAATGATAAAATTAATATTTAGTACATAAAAGATTAAATGTAAGAGGAGCCAGTTTTCTGCCCCAACAGTGGAGGCACACCGATCAGCCATAAGATTATGACCCCCTGGACTGGACCCCCCTGTCTGACCCCTTTCTATCAGAACCATCTACAGCAGCTGGCCTGCTGGATCAGACCACACGGGCCGGCCTTCACCCCTGACGGGTTCTGACCCCTGCAGACCGGAGAGCCTCCCCAGCGTGGCTCAGATCCTCACACTGTCTCTGAGGACACGGTGTTCGCCCGCTGCCTGACAGACCCCTCCCACTGACAGGTGACCAGGTGACCAGGTGATCAGAGGTCACCTGGTCACCTGTCAGAGGTCAGTTCCCCGGCTGGGAATCGCAGCATTAGAAATTAGTCCCCTGCAGAAGCTCCAGTTCCTCCTGTTTGCTGAATATAAAGTACAGCTGAGCCTGAATGAGGACTGAGGACGTGTTGGTGGTCTGAACACGAGACCTGCTGATAATCTGAAGGCACAGACTCAAACATGTGACATTTTAACAGCAGACACACTTACGTCGTGATCCATGGAGCTAAAAACAGACCTGAGGACTTCTGCAAAGTCTCCTGTCCGATCGACGTCTCTGTCTCACTTTGGACCAGACTAAACTTAGTCCTGTCTAACTTTCTGTCTGGCGCTTCCTCTCCTCGCTCTGTTAGCATGTCAGTGCTGTGCTAAGCTAACAGCACTGTGTGTCCTCCTGTCACATGACTCTCTCCTCTGCACCAAACTCTATTTATGTTTCCGCCCGTTTTCCCTCTCAGCTCAGCGTCTCTCTGGATCAACACGCTTTCCTCAGACCAGTTCACATGACTCATCAGCTGACTTTGTTTAGCAGAGGTGAGTCAGCGCGAGGTGTCGGGCCGAACGTCTCCTCGCCATCCGCAGACACAACCCGCTGACTCAGCTGTCGACCGGACTGAACACGAAGCTTTAACGTCCTGTTTGCTTCACCAACCAGCTGATAAGAGCCTTTCAGGAAGCGACGATCTGATTGGCTCTGCAGAGTCTGTGTACATGTGTTTAGATGGGTTTCCTGTTTACAAACAGTGGAGGATGTGATTGGATCAGGTGATCATCGCCACGGCGTCCTGACAGCTTCTCACTTTATATTTATTCATTTATTTAACATTTATTTTAACTTCTTACTTTCTTCCTTTTACTTTTAATCTTATTTGTGTTTTATCATCTTTGGAAGCTTTTTGTTTTGAAAAGTGCTTTTTAAATAAAGATTATTATTATTATGTGGAAATAAATCGGAATAAAACGTCCGTCTAACAGTGAATATGTCCTCCTGTCCACCTTTGACCGACAGCTAACGAGACACATAGTCAGGTGAGAAACAGCAGCTAGCAGAGAGCTAATGCTAAGAAACATCAACACACAACAGTCCAGAGTGAAAACACCTGAGGACAGAATCAGTCTGTGATCCGGACCTGTTCTCACCTACAGAACGAACATTTCTATCTACAGACAGGGGCCTCAACAGGGGCCTCAAAGGGTCCCCACAGGGGCCTCACAGGGGCCTCACAGGGGCCTCACAGGGGCCCAACAGGGGCCTCACAGGGGCCTCAAAGGGGCCTCACAGGGGCCTCACAGGGGCCCAACAGGGGCCTCACAGGGGCCTCACAGGGGCCTCAAAGGGTCCCCACAGGGCCTCACAGGGGCCCAACAGGGGCCTCACAGGGGACTCAAAGGGGCCTCACAGGGGCCCAACAGGGGCCTCACAGGGGACTCACAGGGGCCCAACAGGGGCCTCACAGGGGCCTCACAGGGGCCTCACAGGGGCCTCAAAGGGGACCCAACAGGGGCCTCAACAGGGGCCTCACAGGGGCCTCACAGGGGCCTCACAGGGGCCTCAAAGGGGACTCAAAGGGGCCCAACAGGGGCCTCACAGGGGCCCAACAGGGGCCTCACAGGGGCCTCACAGGGGCCTCACAAGGGCCTCACCATGTTGCACCGCCATGTTTCTACAGGAGCCCAAACGGACAAACTACAGAAAGCGTTTCATCACCACACTGTAAAGTTCAGTCTGCAGGATCAGCTGTTACTGAGCCATGACAGGAACTAATGTATCAGCTGTTATCAGCCACACAGTCGACGGTCCTGTCAGCGCTGCACACGGTAACTAACACTGCGTTTGAGGGTGCTGCTGTAAGTTCTGAGAACATCACATGATAAATCGGTTAGCGAGCTCACAGCGATGTTTATGGTTTGATGCTCTGACTAAACGAGGCGTGACGGTTTTTTAACGAGGCGTGACAGTGCGCCTGTGCGAGCTTGGAGAATGACGTGTGACTTATGGAATCACTGTAGTCAGACGTCACCACCCCGTTTGAACAGCTCAGCAACTTTTGCAACTTTGAGCACAAAATTAAGCTGTTTGTCAAAAAATATTTGGCGAACTATGTGTTTAATCAACATTGTGAGGAAGTGACTCAGAAAAATATGAAATATCATAGAAATGTCAGAACACACTGGGGGGGGGGGGTTAAGTGCAATTTATACTACATTTATACTACAGAGGCGACGCCGTCGCCTGGCGAGCACCTCCTCAAACATGTAACTACCCGTTGAGGCGACGCGGACCGTAAGCTCTGTGATTGGTCTGTAGCTTCACAACGCCACCGAGCCGACAGGAAGTGCCCAGCGCTTTGAAGCAACTTTTACTAGCGGCCAAAACGGCGGCTGTAACACAGTGAATCAGTATATCTGACCGTCACAACCCGAGCGAAACGTCTCGTTTCACTATCAGACTGTGATCCACTCGCTCGGTAACGTCTGAAAAGGCTCCACCGGCCTTTAACCCCATTCACGTTAGCGGAGCGCTAAACAGGAAGTTAGCCTGCTCGGCCGGCTAAAGTCATCACGCTGCAGCGCTACTTGGGGGAGTAAAAGCAGAGCGACACAGACACCAACGCTGAAGCACCTTAAACCTGCGTCCTCTCCAGCAGCCAGCAGGGGGCGACTCCACCGGCTGCAGCTGATTTCTTCCCCAGTAAACACTTTCCTGATGAGTTTATGGTCTCAGTCGCTAGTTTCAAGTCTTCTTCAACACAGCATGATGTTCATTTAGTAAACTATGGTCCCGTTTAGAGGAACAGAGACCAGGAAGCAGGGGGGGCTTTAACGGGCTGGAAACAGGTTTTGTTTCTGTAGGAGGTCTGTGGGGGACCGGGACTCTAGTGGCCACTGGAGGAACTGCAGCTGTTGCTGGTTAGCAGCAGGTTTCCTGTTTGTCCACCAGCTGATCCTGAAGAACCGGATGTGTTAACTGATCTGAGGTGTCACAGCGCAAACATCTTCAGACTGAACTCAGACCAGTTGTTCCTGTTCTCCAGCAGATCCTCCTGCAGCAGCTGGAGCGAGACCTGAGGCCTGATCCCGGATCTGATTATCACGACGCAAACACACGGTTTGCTTTTGTCCTCAGGCATGCAGAGCCGGGGTCCCGTAATTTTTGACCTGTTAGTCTCAGAAACAGTCTGTGATGTTTAGCTTATTTAATATTCACCAAACAGCTGCAGCGTTCTGACCCTCCAAATCATCTTTTGGACCTTTTATGTAAATGAGCTCAGCCTGTTTCAGTCCTCAGCAGCCGTCCTGCACATCATCAGACCGGTGGACCTGCAGGTCTCACCTGAACCCACCTGTGCAGGATGAGGGCCCCTTTGACCTCACTGTGGCCCCGGGCCCCTGATCTTCTCTTCTAGTTGATGTAAATGTTAAGTTTGAGGTAGTGGAGGTCGCTGAGGCAGCCTGATAAAATCTGTTCCTCTAAACAATAAACATCTTTAAACTTGGTTTTTAAAATGTCTTTAAAAATAATTAAAAATAACATCAAACCCTGTTTTTATTTTCTATTTAACTCTTTTCAAAATGATATTTTAATGTGTTTTTCTCCAGTTTCCTTGTTTAATATTAAAAACTTTGCCTCCTTGTTGAAATTTAAACAAACTTACGTTCAACGATTCAAATGAATCAAATCAAACATTGATTTTGTTATTGAGGAAAATATATTAAATATTATATATAAAAGCAAAAAATCTGATGTTTAAAACTTTATTGACTCCAGCTGATCTGAACAAGCTGAACAGACTGCAGGCGGAGAAACATGCCGACACAGCAGAGCGAGCAGCGAGCTGTGTGTTACTGTGTGTGTGTGTTAGTGTGTGTGTGTTAGTGTGTGTTACTGTGTGTGTGTGTGTTAGTGTGTGTTACTGTGTGTGTGTGTGTTAGTGTGTGTGTGTGTTAGTGTGTGTTACTGTGTGTGTGTGTTAGTGTGTGTTACTGTGTGTGTGTGTGTTAGTGTGTGTGTGTGTGTGTGTGTTACTGTGTGTGTGTGTGTGTTACTGTGTGTGTGTGTTAGTGTGTGTGTGTTAGTGTGTGTGTGTTAGTGTGTGTTACTGTGTGTGTGTGTTAGTGTGTGTGTTAATCTGTGTGTGTGTTAGTGTGTGTGTGTTAGTGTGTGTTACTGTGTGTGTGTGTGTTAGTGTGTGTTACTGTGTGTGTGTGTGTTAGTGTGTGTTACTGTGTGTGTGTGTGTGTGACTGTGTGTGTGTGTTACTGTGTGTGTGTGTGTTAGTGTGTGTGTTAATCTGTGTGTGTGTTAGTGTGTGTGTGTTACTGTGTGTGTGTGTGTGTGTGTGTTAGTGTGTGTGTGTTAGTGTGTGTGTTAATCTGTGTGTGTGTTAGTGTGTGTGTGTTACTGTGTGTGTGTGTGTGTGTGTGTTAGTGTGTGTGTGTTAGTGTGTGTCCTCACAGGTGCAGTAACCCTGCAGGGCTGATAAACAGGTAAAAAGCATTCAGAGACATTTTGTCCTGCTTCTTGTCTGAAGGTTAAAAACCTAAAACTTTTATTTTTAGAAGAAGCTGCTGTCAGGACGTCACGTGTTTATGTCCCGTATTAAATATATACTATATAAATAAAATATTAATATTTTATATATGTATGAAAAATAATATCTAAATAAAATATTTGATTTATTTTAATATCAGCTGATCACCGGAGTCTAATGCGGCTCACACTGAGAATAAATGAAGCTGATAAAAACCGTCTCATTAGTCCCTGTGTGTGCGCGCGTGTGTGCGTGATGAAGCGCGTGCGCACCTTGTCGCTGAGGTCCTCTTTGTGCCGCGCGGCGCCGCTCCGCCTGCGCAGTTTGATGGACGGGGAGCGCAGCAGGTTCTTGATGCGGCTGCGGATCGTGCCGCTTCCCTCCGCGGTCATCGCGCCGTTAGCTGCCCGGCTAGCTGCGTCTCTCAGCGGCTGGAGCCTCTCTGCGTCGCGCTCTCCTCCGCGGCCGCTGCCGTCATGATGTCTGCGGGCCGAGCCGGGCCGGAGGGTTCAGCTAGCCTGGCTCCGGTACTGGTTCTGGTCTGATCCGGGTCACGGGCTGCGGTTCCGCTGCTGCTGCTGCTCCGCATCTTATTTCTCCGCCGCAGCGAAGACACGAAGCGGCTCCAACACGACCAGGACCCGGACTACACCGCCAGCGTCAAGACCGCACGCGGCGACGACACAAACATTTCCGGTCAGGGTTTTCAGAATAAAACAGCGAGGACCTTTTTGTGGAGTAAATAAATAAAGTTTAATTAAAGACAGTTTGTCCAAACTGAGATTCTGTGTTATATGTGATGATCAGGGGGAAAGTTACATTTACATTTTGACCCACAGCCAGAATCAGAATCCTTTACTGGTCCCTTACTGATACTCGCTCACAGTGAGTTTATGAAGGAATAAAAAGAGAAATACCAGGAGACAATATAAGAAAGTATGAACATCTAAGGATATATAATGTGGATACAGAGAAATAGTGCAAGTACAAAGCAAAACTCTTAATATACTGAGGACATATTACGCCACAAGGTGCAGTTCATAGTTACATGTTTTCAGTGCAGTCGAGCCGATATTTTATTTCTTCCTGTTTCTGTACAAATCAACTTGTTTTAAATATTTTATGAAATCAAGTTTCAATTTTGACAAACCTTAAACTCAGTTCTTTAGAAAAGCTTATTTAAATAAATAACATTAACATTAATCAGTTCAGCATCAGTTCTAATAATCCAATAATATAATCTGAATATAAACACAGATGTTATTCACCATATTTTTACTGTCTTCAGTACAATTTAATACTTTAGAGAACATTATGTTGATGCTGCTGAAGTTACAGCAGTACATGTTGAATGTAGGTCAATAAAATCTCTGTCCTTCCACAACTGCTTACCTGCCTTTGTATGCGCCAACACCTTGCTTTTACTTTGACGGTAAAACCTCCTCACTTCCGGTGTCGTCGTGCGTGACTCAGATTGACGCAGCTCTGACGCCTCCACGCTGCAGAGACCGCATAGTGACGCAGCGGCGCCCCCCGGCGGCAGGAACCAGATTTAACAACAAGGCAAGTCAAAGTGTCATTAAGCAACAAAAGCAAAAATAAAAAGACATTTAAAGAGTTAGAAAATAAAAACAAGCTAAGCCTTAAATTTGATTTAGTAACAAGTCTTTGATTTAAAAGAACAAACTCTTTCTGGGAGTCTGTTCCAGATTTTTGGATCATAAAAAGTGAACGCTTCTTCTTTAGGTTTAGTTTGGACACAAACACAAACTGCAGCTTTACTATCAACATCTAGACATTTTTTAGAGCGGATAAATAAATGTGTCCACTATAAAATGTGATGCTGTTTTTACTCTTTCAAAAAGTCAGTGTTTAAATGTGACAAACGTGTTTAAACAACAAACGGCAGAAATCACTGAACTGATAGATCACATTTTACTGTCATTCACGCTCTCTGCAGCCAATCAGCATCTTTCTTCTGCTGTTATAGAGAGCCTAAGCCCCTCCCCTTCCGGTGGACCACCACAGGACGTTACTTCAGAAAAAATATGTTTGCTAGTCAACGGCAAGAAACAACTAATTTTTTCATGCTGTTTGAATTGTGCTCTGAATTACACACATGGTCAATTTAAAATATAAATTTAAAAGTCAACAAAGTCGCAGTTTGATGTAAAACTTGAGGTATCAGACTGTGAAAATACATAATTACAGACCACAAACCCAAAAGTCACGTATTTGACATCGTAACTCGTTCTCTCAAAGACTGATGCTAACGTCACTGAAGCTAACAGACGTTAATGCAGCTGACGTCACTGAAGCTGATGTCACTGAAGCTAACGGACGTCACTGAAGCTAACAGACGTTAATGCAGCTGACGTCACTGAAGCTGACGTCACTGAAGCTAACGGACGTTACTGAAGCTGACATCACTGAAGCTAACGAACGTTACTGAAGCTGACGTCACTGAAGCTAACGAACGTTACTGAAGCTAACTGACGTCACTGAAGCTAACGGACGTTACTGAAGCTGACGTCACTGAAGCTAACGAACGTTACTGAAGCTGACGTCACTGAAGCTAACGAACGTTACTGAAGCTGACGTCACTGAAGCTAACGAACGTTACTGAAGCTAACTGACGTCACTGAAGCTAACGGACGTTACTGAAGCTGACGTCACTGAAGCTAACAGACGTTAATGCAGCTGACGTCACTGAAGCTGACGTCACTGAAGCTAACGGATGTTACTAAAGCTGACGTCACTGAAGCTAACGAACGTTACTGAAGCTGACGTCACTGAAGCTAACGAACGTTACTGAAGCTGACGTCACTGAAGCTAACGAACGTTACTGAAGCTAACTGACGTCACTGAAGCTAACGGACGTTACTGAAGCTGACGTCACTGAAGCTAACGGACGTTACTGAAGCTGACGTCACTGAAGCTAACGGACGTTACTGAAGCTGACGTCACTGAAGCTAACGAACGTTACTGAAGCTAACGGACGTCACTGAAGCTAACGGACGTTACTGAAGCTGACGTCACTGAAGCTAACGGACGTTACTGAAGCTAACTGACGTCACTGAAGCTAACTGACGTCACTGAAGCTAACGGACGTTACTAAAGCTGATGTCACTGAAGCTAACGGACGTCACTGAAGCTGACGTCACTGAAGCTAACGTACGTTATTGAAGCTAACTGACGTCACTGAAGCTAACGGACGTTACTAAAGCTGAAGTCACTGAAGCTAACGTACGTTATTGAAGCTAACTGACGTCACTGAAGCTAACGGACATCACTGAAGCTGACGTCACTGAAGCTAACGGACGTTATTAAAGCTGACATCACTGAAGCTAAGAGGCTGACATTACTTTAGCTGACGTCACTGAACCTTAACGGACGTTACTGAAGTTGACGTCACTTTAGCTGACGTCACTGAAGCTAACGGACGTTACTGAAGCTGATGTCAATTCAATTCAGTTTTTTTTACATAGCGCCAAATCACAACAGCAGTTATCTCACAGCGCTTTTCTTAAAGAGCAGGTCTAGACCATACTCTGAAGTTACTGAAGCTAACGGACGTTACTTTAGCTGACGTCACTGAAGCTGGCGTTACTGAAGCTAACATCACTGAAGCTATGAGCTGATGTTACTGAAGCTAAAGTCACTGAAGCTAACGTCAGAGAGCTTCCATGTGTAGATGATGTGATAAAAGGACTGAGAGTCGTTGGATTAAACACATCAGGTGAGATATATTTTTGTGTGGAATACAGCTAAGTTACCCAGCTAGCAGCAAACCAACGAATGAACACTAGCTTAGCATTACCGCGTTAACATGTTGGTGACGTATATTGTGCGAGACGAGAGATGTAGTCCGTTAAACGGTTTTCACACAAAATGACATGTAACTTTACTGTTTCATGAAAAACTGCGACTTTCTTGACAGACAACAATCTTTTAAATTGACAAACATCATGTGTGTGATTCAGGACAAAAAATGAGTCGTCTCTCGCCGTTGACTAGCAAACATATTTTTTCCAAAATAAGTTCCCAGGGGCCGGAAGCGGAAGTGAGTGACTTAGGCTCATTATAAAACAACAATATCAACAAACAGGATTTCCTGAATGAGAGTCAGACCCGCCCCCTCTCTCTGATTGGCTGGAGGAAGTGAATGCGTGAGGATTTCAGTTGACTTCAATAATTAATGTCAGTGTCCTAAATTCTAACCTTGACTTAAATGTCTACATCTGAGAAATAAAACAATTAAAATATAGTTTTCTGAATATTAGAAAACACTTTGCTTCCAACACTACAAAATACATGAAAGCAGTCCCACCGTAAAACAGATAGTAAAGAAGTAAAATATTTTGAGCTATAAATTCAGTAGTTAAATTTCAGTTAGGTTTTAAACTTTCTTATAAATAAAAGTTGTTCCACACAGCAGCCTGTGTAAAAGAAGCCGATGTAGCTTAAAGTGGGCTTTAGGGCGGGGCTACAAGCTGACTGACGGGTCGCTACTCGTTTCCTTGTATAGTCACATCTGGTTCCATAAAACAAAGATGGCGACGGTCATATTGCCAAACAACAGGCTTCAAAACAGCTTGTCACCTGGTTCCTGCAGTTCAAAAAGGTTAAAAAGGTCAAATTAAACCTGAACTAAATGTTGGACTAACTGAGTCGTCTACAAACCACACCAGGAGCCCGAGGTCCATTTTCAAACTTTATTTAGTGTGTTATATCGCGAGGCATCTTCAGGCCTTTCGGTGCAACAGTTATTTACATCAGAGGGTCTTAAACACGTACAAAAATACAAATTTAGGAAAAACAAAGCCAGCAGAACGACTGTACACTGTACAAACATCAACACAACGCGACACAGAGAGAAGCAGCTTCGTCCGAACAGCTGCTTTACAACACTGAGCAGGTGAGTCCAGGTGAGACACGAGCTGCCGTCTTCTTAGTGTTTCTACTGTTTTAAATACAAAGAACCGAACTCTTCCACACCCCGACTGAACGTCACGTTCTGTTTATTCCCCCAAAATTCCTTATTTCATTTTAAAAATCAAGTCAAACACGAGCTGAGCGACGACGACGTCCTGTCAGGAGACTCAAACCACTTTAATCTTTCAAATCCTCCAAATGTAAAAACGCCGTCCACGCGCACAGCTGCGAGTGTCGGGGTCACATGTCAGGAAAGAAACAAAAGTCAGATTTCAAGAATAAAGTTTTAATATTCTGAAGGAAAAAAGTCATGATTTTGTGAAATGTGAAGACTTTTTTCATTAATTTCTTGACATCCAGGTACGGTTTGCACACGGCGACGGTTTGCACGCGGCGACGGTCTACGGGCGAAAGAAAGGCGATTTCGTTGAGACGTCAAGGACTGATTTTATTCTTGAAATACTGCGACCGCCTGAAAAACTGCGATAACTCTCTCGTAGTGTTTCAGACTTTGTTCTTGAAATCGGCGCCTGTGACGCACTAAAACACTGCACGTCAATAAAAGGTAGCTTATGACTGAAAACACGGGACTCAAATTTCTTCTGGCGACAATCAATCCTCCTACGGGAACGGCTGCACGCCGCGGCGGCGACTGAAAGCTGAGAGGACGGAGCTGAAGAGTTTCCGTTCAGAGAAATGAGCAAATAAATAAAACCTGGGAGTGCTGCGTCAGCAATAGTGTCGTAATACTTCAGTAGAAAAGCAGGAAGTAGACAAATAAAACAAGAAGCGTCCAGCTCACGGCGGCGTCCAGCTCGCGGCGTCGGTCGGCCGTCTGAAAGAAACAACCAATCCTGGAGCTCGCTGGTGTTTTTATTTCCTCTAAATAAATAAAAGGCTCTGCTGAACATAATCTCTGATCGTCTGTAAACATGAAGGAAAGGCAACAGCAGGGCTTCTGATTGGCCCTCGTGTGTCACGTGTTTCTGTTTCGGAGGAAATGATTCGACACAAACTGAAACTTCTCAGGAACGAGGCAGAACTCAAACAGCCAATCAGAGAGCTGCCTGCAGATGACCAATGAGGTCCTAAAGCAGCTGTGACGTCATCAGAGTCACATGCTTGGTGAGGTCAGCTGATTTGTAGTCCGGTGTGACATCATCAGTCAGCTGGGTGGGTTTCCTCTCAGCCCCAGGGGAACCAGCCTCGGCATCGGCCTCCAGGCCACGCCTCCCTCCCTCCTCCCCCCTGTCCCTATTCCTCCTCCTTCACCTCCTGCTCCTCCATCACTGCTGACGGGGACCGCCACCTTGGCCCCGCCCACCTTCATCTGCAACAGAGGGGGCGGAGCCAGGGCGCCGCCTTTACCGTTGGCAGGTCCAGGCTGGGGTTCACTCTGTGTCATCTCTGTGGTAAGCCCGTCATCAGAGTCCGAGTCCAGATGCAGGAGCCAGGGGCTGTGGGGGGCGTGTCCATACTCCTCCGCTCCACCCACCGCGGCAGCCTCCTCCAATTGCCCCGCCTCTGAGGACGGTTCCAGCGTAGCGACAGTTTGCTGGTTGAGGAAGACGATCTCGTTCAGGAGGGAGGTCAGACTCTCGTGGTCGGCGTCCTCTCTGGTCTCCGCCCCGAGGGGCTCCCCCGCCGCGACCCGACGACCGGCGCTCGGATCTGGGCGCGGCGAAGACGAGGGGCCGCGAGTGGAGGGCGGAGACGAGGAGGAGGAGGGAGGGGACTCCAGCTTTGTGCCAGTCTGGGACGGAGGCCGGTGCTGGTCTTTGATCTGGTCTGAGACGAGGTCAGATCCCGAGACCGCCGGAGCAAAACTCTGACCTGCTAGGACCTCCTGCCGCTGCAGCTGGGGAGGGGGGGGAGGGGGGGGCGGCTGTTGTTGAGTTTGTGTTTGTGGTTGTTGTTGTGGAGTCGTCGGTTGAACCGGCTGCAGAACGTTGAGGTTTGAGGCTGTAAAAGATTTTTAAAAATCAGCTGATGTAAAATATTTAAATCACGAGATCAGAAAACAAGTTCAAGGGTTCGTCAGCCAACATTTGGTCAGTTAGACAGGTCGGTTTTTGGTGCGTCTGTTAGTCGGTAAGTCAGTGAGTGAGTTAGTCAGCTAGTCAGTTAGCTAGTTAGGTGGTGAGTTAGCTAGTCAGTTGATGAGTTAGTCAGTTAGATGACGAGTTAGTTAATTGGTATGTTAGTCAGTTAGTTGGTGAGTTAGCTAGTTAGTTGGCGAGTTAGTTAGGTGGTGAGTTAGTCAGTGAGTTAGTTAGCTGGTTAGTGAGCTAGTCAGTCAGTCAGTTGGCTAGTTGGTTGGTAAGGCAGTGAGTTAGTCAGCTAGTCAGTTAGCGAGTTAGGTGGTGTGTTAGTTGGTGAGTTAGCCAGTTAGTGTGTGAGTTAGTTACTTGGTAAGTTAGTCAGCTAGTCAGGTGGTGAGTTAGCTGGTGAGTTAGTGAGTTAGTTTGGTGAGTTAGTCAGTTGGTAAGTTAGGTAGTTAGTTGGCGAGTTAGTTGGTTGGTAAGTCAGTTAGTGAGTTAGTCTGCAGAGCTATTGCAGTTCTTACCGGCTGGGGGGTGGGCCAGTGAGGTGAGATGGATCTGCTGATGGGTCAGACTGGGGAAGTTGAGGGTGACTGAGGCCAAGCCTACAAACAGGAAGAGAACATGTTTTACTTCAAAATAAGGGTATGTTGAAGCAGGGAACAGAGTGACAGTGAGTGGTCAGTACCAGGTGCAGGAGACGTCTGTATAACCGTCGGCCCCGTCATCATCGGGCTCAGGGTCAGGACCGGCTGCCCTGGCAAAGTGGCGCTGACCAGGGACAGAACATCAGCCGGAACCAGAGCCCGAAAAGACGCCAACTCTAGAAAAACAAAAGGAGACATGAAGGAAATCAACACAAAGACAACAGGAAGTCCACAGTCTGAGTTTAGGTTGGTTACTCAGTCGCCATGGAGAAGAGAAGAATGAGCAGATAACAGCTGGAACTACTGATCAATTCAGCGCAATTATCCATCACACTTTTGTTGAGAATATTTCTTAGGTGTCTTAATTGATGTAACAGTGAAAGGTAAGACAGGTCTAGCTTAGAGTAATATAGCTGACTCCATAAATATTTGACATTATAGCTTTAGGTATTTCTCATATGTACTTGTCCTCGTCAAGGAGACAACAATAGACTGATTAGCTAGAGACAGTAGCTCAGGCGTCAGGCTAGCAGATATGAGTGTTCTCTGGGAATCTAACAAGGTTGAGCCATACAAGAATGTTTACAAGAACTAACTGGCTCCACAGATTAGAGTACAACTCTTGGATAGTAAGAGATTCCAATATGACGAAGCACTGGAATCTAAACATCAGATAGATTAGGTGTTCTAGGTGAAGATGACCTAATAGAGAAACCTACAGGCTCTAGGGGGAAGACAGAAACATAAAAGGGACCAGAAGATGTTATCCTTCAGATTTGGTGTTGGCATTTGACGTGTTCACATGTTGTATGCTGGCACTGTATCTCCTCGGCCGGGCTCAATAAACTATGCTATGTTAAGTCTTCATCAGTCTCCGAAACTTCTTCACACCTGAACCTGGCTCACAACAATATTTCTCAACAACTTTAAAGAGGTGGTGTTCTGCTCATCTCCAGGCTCCTCATCTTATTCAGAGGTCGTACCTGAACAGGGTCACATGGTTATATTTCTGTCAGACTGCTCATTGCTGCAGCTCCTCTTTTCACCCTGTGCTGAAGGCTTCGTTTTAGCTATGGAGTGATACATCTCGTCTCTAAATGATCTTTGTTGGGAGCTGCACACGCTCAGTTCCTAGTTAAGGACTACTAGCCAATCAGAAGCAGAGTAGGGCGGGTCATGAGAAGCCGGTAAACAGCTCGGGTTCAGCTGCACGTGTTGCCGACCAGCTCGGCAACATGGACTGGAGCAAGAGTTTCAGAGCGGTGAGTTATTAATCTGTAACAAAAGGATCTTTCATCCATAAAGTGATGAAGATCCTCGCCGAGCGTTTAGCTTTCATCCCTGTGACGTCACAAGGATGAAAGGGAAGCGGCCGGACTACAAACGTAGTTCAGAGCAGAGTTTCTGTGGGAGATGGGAACTAACTTTGGGCTTTTTCACTCTGCAAACCTGTTACAGCACAAACAGGTTTGGAAGGCTCGGGTTGCTACGGTCAAATATATTGATTCACTGTGTTACAGCCGCCGTTTTGGCCGCTAGTAAAAGTTACTTCAAAGCACGGAGCACTTCCTGTCAGGTCGGAGGCGTTGCGAGGCTGCCCAGCCGACCAATCACAGAGCTTACGGTCCGCGTCGACTCAACGTGTTGTTACATTTTTGAGGAGGTGCACGTCAGGCGACGGGGCTGCGCGGAGGTCACAACGTCAATTTGACACAAAAGAATAAATTACACTTTAGTCGGTCCGTTAGCGTCATGTGTCGTCTCGTACTATCAATAATCAATCGATACATCTCCAGCTCCCTTCTCCTCCAGACTTACCCTCGCTGGGGGTCTTTGTGAGCCGGGACGACGACGGAGCTGGGTTCTTACTGCGGGACAGGATGTTGGGGATCGTCCTCGGCCTGTCCCTCGCCACTGATGCATTGTGGGATGCGCAGGGAGGAGCCACCTGCGGGGCCTTCGGACTGTTGTTCTGAGGCTGCTGGACCGGTGTTTGGACAGGTGTGGCTGAAGGTGTGGGGGTGGGCGGGGCAAAAACAGGAGCGGGAGGAGCTTGTGGAGTTTTCTGCGGCGGGTTGGAGGATACGATTACGATGTCATCATCGGTCGTGTCTCCTGCCGGCACGTGATTGGCTGCACGGTGTCTCTCCCGCTTCCCCGACTTCCTCTGTTTGGACGCCGGGTGCTGCAGCGTCCTCGTGATCCTCCGCTCACTTTTACCTGCAGACACAAACACGAGTACAGTTCAGCTTAAACCTCACCTGGGTTTCATCTGCTGCGAGACTCCATCATCATCATCATCATCCTCACCTGATCTTCGGGCGATCTCTCTGATGTAGGCGTTCCTCTGCTGGTTCAGGCAGATCTTCAGACTCTTCAGTCTCGCCGCCTCGTTCTGCAGAGTCTGGATCTCCTTGTGAGCCTGAAACACAAACGCAGGTTTCCAAACCGGCTCACTGAGCGCGAGTTACGGGGCCGAACGATCACTTTCAATATCGATCAGGTCTTTCTGGATCGGGGATTTCTAATGTCTACAGTACACTGATTTACATTAACAGATTTCAGCACTGCTGTTATTGTTCTTTGTCTTCTTTCTATTTGGGCGTCGACCAATAATCGGTCATTTTTCCAGTGATCTGCATCGGTCACTTTAAAATCAGATAGCCGATATAATTAAAGGAGACCTGTCTGCTTTTGTACATTTAATGACTCATCTACAAAATTATAATGTTGGATGTTCATGTGAAACATGGCCAATGCTTCAAAAAATGAGGTTAGCATTTAAAAGAAATCCCTGTGAGCAGGAACCTCAGGTCTCCTGTTCTGAACTCTCTGTTTTCAACAGCTTTTTCTACCAACGGCTCCGTAATACGACACCAGGAGCCAGACGACCGGTGTTCCATATATGGTCATGTGCTGCCACACTAACGGCACGGCAACGCTCAGTCTGCCTGTTCCGCCCAGCGACAATAACAGCCTGGTAACATGCTTTAGGCCCCGTGTCCACCAAAGCGTTTTTTTCTGACGCCAGCGTCTTTTTTCGATACATTCCAATGGGAGCCCGCGTTTTTCCGAGCTGCTAAAAACGCCAAGAGCGTGACGAGGCGCTGAGCGTCTTTTTCGCGCCGGGCGCCGAGCACTGAGCGTTTTTTTCACGTCGCCGAGAGTTGAAAAATTCTCAACTTTGGGGAAAACGCTGCGCTCGTCACTGTCACTTTTTACCCAGCCGTCCAATCACGGCGCAGGAGGGGCGGGACAAACACCGCACCGAGCACATCCGATCTTGAACGAAACGATGTGCCTACTCGCCGAAGTGTTGCCTCGGCCGCAAAATCTCATGAACACACGTACGGAAAAGTTTGTACTCTCATGTTTCAGCCTTCTTTTCATGCAGAGCGAGGGCCAGAGCAAGTAGGCCTGCGTACTTTGTGGTGACATTTTTACATTCAGTAAATTAAGTAGGCTACTCTACTTGTAGCACATCGTCTCCACGGAAATTATGTATCATAGCAACCACAGCTTCTCGGAAAAAAACACTGCGCCTCCAAAACGCACCCTACCGCTGGCAGCTACGCGTTTTCAGAACAGCAGGTGGCGTTTTCAGCTGGCAAAAAACGCTTTGGTGGACACGGGGCCTTAGGTCTTGGCCAATCAGAAGACAGTGGGCTTTGAGAGGGGGGGCCTTAAAGAGACAGGAGCATCTACAGCTTGTTTCAGACAGAGGCTGGAATGAAGGCCTACGTGAAGAGCCAGTAAAAGACAGAAAATGATTTTTTGGCAGTGGAATATTTTAATCTGCTCTGTCTCGTCGCAGTTAGCAGGATTTACTCAGAGTATTTGCTTCCTGTAGCTTCTGTCTCTTACCTGCTTCAGCAGAACCGTCTTTGGAGAGTTTTTGGTGTTCATGACTGAACTGAGAATTTTGAAGGCGGCTGTGACGCTCCGAGGAACGACCTTCTTCACACCCGGACTGCACCTGTTCAGAGAAAACAGACAACGTGGCAGTTTATCCTCACCTGTGTCTCACCTGTGTCTCACCTGTGTGTCCTCACCTGTGTGTCCTCACCTCACCTGTGTCTCACCTGTGTGTCCTCACCTGTGTGTCCTCACCTGTGTGTCTCACCTATGTGTCCTCACCTGTGTGTCTCACCTATGTGTCCTCACCTGTGTGTCTCACCTATGTGTCCTCACCTGTGTGTCTCACCTGTGTGTCCTCACCTGTGTGTCTCACCTATGTGTCCTCACCTGTGTGTCTCACCTATGTGTCCTCACCTGTGTGTCTCACCTATGTGTCCTCACCTGTGTGTCTCACCTATGTGTCCTCACCTGTGTGTCTCACCTATGTGTCCTCACCTGTGTGTCTCACCTATGTGTCCTCACCTATGTGTCCTCACCTGTGTGTCCTCACCTGTGTGTCCTCACCTGTGTGTCTCACCTATGTGTCCTCACCTGTGTGTCTCACCTGTGTGTCCTCACCTCAAACTTATTTTTTTGTACTCTGCATAAAAATAGTCCTTTCAGAACAGGATCAGAATTAATGTACATTTTCTGAAATAACAAAATGTTGTTTCTACGGCAGCAGGAAAAGCACAAAACAAACATCTCTGATCTAAATAAAAGAAAAAATATCTCTGAGTTTAGTTTAAAAAGGTGAGGAGGCGTTTCATTTTGTTTCTGGAACATTTAGATCAGGGCCGTGCAGCTCTGCCGTGTGAACTCCCTCCTGCTGATGTCTGATTCTGTTTCCTCCCAAACAGCGAGGATCCTGTTCTGATGTTCTGATCGACGCTCTGGACTCGGCAAACAGCTTCGGTTTAATATTTGATTTGATCACATTAAAGTTTAAGTTGAGATTTAACAGAAATATTTTTTTGCTGCTGTCGAAAGAGAAAAAGCTCCTGATCTGTTTGTTTGAACCCACATGTTACTGCACTTTGTGTCTACAGCAGGACGTTTACATTCAAAGTGCACAAAACACTACTTTAGCATTTATTGTTCAATTTTGTGAATAACTATGTGATTAACTGCGATTAAAAATTTTAAATTTAACCTCTGATGTTACTGTCGATTAATTGCAACAAACAGCTAAACAAACATGTATAAAAGCAGGATAAAATGTGACGGCGGCTGGAAACTGGATAAAGAAAACAAGGATAGATGTGAAGTGAAATTAAAGTTGCACTTCAGTGTGAAACGTTCAAATAGAAGAGACAGTTCTGATGTGAGCTAAGTGAAGATTAAACAGCAGATAAATTAAAGGAACAAAGAGACGGAGCCTTTTAATCAGGTTATGAGTGTTTTACACGTGTAGTTTGGCCACCAGATGGCGCCCTGCAGCACAAATCCACCACACAGCTGATCACATGATCAGCTGCTTTACTGACTTCTAACAAAAGAAACGTTGACGTCTTGTTATTAACACACGTGAGACATAATGTTTGTTTACGTTTTGTGTTTCTGACAAAAGGAAAAAAAAAGATCATCAGACTTTAAAATCCTCAAAACTCGGTTTCTGTTCTAAAAACATCCCTCATTGTTTTTTTAGGTACCGATAAAAAACAAAACAAAATGGATTTTTTTTAGGCGCCGCCACGGTGATGTCACGATGACCTCAGGCTGATCAGACAGGAAGTGAATCAGTTCTTACTCTGGGTCCACGGTCCTCGCCGTGCTCGGCGGCGTCCTCTGAGCCGCCTTCAGCTGGCCGCTCTCCTCCTCCACCGTCTCCACGTCAACGCTCAGAACCTCGTCCCGAGCCGCCTGGAACAAGCACAAGAGACGCCATGACGACGCGTTCGTCGCTGTCCAATCACAGCACGGCTCTTAACATCACATTCATTTTTACACACGCGATCAAAACATTTTTATTTATTAGTGTTACATGTTTTTCACTTTTTTTTCTCATAATGTCAAAAAATATTTTTACAATGAAATAAAAATAAACTCTTCGGTTCTGAAATTAAATGCGAGTAGCTGAAAATAGTACGAAAATAGTTGAGTTTCAAAATTATTGTTTAATTTATATTCTGAATATTTAATTTATGTGTTTTGGAAAAAGGATCTTTTTGTACCTCAGTGACGGGGAGGACGCCGGTCGCCTTGGTGACGACTCGCTCCTCGTCAGACGAGTTGTCCGTCACCTCGTCCGTCTCGTCCGACAGTTCCACCACCTCTATCAAATCTGCGTCCGGACTTCCTGTCCCGCCTCTCTGCAGCGGCTCGGCGACTCGCTCAGGGGGTCGCCGGCGTCCGCGGGCCGCCCGCCCGCCTCGCTCTGAACACAAACACACGGCAGAGTGAATAAACACCGAGCTCGCTGAATTAATCTGATACTGAAGAAATGTTAAAGAGCAGAGGATCCTCAGGAGGCTGCTGTTCGTCCAGCTGCTGCGAACTGGACTGAAAACCTGCTGCTGATGTTCGAGCTCATCTCAATAACAAGCTCCGCCCTCGGCCAAGTGTGTCTGCTGCAGGTTTACCAAGTGAAACGCAAAGCTGCACTAATCGGAAACATTAAACATCAAAATCTTATTTTTCTGTTTTGGTCTTAAAACAGAAAAATAAAACCTGATGTCGGTTTGTGTTTTTTTTTCTCCAGAAAAATGAAAGAACGAAACACAGATTTTAATTTTGGCTTTGATGGAGCTTTTTCCGCTCCACCTCGAGCAGAGCTGTGTCGCTTTGGACCTGGATCTGATGTGGACCACATATGAAAGTGGTTTAAATCTGAACCGGACCAGATCAGAGTTTGTGTTACAACAAATCCGATGTGAGCAGAAAAATCTGATCAGGGTCAGTTTGGTCTGAACGCAGCCTCGGTCAGGTCAGCGCTGCTCACAGCTTCATTTCTTTAGTCTTTACTTTGGTGTTTCAAAATAAATCACGTTTCTCCTGCTGCTTTATTTTATAAGCCTCTGATAAACTGAGCTACCTGCTGGGGGGGCGATGGTGGTGAGGAAGTCGTCCCTCCTCTTCATCAGCCTCCTCTTCTTCTTCTCTAGATCTGTCTCAGTCGTCCTCAGCTGCTGGATCACCTGCACCGCCTGCAACGGGACAACAACACCTGTCAGCCGCCAACGAGAAACACGCCGTGACGCACGTGACGGCGTGACGCAGTCCAACCTGGAAAAAAAGCGGCAGCTGACTGGAGAAGACGGGTAAAACAAACTGGACCTGCAAACTGAGGATGCCCCGTAATCCACAGCAAAACCAGCCCTTTAGGTGTCAATGCACCTGATTACATTTTACTTAACAGTCCTGTTGCCGTGACAACAGCGTGGAAGCATTTTAAAGACGTTTGCAGCACATCGGCTCCATCTGCAGCTGTCTGTGCGCTCGTATTCCAGCCTTTACGGTAAGTGAAAGGGCCCAGAGCGAGCTGACAGGCAGGTTAGAGCCTTTATCCTGTCAGTGTGAGAGTCCTACCTGCAGAGAGGCTGTGAAGGCTTCATGTTACAACATTATTTATCAAACTGGGTCGGACTGGATGGATTTAACATGTGACAACGTCCGCTTTTCAAAATAAGGCGCCTGTACAGGACGGAAATAAGATTAACTGGATTATATTCACAGGAAGTAGAAAACATGTTACATGTGTCCATTAAAAGGAAACGGACTCAGGTAAATTAGTTTACCGGCCCCTCTCGGGCCCCGGGCCCCCCCCCCATAGTGTCTCCACATCCTGTGGAAACTGAGGAAAAAGCTCATTCTGAATATTTAATTTATTCAGAGGGGAAAAAGGCAAAATAAATGGAAAAACCTTAAAAGAACTTTTTTTTCGGTTTGTCGCTACTGCAAACAGGATTCAACGGGGTCCAAGCACTTTGGCGAAAACTGCAGACCGCAGAGGCCATGAGCAGCTCAGAGATTCTGAATCTCTGTGTGGGAGTTAGAGGCCAGAACACCTGGATGGTAACGCCACCTGTCTGCGGCGCGTTTCTACTCAGAGAGGCTTAAAGAAGCTGAACCGGTGTTTGGGAGAGTCGGACCTTCTTCAGCGTGGACACCTTAGACGTCCTCTCCTGGCTCAGGCCCACTTCCCTCCTCAGACCTTCGAACAGCTGCCACATCTTCCGTCGCCGCTGCTTCTCCAGCGCGTTGTGATTTAAACGCTGCAGACAAACGACAACGACACAAAGTGAGCTCGATAAATTCACGTCTGCTGCAGGGAAACAGAAGCAGGTTAGATCTGTGAAGAGCTTCGTGCTCGAGTCAACAATATAAAAACACAAATTCATGTTTTTCAGCGACGTCAAAGAATAAAACAGTGTTTTTTCCTTTTATTGGACTCCTGTAATGTGTTTTATGCTTCCTGTCAATATAATCCAGTTAATCTTGTTTCCATCCTGTAAATACGCTTCGATAGTAATTAAGAGCGAATCCGAGCAGGTCCAGAGCCGAACACGGGGATATTTTACTATGAATCATTCACTCTGAACTTTTATTATAGCAACTTAATGCTCTTCTTCTACGATCAGCCTGATTTAATGATTTAATCTGTAATGAAATGAAGCCAGTGTAAAACTGTTGTCTCCCGCAGAGCTCAGGCTTCATCCTCTTTGATGTGATCCGGAGCTCAGGCGCAAAAAACTCAAAAACTCAACATCGAATTCCAAAACTGAAAATCGAATGCGTGCCGAAGATCAGCCCTGGTTTTAGTAAACACCTTATTTATGTGTGTCCTCGCGCTGAGTTCAAGTCTGACGGAGTTCGACAAGTTAAACAGTTTGTGGGGCTTCGACACTTCAGAGCAACATGTCAGAGGTCTTTAATGATGAGACGAGAAAACATTTCCAGTTCATTGTGAGTCTGAGGAGCCCAGTTTCAGTATTTAATGGGAAATAGGGCAACACGGGGTGAGACCCCCCCCAGTAATTCTAACAAAAAACAAAAAAATGTCCCAATTTATTTTCCCCACATTTCTTCTGGCTGCTGCTCGTCTCACTGAACTAAACGTTTCCTCTCTTTCAGCAATTAGGTCATTCTGACCGGAGCTGATCTCGTTTTGTTGTAAGTTAAAATAAGATTTACATTTTTTTATTCTGTTCTATTCGACATATACACACACACACACTAATATACACACATATATATATATATATATATATATATATATATATATATATATATATATATATATATATATATCTCAGAAAGTCTGAGGTTAGATTCTCACGTTAGAAGCTCACATTTCTAACTAACGAGCTGAATATTTTACCTCAGATTTTTGCTGATGAAGCTTCAGCAGCTGAGAAATAAATTACAGCAAAGCTGACGACATCAGGCAGCTTTATTTCTACAGCTCAGCTCTATAATCCTCTGCTTTCAACCAGCGAGCTGAAGTTTATTTAATCTGTAATTTGCACATATTAGGCGTCTCAGCCTGCTGCAGTATTAAGAGTCAAAGTGCGGCTGCTCTTCGTCTCCCGTGTTTTTACTGGATCATATTACTGATTTGTTTTTGGTTTTGAACATGTGGATCAGATTTGAGAAACTCCTGTTTGTAAAATCTTGATTTGAAAAGTAACTGCAGTAAAAAAGAAGCAGAAAGAGTCCAGCTCAGGACAAGAACCTCAGAATCATACTGAAGCACAGTACTTGAGAAAAACCCGCCGCGAGGGCGACCCTGAACCCCCCTGAACCCCCCTGAACCCCCTGCTGGTTTTAAAAGCTTCGTCTTACGTGGACGCTCACGACCTCCCCCGTCTCTCCTCCGCTGTCCGTCTCTTCCGTGAAGTCGGACGAGTTCTCCGTCTCGCTGCTCGAGGACCCCTCCGCGTCCGCCGAACGCTTGGTCCCGTCCTCCGTCTCCGTCGCGTCGTCCACGCAGATGATGTCCAGGTCCACCGGGCTGCAGGCCGGCTCCGGGTCAGCAGGGGGGTTCGGCGGGGGTCCAGGTTTGACCCCTGACCCGGACCGTCCTGGAGTAGGTGGCGGTCTGCGTGCGGTCCCTGCAGCGGTCTGGATGTTGGTGGTTTTTGGTGGAGCAGGTTTCTCCTGGACTAAAACCCCTTTAGGACCCACAGGGGCCGCAGACACCGCCGCCGTTTTGACCCCAAGCTCGGCCCTCGCGCCTGCGGAGGTGTTGAGGGGGACGAGTTTCATCGGGGGGGCGGCGGCGGGCTGGAGGACGGTGAAGGCGCTGGCGGCAGTCACCACTTTGATGGGGGACCGGGGGGGCAGTTTAGGGCAGGTGACGACGATGGGTTCCTTTCTGGAGGCGGCGGGGACGATTTTAAAGGTGCACGTCCCCTTCTGAGCCAGGAAACCAGAGGCGGGCCGGAGCGGGGCCGAGAGGGGGGCCACGGAGAAGGACTGGAGGCCAGACAGGGAGGAGAAGGAGGGGGAGGGGCCGGGGGAGGCTGTCACCGTGGTCAGAGGGCGTGTTTGGTTCCCGACAACAGCGGCGACCGCAGGCTCACGAGGTGCAGCAGGGAGGACCGAGGGGCCGGGGGCACCTGGAGGGGGAGGAGACAGAGAGAGGGGGAGGGGTCAGTCAAACTGAAACACCTGATTGGTCAGCGGCTGCCGCACGGTCACGGGTTTACAGCGAATCACGTCGGAGAAGTAGGAGAAGTCACAGCGCCACGATGGAAAAAATACTAGCGGCGCTTTGTGTCAACGGAGCCGCTAAGCTTCGTTTCTGTCGTCAGGTTGAAGGAGAGAAGAAGAGTTTGCTTTGGCGGAGGCGTCTTCATCGGCCTCTGCTGGCGGATAATGACTAAGCATTAAATTTGCACATTAAAATCCAAAAGAAACGTCTGCTAATTAGATTAAAATCACTGGTTTTCTCACTAATTTACTTTATTTGGAACTTTAGATTTAGTTCAGGTGTTTGTGACGGTTCAGGAGTCGAATCAGCAGGTCGTCTCCTCGCCAAAACAAACGGGCTGCTCATTAAAAACACTGAATGAACTGTTTCATCCTAATAAATGAGTCTCATCGTGTCGTCCATCTTCCTGGTGGACAGAGACCTTCCTACATCAGGACGCCCGTTGTCTTCAGACCGCGGTGGAAACGCGGCGCGCTGCAGGAAGAAGTTTTGAGAAGTCCAAACACTGGATGAACACAACACCTACATCTGTACTGAAGTGCAGTACCTGAGTATGTGCCCCCCCCCTTCAGTCCTGTACTCACCTCTGGTTTTGAGCTGGCTGATGGGAACCAGTTGGACCAGTTTACCGTCTGGTCTGCGGTAGTACTGGAGGCCTGAAGCTGCCTGGACCGGCTGCAGCACCATCCTCTGACCGGCGGAGGGGGGCGGCGGAGGGCCGGGAGCTGGGCCCGGTACAGCAAGCTTCCCGTGAGGACCCGGGACCTGAACCATCAACAGCTGGGGGCCTTTAGAAGCCGGATTCACAGGTGGAACCGCCGAGCTGCTCGCCGGAGAGTCTGAAACACAGCAGAGTGTTTATAAGAGTCTCAACCTGAGGGGCGGGACCCCTCAGGGGGTCACAAGAGACAGTTATAGATGTTAGAAAGACTTTAGTTTTGTTTAATGTTTAAATTTATTTCTAAAAACAGTCACATTTATATTTTTGGGTCAAACCGCATGAAAAGTTTAAATAAGATGTTTTTCATTCAGACACAACAATAAAACAATAAAACAATAAAACAATAAAACGCGACTGTGACGGATTAAATATGTAAAGTCTCGGTTTTCTTTTACAGAAGTGAAGTAAAATCAATATCTGCGTTCCAAGACATCAGACATGTTTAATATTTGATTCATCATCTCTTTAAAATTAATTAAGGATCAGTTACATCATTTCTGTAACTGACTGCTGTTTATTTATATATTTATATCTGCTCTCTAAGTGTGTGTATATATATATATATATATATATATATACACACAATAAAAACACCTCTGATGGTAGTTTTGTTAATAAACTGGTCTTTAATATTACCTGATGTGGGGGCGGAGCTACCAAAGGCTGCAGGTACCACTTTGACCTGATTGGCCCCTCCCGTAGGACCCGGGAACACCGTCACGGCGACGACCCGGGACTCAGGCGCTTCCCACGCGGGCTGGTCAGACGTAGCAGCTGATTGGCCGACCTTCACTGCTGCAGGCTGAGGCCCTGTGACACACAGACGGTCGGTTTGAGGTGATAAAGCAGCGACTGCTGTTGTTAGAGAGCGAGCAGAGTCAATTCACAGCCGTGTGTCTGTGGGACGTTTCAATTAATCTAAGTAATACTAGCTCGCTAATGCTAACAAGGAAGTTATTCCCCTGTAGGTTATTGAGCAGGCACACTTAGCAGCTAACCGGACACTCTGACACTCTTACATTTCACCAAAACAAACGGCCTGATGAGCCAAACTTACTTGCCGACCCGTGTTAGCGTATCGTTCTGTCATCAAGGGAAACAGACTAATTAAGTGCTTGAATGATTGGCCGCTTCGGGCTTCCGTAATTATTTAAGTTGGCATGCACAGTATATCTAACCAGCACTGGGACTTTCTCCACCCCGGCCTTTATTTGAGACCCGGCTTTATTTGAGACCCGGCTTTTATTTGAGACCCGGCTTTTATCTAAGGAAGTACAATAAAAAAGAATTGTGTGTTCACCTGTGGGGGAGGTGGGGAGGGACAACATCGTGACCGATGGCTGAGGCCTGAGTGGGGGGGCGGCAGTGAGACCAGACACCACAGAGGTATCTGAGGACACGGAGATCAGGGTCGGTCCTGGACTCTGGTTCTGAGGAGGTTTAGAGGGGGTGGATGAGGAAGGTGAACCTTGTCGGTTCCTGTTGGAGCCCACCCGGCCGGTGAGATAGGCTGCCAGTCTGTTCGCAGGATGGAGCGCCCCCATCTTCCCCAGCTGGATCTTAGCCAGAGGATAAAGCTTCCCGTTCACCTGCAGAAACAGAAGGAGGCGATCAGTCACATCAGAATATCACTGACATGAAGAGATACCAGAAACTGAACCTGAAGCACTAAGGTGACAAAATGTAAACGTAGAGTTTCTGTTTAAGTGTCAGGCTGAAAGAGGTTGGGGGGGGGGGTCTAACTGTGATTTTCCTGCCAGATATTGTGATTCGATTTTTTTAAATTGAAGTTTGCTGAAGTTCAATATTCACTGCCAGGAAGTCAGACACAGAACGGCATAGAGAATCTGGGTGATTTTCAAAATAAAACACCCTTTGCAGCCTCCCAACTTTTCAACAATAAACACAGTTAAACAGACAAAAGGAAGAAACAATTTAACGACGTTTCTACTTCACCATAGAAGAAGCACAACAATCAAGGACAACTGAACTAGTCGGCACAATCAGACGGGTTTTATTCTGAAACGCTCCACGTGGATATGTAACGTTAGCTATGACCCGTGTCGGTTCGTCTGCCGCCATCATCGCACGTTTTCCTCTAGTTTCGTCTGTTGTAAAGTCAACACGCCCTGCGCCCGCTCTGATTGGCGCTTGTGATCGGCGAGCAGATCTGTCTCACAAGGACGACAACGGAACGAATCTGCAACTGCGAGACCGTTTAAAACGGGTCAGACGTATAATGAACCTACATTTTAATCGCCGTCTTCACGATTAGCTAATCGCGTTCTTTCAATTTGAAAACCATTAATCGTTCAGCTCCACTGCGTGTAAATAAACAGCTGCTGGAAAAAAACAAACTGTTTGAAGTTCGTGTTGGAGTAAAAACGGAGATGTCAGCTGACGTGTCGGCCGAGCTGAACTGGTTTACTCAGATCCGCTGATGAAGACAGAGATGCAGCTGAAAGCTCTGCAAACGCTTCAAAGTGGATTATTTAGATTCCTTTTTATTATTTTTGTCCAGTTTTAATGTAACTGTCTGACTGAATGTTCGGGAGCCTGCGGTAAACCCGCCCATGTGGCGTTCCTACCTGGACCGTGTGGTCTGTCGCCCCCCGCTGCTTCCTGTCGGCTGAGAGGAAGCCGGCGGGGGAGATTCCCGTCAGGAAAGGCAGAGCCATGCTGACCTTCTCCTCCTTCGACCTCAGCTTCGCTCTCTCTGTCCCGTCATGCGCCTGGTGAACCGCTGGTCCCGCCTCTTCCTCGATGTCACCGTCCTCCACCTCTCGCTGCCAGTCTTCCAGAGGCTCCGCCTCTTCCTCCTCCACCTCTCGTTGCCAAGACTCGTAAGGCTCCGCCTCCTCAGGCGCCTGTTTCAAGTGTTCCTGCTGAGAGACACGAGGTGAAGATGAACATGTGACACATTGCATTGTGGGATTGCTTCAGTACATGTGACAGACCACAGATTCTTGCTACCTGCTGCTGCTTTGTCTCCTTCTGGTTTTGTTCCTGGTCCCGTTGGGGTCTGGAGATGTGGATTTTGTACTGGATGCAGCTGTCGGCGCCGCTCTCCTCCTGCGTCTGGCTGATCGGACTGATCAGGTACTTCCTGATCCAGAAGGGTCGGTTCAGTTGGTCCGCAGCCATCGCCTCGCACAGCTTCTTCAACACGTGGTTCCGGTCGGCGTCGCTCAGCCACTTACACTCCGCCAAGATGATCAGACGCTTCGACGGCTTCGGCTCCACCTGAGGGGATGCGGGCCGGCCGGAGGGCGCCGGCTGAACCGGATCACCTGCTGGAGGAAAACCCAAAACCTGAATCAGATGCTTCATTTCATGAAAGGAGAGTTAAATCAGTCACCAAGGAAAGAGATGCTCATTTTCAACTGAACTCATTTTCAGAACTGGTTCTAACGTCACACAGGACTTGGATTACACGCCAACAGAGAGGATCAGCTGATCTGAGTCTCTCAGGTTTCAGAGTCAAGAACTGAACCAGATCCACGAAGCAGACTGATCCTGGTTCAGTCTGTTCGGTTCATTCCAGACACACTAAGAGCTGCTTGATGATGTGATGGCGTCAGTGAACCCACCTGGTGGAGGAGGTGGGGCTGCGGCCTCTGCGTCCTTGAGCGTCAGGTCTCTCTGTTTCAAAGCTTTCAGCCGAACGCCGCTAGACTTCACGCCGTTAGACTTCACGCCGTTAGACGGATCCTGCAGGACAAACAGCAGACTTTAGGGACAACGAGCCGGCACAGAGTTTCCCACACATGGACGACGACCCGACCAATCAGGAGCCTTACCCTCTGCTTCCTGATCTTCTTCTTCTTCCCCGTGTAACCTCTGACCCGGGCACAGCTGCTGTCGTCCTCTCTCCTCTTCTGGAAACAGAATCAGAATCAGGCGGATCAAAGAAATGAAACACACAAACATCATCTGCTAAAGAGGCTGAAGACTACGAGTCCTTACGGCGGGGCGGGACAGTGATGCTGGCTCAGGGATGTGGATCGGGTCTGGATCCGAGTCGCCAACGTTCCTCTTCCACAGAGTCCGGACACGCTCGGCAGGCTGGGAAACGGTGTCCGCCTCCTTCAGAACTACGAGCGGAGAGAAAACAGGCAGCCGGTTTATTTATTCAGTCCACAAACGTGTGAAACCAGAGCGAGCAGAGAGCGGATCACACCGGGACGGACTCCAGGGTTAAAGACTGGAACCCGGGGGGGGGCAGCTACCCGACGTCACCTGCAGGACGAGTCTCAGGCTTCATTACAGGGGGTGTACTCACCGTAGGCCATCTTCATCCTCCTCTTCCTCTTCCTCTTCCTGTTGTTGTCGTGGTGCGAGGAGGGGCTGGAGTCGGACCCGTCCAGGTTCTTGAGGATGACCACCTTCTGTTTGAGGCAGCTGCAGCCCAGCATGCAGTGCGGCCGGCCGCAGTGGCTGCTGGCGGAGCGGTGGGCCAGGCTGGAGCAGACGCAGCCCAGCCTGCAGAACTCGTTCAGGCAGGGAGGGGCCCGTCTCCGGACCAGCTGGATGGGAGCGGTCGGGTTCTCGCTGACAAAACCCTGAGGAGGAACCGGAGGGGCGGAGTCAGGGTACAACACCTGAGCCAGACTGGAGTAACACGTTTAAAGGTAACAGACGCGTCATGCAGAAAGGTCCTCACTGGTAGTAATACCACAGTGTTAAAGTAAAAAACACAAAAGTATCAGCATCAGAAAATATTTCAAGTCCCAAAAGAAGTGCTCATAATTATTTTATATTATTTATATTACAGATAATATTTATTGAAACTGAAGGAATTCTTATTCAGGCATGTAAAAGAAGCAGGAAATCATCTATATGTATATATATTATGATTATTATGTTGTATTAATTTTTACCAAACTTCAACAGCTAAATGTGCAACATGTAACTAACTAAATAATTTAACTACTAACTTTCAAATTAGTTCAGTAGAAGTTAACAGGTTATTTTTAATGAGTTTAACGAGCAGCAAAGGTCGCTGCCTGTTTATGATCGCGACAGTTTAACGGCATCGCGACAGTTACACAGAAGCCGTCGCTATGGTTACCTCACAGAGCGTCTGTCTGCCTGTCTGTTGATGAGGAGCGCAGAGCGACCCCGCGGATCAAAGCCGTATGAAAAGGCCTTACAATAAACCCCGTCACAACTGTTCACAAGAAATTAATTTATAACGTAAGGACGACTTTAAAGAAACCTTTCAAACTGAAAAGTGTGTATTTAGGCTACATGAGCGATCAATCGAACAAAGTCAAAGTGAACATTAGACATAACCTCTAACAAGCAATAATCAAAACAGTGTTGGGCAAGTTACTCTGAAATAATTTTACCTACTAGTTACTCATAAATATAAATACTTTATAAATACTAATATTAGCTACTCTACTTATTACTGGGTGATTTAACGAGTCCGAGCTTCTCTGAGTTTCACGTTGCTGTGCTGTTTTAGCTGACGCTTCAGTATAAATGTGTTCGCAGTTAAAAGCTTTTTGCTGGTGTCTCTGTTTGGTGAAGCAGAAGTATAAAGCAGCAGAAGTACAAATATCTCAAACTTGTACTTTCATCATATAAAGTTATTTCCTTTTTGTTACCGTGAGATGTGTCGGCGGCAGCGAGTCTCTACTTTGGTCTCGGCGCCGATCACCTGCAGCTGTGATCTCTCACCTTTAGCGTGAAGAGCGAGGTCAGAGCGATGGCGGCCCTCTCCTCGGTGATGCTGGTCCGGAGGCGGCCCTCCCAGACCACCCCGTCCTCCAGGTCCTTCTGTCTCAGCAGAGCTCGGGTCATCACGGGCCCGCCCTCCTTCCTGCAAGAGTCAGCGCTCTGATCGACGGCGGTCCCGAGCTCAGAGTCCGACTCCAGCGGAGCCATGTCTTCTGAGAGGTCGGGTGGGGGTGCCGTGGACCTGGGGGGGCTGAGGGTTTGGGACGAGGTCTTGGGTTTGAGCCTCTTCCTCCTTTTGAAGGCGGGGGGTTGTGGAGAGAGAGCTGACGGTTCCGTGTGGTCGGACTGGACTTTCAGGAGGTTCTTCGACTTGTGAGGGGCTGTGAGATCAGATGGGCCTGCAGGCGGTTTGGGGACCAGGTTTAAGTCAGCTGGACTGAGCTCAGATGCTGAACCTGGAGCAGGTTCCCCTCTGAGTTTCCTGGGTTTTGGACCTCTCTGCTTCCTGTTTTCTCTCCTGGATGTTTTGGTCTCTTTGTGGGAGAGTTTGGGTCTCTTGGAGGGGGGGATGAACCCAGATATGAGGTCTGAGGTGGGCGAGCCGACGGGCTGCTTCTTCAGGACGCTGTCGAGGGTCCGGACGTAGCTGGTGCTCCTGACGGGCAGCTCGTAGACCACCGGCTCCGCCACGGGCTGAGAGAAGCTGGCGGCTCGCTCGTCGATCAGCTTCCCCTCGTTCTCCAGGTACTCGTCCAACATGTCGCTGCAGAACGCCGACAGGTTCTTCTTCGGCAGCTCTGATCTGGGACCAGCTGCAGGACGTAAGAGGGACAGACGATTTAGACGCAGGTCAGTTTCTGGCTTCATATCAGCCTGCAGCTAACCAACATTTCTGAATTAATCAGGCTCAGTTATCGGTCTAATGTCATAATGCAACATGACATTTAGAAACAAACTTTTTATTGACTGACCTTGTAGCTCCTGTTATTTATTTCTTTGTCAAATTCTATTTGGGGGAAAATCATGTTCTCAGTTGTAGGACTGCGGCTCCCATAATGCTTTGGCGAATGTAAACAGGAAGTAATACAATTCTATAGAGAGCCTAAGTCCCGCCCCTTCCTGTGAAACGTCATGGTGCCTTATTCAGAAAAAAGACGTACGGTAATCGACGGCAAGAGACAACTAATGTTTTGATGTCGTTTGAATTGTGCTCTGAATTACACACATGATGATCAATATAAAATATAAATGTAAAAGTCAAGAAAGTCACAGTTTGATGTAAAACTGTGCAGGTACCAGACTGAAAATACATAAAGACCACAAACTCAAAAGTCACATATCTGATGAACTTTTTCTTTCACTGACTGAAGCTAACGACACTGAAGCTAACGTCACTGAAGCTAACGTCACTGAAGCTAATTTTACTGAATGTAACATCACTGGAGCTAACGTCACTGGAGCTAATTTTACTGAATGTAACGTCACTGGAGCATAATTTTACTGAATGTAACGTCACTGGAGCTAACGACACTGGAGCTAATTTTACTGAATGTAACGTCACTGGAGCTAATTTTACTGAATGTAACGTCACTGGAGCTAACGACACTGGAGCTAACGACACTGAAGCGAACGACACTGGAGCTAACGTCACTGGAGCTAACGTCACTGGAGCTAACGTCACTGGAGCGAACGACACTGGAGCTAATTTTACTGAATGTAACATCACTGGAGCTAACGACACTGGAGCTAATTTTACTGAATGTAACGTCACTGGAGCTAACGACACTGGAGCTAATTTTACTGAATGTAACGTCACTGGAGCATAATTTTACTGAGATCGTAAGCGTCCACTGGAGCTAACGACACTGGAGCTAATTTTACTGAATGTAACGTCACTGGAGCTAATTTTACTGAATGTAACGTCACTGGAGCTAACGACACTGGAGCTAACGACACTGAAGCGAACGACACTGGAGCTAACGTCACTGGAGCTAACGTCACTGGAGCTAACGTCACTGGAGCTAATTTTACTGAATGTAACGTCACTGGAGCTAATTTTACTGAAGCTAACGTTACTGAAGCTAACGCTACTGGCGCTGGCGTCACTGGAGCTATCGTCACTGAAGCTGAACGACACTGGAGCTAACGACACTGAAGCTAACGCTCACTGAAGCTAACGCTACTGAAGCTAACGCTACTGGAGCTAATTTTACTGAATGTAACGCCACTGGAGCTAACGTTACTGGCGCTGGCGTCACTGGAGCTAACGTCGCTGGAGCTAACGTCACTGGAGCTAACGTCACTGGAGCTAATTTTACTGAATGTAACGTCACTGGAGCTAACGTTACTGGCGCTGACGTCGCTGGAGCTAACGTCACTGGAGCGAACGACACTGGAGCTAACGTCACTGGAGCGAACGACACTGGAGCTAATTTTACTGAATGTAACGTCACTGGAGCTAACGTCACTGGAGCTAACGTCACTGGAGCTAACGACACTGGAGCTAATTTTACTTAATGTAACGTCACTGGAGCTAACGTCACTGGAGCTAACGTCACTGGAGCATAATTTTACTGAATGTAACGTCACTGGAGCTAACGTCACTGGAGCTAACGTCACTGGAGCGAACGTCACTGGAGCATAATTTTACTGAATGTAACGTCACTGGAGCTAATTTTACTGAATGTAACGTCACTGGAGCTAACGTTACTGGCGCTGACGTCACTGGAGCTAACGTCGCTGGAGCTAACGTCACTGGAGCTAACGTCACTGGAGCTAATTTTACTGAATGTAACGTCACTGGAGCTAACGTTACTGGCGCTGACGTCGCTGGAGCTAACGTCACTGGAGCTAACGACACTGGAGCTAACGTCACTGGAGCGAACGACACTGGAGCTAATTTTACTGAATGTAACGTCACTGGAGCTAAAGACACTGGAGCTAATTTTACTGAATGTAACGTCACTGGAGCTAACGACACTGGAGCTAATTTTACTGAATGTAACGTCACTGGAGCTAACGACACTGGAGCTAATTTTACTGAATGTAACGTCACTGGAGCTAACGACACTGGAGCTAACGTCACTGGAGCGAACGACACTGGAGCTAATTTTACTGAATGTAACGTCACTGGAGCTAACGACACTGGAGCTAATTTTACTGAATGTAACGTCACTGGAGCTAATTTTACTGAATGTAACGTCACTGGAGCTAACGTCACTGGAGCATAATTTTACTGAATGTAACGTCACTGGAGCTAACGACACTGGAGCTAATTTTACTGAATGTAACGTCACTGGAGCTAACGACACTGGAGCTAACGTCACTGAAGCTATCGTCACTGAAGCTATCGTCACTGAAGCGAATGACACTGGAGCTAATTTTACTGAATGTAACGTCACTGGAGCTAACGTCACTGGAGCTAATTTTACTGAATGTAACGTCACTGGAGCTAACGACACTGGAGCTAACGACACTGAAGCGAACGACACTGGAGCTAACGTCACTGGAGCTAACGTCACTGGAGCTAACGTCACTGGAGCTAATTTTACTGAATGTAACGTCACTGGAGCTAATTTTACTGAAGCTAACGTTACTGAAGCTAACGTTACTGGCGCTGACGTCACTGGAGCTATCGTCACTGAAGCGAACGACACTGGAGCTAACGACACTGAAGCTAACGTCACTGAAGCTAACGTCACTGAAGCTAACGTTACTGAAGCTAACGTTACTGGAGCTAATTTTACTGAATGTAACGTCACTGGAGCTAACGTTACTGGCGCTGACGTCACTGGAGCTAACGTCGCTGGAGCTAACGTCACTGGAGCTAACGTCACTGGAGCTAATTTTACTGAATGTAACGTCACTGGAGCTAACGTTACTGGCGCTGACGTCGCTGGAGCTAACGTCACTGGAGCGAACGACACTGGAGCTAACGTCACTGGAGCGAACGACACTGGAGCTAATTTTACTGAATGTAACGTCACTGGAGCTAACGTCACTGGAGCTAACGTCACTGGAGCTAACGTCACTGGAGCGAACGACACTGGAGCTAATTTTACTGAATGTAACGTCACTGGAGCTAACGTCACTGGAGCTAACGTCACTGGAGCTAACGACACTGGAGCTGACTTCAGTGTCACTGTATTTTAGGGCGAAGTCATGAAACTTTTTCAGATTTTACTGCTGATTCTCCACATGCAGGTTTTATGACCCGGTGAACAGTGAGAGGTCAGTTATGGCCCCTTCATTTAGGTCTGTTAGTCCCAAATTAACGGCCAGAGGCGTTACCAAGATGGCTGCTCTGAGCGTCAACAGAGTGAAAGCTGTAGTGAAATACAGTTACATCACATTTAGCTCTTCTGTCTCTATTTGTGTCTCGTTAAAACAAACGACTTATATCTGTGGACACGTTGCTACGGTGTTTGTTTGTGCAAAACACCACGAAATGCTGTGATGCTGAAGAAAGTTTAAAAACGTGAAGGTCCTCAGGAGGATCAGCGGCGTCTCTCTGGTTTCTGAGCTGGTTTCTGGACGGACATCAGACAGCATGATGATGTCACACTGAATGATTCAACTCGCGTGTCGTGTCAGAAATCAGATGTGACCGAGTTCGGACTCCGAGGAGTTCTGTAAAGTACTGCTGTAATAATTACTGACACTGGAGACAAAGAAAAGAAGCAAATCTTCAAATCTGAGATGAACTGAATGATTGAATTTGATTTTTCCTCTAAGAAAACCAATTTGCTGCATGTCTCAGAATAGTTTGTGGTTTATCAGACCACTGATCAATTACTGAACTAATGGTTTCAGTTCTCAGCTGAAGGCCACTTGGCTGCTGCACAGTTATTACATTTAATTAAGAGCCACTAAATGCAAAAACCCCGACCCCTGACACAGAGGACAACAGTCAAAGTAAATGACCTTCTGGGTTGGTGGGCGCCGGAGCGGTCGGAGCCTCGGGTGGAGTGAATTTCTCTCTCCAACCTTTAATCTGAGTCACGTCTGTTGTTTTCCCGGTTCTGGACACAAACGCTGCAGAAACACCTGCAGAAAAGAAAAGACAGTGTTACAGCACTGATCCTGGTAACATCGGCTTCAGCCAACCAGAGGCAGGATCTCTGTAGGAAGGTACTGACCCTGAGGCGGCGGCAGCTCCTGGGTCAGCGGCTCCAGAGAGACCCCAGGAGGAGGGATGGGTAGACGGACTCCCAGGTACTGCAGGTCGATGGCCAGAGACGGATCCAGCAGGTTCATCTTCAGACCGACTGAGTTCACAGAGAAACAACAGACAGAAACTCACTTAAAACCAAGCGGGAAGCTTCCGGTCTACAACATGAAGCGAATGCTGAAGTTCTATTGAAAATCCAGCAGGGGGCGACTCTCCTGGTGGCAAAAAGAATAAGTAAACACTTTCCTGATGAGTTTATGGTCTCAGTCGCTAGTTTCAAGTCTTCCTCAACACAGCATGATGTTCATTTAGTAAATTATGGTCCCATTTATTTTAAAATAGACCACAAAGCAGAGAATGTTTCAGGGCGGGATTATCTATGACTGACAAGTCGTTACCACGGCGACCTCTCAATCAGGACTCGTATCTGCTGCTCTGTGTACATTAAACCAGCGCAGCTGCTAATGTTTCAGTAAGAACGTTTTGTTTTGAGCCTGTTTGTCGCTTGCTTAAATTAGCCTCCCTGCTAACGTGAATTACAGATGCACCTTGCTAACTTGATTTATTTGCATGCGAGTAGTCCAGCAGTCAAACTCCCACGATAAACGTAATGGGAATTTAAAATTTGCGTTGTGTGTGCATTAACAGGGAAACGTTAAAATCCCATGAATGAATCTTTACATAGAGCCACAGTGAGCCGACGTACCTTCCTGCAGCACAGGGTGGATCACCTGTCGGTGTCGCATCAGCTTCAGGTCTCTCAGAAGAATCTTCTCGAAGGCGGCGATCTTCTCCTCCCAACACTCCGCCGTCTCTGCTGAACAGTTTCATCATATCCACTTTTAATTACACAAACAGCCTCTCAGTTTGGGAAACAGAGGTGTGGCTGTAAGAACATGCGTCTGTGCCGTTACCGCTCTCAGGTGCGTCCGCGCTTTGTTGCGGGTTTTGACCTTCAGGTGTCGTCTCAGGCGGCGGCGCCGTCCCTTCAGACGAAGTCCACGGTGTGAAGTTTGAGCGCCTCCTGAAACGTGAGAGTTGAATTTTCTGTATATTCAGGCTATATTGAGTTAGACTCTTTATTCCAAACAAGTTCATTAGTTTAAAGTTCTGAGAGCGACACCTAGAGGCTCAAATGTTCATTACACTTCACAGGAAGAACACGCTTCGTAATGTAGCCTGGGTGTTACCAACGTTTATCCCTAAGGCCCTCATTGGACCATGAAAACTGACCTCGTTAGCATCTGAGGATTCTCATTTCATTATAGTTTAATTAGTCAGCATCACAGCAAGCCACAGGTGGGGCCAATAAAATGAAATGAGTTCAGGTAATTACCCACACCTGTGTTTGAACATTAAATATCTCCTGTGACGTCGACTCAACTCATCTTCTATCAGTTGTGTCACAGAGCGAGCTATTTGGATCCAAAGCCCCTCCTCCACCGCACGGTACCAGCTCCACTCGCCTTTGTTTGGTTTCCCGCTGTGGAAAAGTTGGACCTGTACCTGCTACCAGGTACTTTTTCCGTATCACCTCAAAGCGAGCTGAGGCGATGCTAAAATGTGACGTGAAAACACAGCAGGCTGCTGATTGGTCGGAGACAATCGTCACTATTCGCTGCATCATCGTTGCACCCGAACAGAGGCCAGAAACAGGAAGTTTATTTTACAGTTTTCATCACTAAATCCACTTCTGAGAAGTTCTGAGGTGAGAAATCAGCTGTGTAGATTTGAATATTGACAGTTTAACGAGAAGTGATGGCGGAACAAAAGTGTGATGAGTATTTTCGGAGTTGTGGCGGCGGGGGAAGCCTGCGGCGACCAGAGGAGCGTGTGAGGCCGGCCGCCCGCTCACAGAGCCCTCTGCTCCCGCCGTCACACAGACGCTGCAGAGGAAAAACAGCTGGAAGGTTTTCATACCGCTTATCTGTCTTTACGTTCTGAGGAAGCTTCAAACGCTTTAGCTTAAATCAAGAGACAGCTTAAATTGAATATTAAGTCGCGGCAGTTGCTTGTGGTGTTGCTATGACGACCAGCTACATTGAGGGGTGCTATCTGCAATGGAAAACGGAGGACGGCCAAACCGAGGCGAGTCGAGGCGAGCTGGTACCGGTGACGGAAAAACTGCAGTAATCTGTATCCTGCTGCAGGCGGCCGTTCGTCCTCGTGATGCTCAAACGAAGAGAAGAAGAGAGTGAGAGGAGGAAGGAAACTCTAAAGGAAAGAACGTCGGTTTTGTTGAGATGGACGATAACTGCTAAGCCTCATCCGTTTTAACGGGGCGGCTGTGGCTCAGGAGGTAGAGCAGGTCGGCCGATAACGTCGGCGGAACGTCAGCGGTTCAATCCCCGGCTCCCCCAGGCTGCATGTCGAAGTGTCCTTGGGCAAGACACTGAACCCCGAACAGCCCCTGGCGGCTGATCCGCCAGTGTGTGAATGTTAGTTTCCGTTTGAGCACTTAGGCTCAGTGTGTGAATGGTGAATGTGAAGTAGTGTAAAAGCGCTTTGAGTGGCTGAAAAGAAAAGGTGCTATACAGGTACGGAGCATTTACGGTCTATTTGTTAACCTAAATTAAGTCAAACTAATGTCGAGCTCAGATCGATGTCAGACCGGAGGGCATTGGACCTGAAAACACACATCACGTGACCGTTCACGTGCACTGAGCATGTGCGTGCCGCTGTACATTTACATTTATTCAAAGTCAGAGGTCGCACGCCTCTGGAGCAACGAGGGGTTAAGTGTCTTGCTCGGGGACACATGGATGGGTCACAGTGGGGGATTGAACCCGGGTCTCTCACACCAAAGGCATGTGTCTTATCCACTGCACCATCGCCACCACTGCTGTAAACAGGAAGCAGATTGTCTACTCCGCAGCTAAAGAAGAAAGTTCTACAAGAGACCAAGGAAGAGCAGCGACGGTGAAGAACCTCAGCAGAGATTTGTCTGCACGGAGCGACAGCGAGGTGGAACCGTTACTGAGAGGAACACGGGAGGACGGAGAGACTGTGGCGGCGAGAAACAGGCGACACAAAGTAAATACGGCGACGAGCAGAGGACAAGAGTAGAAGTGTTGCGGTGCTCTCGGACCAAATTTTCACATTCTGTTGCCACAATTCGAAACGGCACAAACGCGAACCATTTCTTCTTCACTTGTGAGCAACTCTGATGCTGTTTACCTTTTTCCAGCAACAACAGAGTTCCTATAGACAGAACTCACAAAGGTAAAGGATCAAGATTAACTTAGAAATTGCCCGGAGTTCTCCTTTAACGTGTTGCAGAAAAGTTATCACAGCACACAAACACAGATCCATTTAGTTTTACCTTTGATGTGAAGGAGATAAATAACTGCTCCTCCACTTCCTCCAGGTTCGGCTGCATGCTCGTGTAGTTGGAGTCGTCCGTCTTCTGGTTCAGTTCCGTCTTAGCGAGTTTTCTCTGCCGGGACTTCTTCTTGCGCCTGGAGGATTTGCTGGCTTGGGTTGGTGTCGTCTGCTGAACAGGCTCGTTTGCTTCTACTGCGCTTGGGGGTGGGCAGGGAACGGCCATCGTCTCCGCGTTGGAAAACTCCACCCCCATCCCAAGGTCGTCGTTGGTGGAGAAAAAATGTACGAGGTCTGTGAGAGACGGCGTGGGTGACAATCCCTCTCCGTCTAATGAAGAGAAGGTTGGAGACAGCGGCAGCTGAAGTGCGAGGGGGGACAGCTCTGCAGGGAAGGGCAGCAACGCTTCGTTTTCTTGGAATGACGGAGCAGCATCCGGCGGCGGCGTGGACGCGTCGAGAGTCTGTTGTTCAGGGTGGGAGGGGGTCTGAGAAGGCAACGAAGGGGACATAACAGAAGCTAAAGGATGAGCGTCAGGTGAAGAGTGCTGAAACGGTGTAAAGGAAGTCTCCGTGTACGGCTCAGGAGGAGGCAACACTGTGTGCCATTTAAACACACACGGGCCGGCGTCTTTGCCGAGCGGAAACTCTTCCCGTACGGCTTTCAGAGTTGGTTCAGAAGCAGTGGAGTTGAGCTCTAAAGCCAAGGCGGTGGGCAGGGAAGGTAAAGGTTCTGGAGAGCTTGCAGGGGACAAAGTCTCAAAGCCAAAGGAAGAACACTCAGGGTCAGGAAGCAAGGAATCGGACTTCACGGTGGGGTAGTCTGAAGGTAGTGAGGAAGACTCAGCGACGGTTGAGGTCTGTGGCGAGTTTGGGGCAGGCATCACCGAGTCATAGGGTGGTGACAAACCGGGAGATGCAGAAGAGGTAGTGAGAGTTGAAGAACTGGTATATATAGATGTTCCAAGGGCACAAAATGTCGGGTCAGAGCTGGATAATACTGGCGTAACACCTGGTTCTGCTGCCTCTGAGCCTTTGCATTCAGCAAATACAATGGAGGCCAAGAAGTCATCAGTTCTTTGCCCCGCTGGATCAGCAGTGGCAATAACATCTGGATACGGCGGGCCGGAAGGCTGCCGGGCCGTTACAACCGGCTGTCCCGTAACACTAAAAACCATTTCGTCCGCGTGAGGAGGACGACATCCGGAGGCCTCGTCGTTGCATTTGGCGATATCACCAATCAGGTCCTTCAAGGGGCCGGTCGCGTCGCCGGCGTGATCAGAAGGCGGACACGCGGAAGCTGCAGTGGAACTCAGTGGAGCAGCAGATTCAGATGGGAGTGCCGGAGGGGGAGCGTCCGGGTCGCTCTTGACCTTTTTAGATTTCGACGAATGTTGCTTCAAGAAGAGAGCGAACGCTGGCAGAGGCAGACGGGCCGGCTGTTTGTGCTGCTTTCCTTTCACCTTCGAGGGGGTTTCGGGCTTACGTTGGTCTGGCGTCCACAGAGGAGTTCTGGGACGCTGCAGCAGCATTACTGACCTCAGAACAATCTGTTCTAACAGTGTTTTTACAGTTCGATGAATTCAAAGGGTCCTTGTCGTCCTTACCTTTCCTCTTTGTTACAGATTCACCTTTCTTTGCAGGTGATTTATCGCCACGATGTTTTGACTGACAAACTGTCCCTCTTGGAAACGTCTTGTGCGTTGTTTGTCGGCGTTGTGGTGTTAGTTTGCTCAGTTCTGAGAGAGGTGCCGCCGCTGTTGATGGCCAGCTGCTCCAGGTTGCATCTTTGCAGTGAAACGTGAGCCTCCCGAATAAGTTCAGAGAATAACTTCTGAGCTGGATGTGAATTGTTGCTGAAGGAAATCAAACAATAAAAACATCACGTTAGTGACATCAGCACGTCGTGATACTGCAGTATAAGACTACGACATACTGTTTGGTTATTAATAACATTAACTAGTCACTGCCAAGCTTCATGCATTGGGTTAATTCTTGGTGTCACAACACAGCTTCTCCTCTCTGTTCACACATAAGCACTTTCACACTGCAGGAGAGACAAGCTGCCATTCATTTCAAACGGAAGCTCCGAAAACATAATGACACCTCCCCCCAACCAAGCAGGAAGCTTCCGGTCTCCAATATGAAGCCGATGCTGAAGTCCCTGAAAGCTGCATTCTATTGAAAATCCAGCAGGGGTTTTTATGGTCCCATTTATTTTAAAATAGACCACAAAGCAGAGAATGTTTCAGGGCGGGATTATCTGTGATTTACATGTTGTTACCATGGCGACCTGTCAATCAGGCCAGAGCCGACTCGTACCCTCAGCGCTGTGTAAATTTAACCAGCGCCGTTGAAAAAGCTTATCAGGAGTCGGCTGTTCACTTTCTCTGGTGAGAACATTTAGTTTTCAGACTGTTGTTCTCTGGACAAACTTATCAGCCTGTTAAAATGACAGTTAACCTGAGTTACAGCTGCACCTAGCTAAGCTAGCTAGCTAGCTCCGCACACGGCCGTTAGCTCCGCCGTATCGTCACTTCCTGGTTGCAAAAACTCGACATGGCGGCGCCCTATCGGCCAAACTCGAGGCTTCAAAACGGCGGTCCACAAACCATCGGGTCACGTCCCCATGACTACGTCCATTTCTTATATACAGTCTATGCTCCCAGTTCAAGAGCCTGTTGTGCAACCTGAAGAAGTTGATTAAGGGTCAACTTTATTGCAAATATCACCTGACGTACCGGAGCCACAACCCCGCAGACGACCTACGGTGTTTGTGTGGACATGGGGTTTGTAGGGACAGGCAAAGATACCCATCACAGTGCAAAGCTGTATCTTATGGATAACTGGTGAGACATACAGTTTCACTGAGCTTTATGTAGCATCATTTGGTGAAGAGTAAAGGAAGCACGGAGCATGCAGTCGCTAACCAAACACCAGGTTATAAAAGCCATGAAACAAGACTTCAGTGTTTTCCGAAACATGCTGATTTACAAGTTGGTCTTCATTCTTGTACTGTAGAACTCTTACCGCGAACATTCCCCGGTGACCTTGGCCGCCGGCTGATCTTTGTTTGTAGTGGAATTTTTCTGGAGGTCACCCGACACAGAAGGCTTTGAGTCTGCTGTTTTTGAGCTTCTGGGTTTATGGTTAGCAAGCAAAGACTTCAAGCTCTTCTTCACAGGGTGCTGCTCGTTACGTGTCGAGTCACCGTCTTTCTGCGAGTCTTTGCCAGAGTTCAGTTTCAGCTTTGGGCCCAACAACCCGGAGCCATCCTCCTTCAGTCCTTTAGCGAACGGGTTGTAGTCGACTTTAAGCTGAGAAAACCGTGAGTTCTGGTAAGCAGTAACTGCCATAAACTCTGTCTGGGGGAAGGTGAATGTGACAACATTGGGACCAGTTAGTTTTAAGTCTTTAGCAGCTTTGTCAGATTGGACCACGTGCAGTCGCGGCAAGTAGCGGTGCATCGGATGCAGGATGGCGTTCCCCTCTTGGTCTGAGGTGTTGTTAGTGAGCTTCAGTTTGTAAAAGGACACCGGACTCTGCATCCAGCGTTGACCCGTCGACGGGGAATCTGGATGAGCGAACGGTCGACTCTTCAAATGGCACTCCGCCTTTCCAGAAACTTGCCAGCTCTTGCCGGTCCACTTGTAACGACTGTTGTCCAACGGTTGAATGTCCATGATGAGCAAGTACTTCCTAGACGCATGCAAGCCGGAGATGCGGAAGCGGCAGTAGGGGAACATCCTGCTGCCCTGTTTAGTCAGAATCATCTCTGTTTTGCATCTGAAAAACTCGTTCCACATGCTGTTGTTGTCCAGCGTCACTCTGATGCCTTTGCAGACGCTGTCCGGTGAGAGATTGTCTGGCTGAGAGTTTGAACTGGCAGGATGTTTCGCAGCAAGGAGTCCGGCAGAAGTCCTGATGGCTTCCTTTGATGGGTACATAACTGGTTTACCCATCATGTCTGCCTCTTCGCCGTTTGCACCGGTGCTTTGCTCCATCCCGCCCTCGCTCGCCTTCCCTGGTTTGGGAACAACGAAGCCTGCAGAGGGATGGTCCCCCCCAGGTGCTGCTGCAGGGGTGGTGGCCCCTTCTTGATGGAGAACCATTCCTTTCTGCTTCTTCTTAGAAGCCATGAACAGGTCCCAGACATCTAAAGGGCAGGAGGATCCTGCTTCTTATACATCTGTACCATGGTTCAAGACCGCGTCCTGAAAAACAAAATGACAAACTTACATTAACTATCTGACACGGCGCAAATCTTCAAAGAAAAAACTGAACACTTGAGAGGTTTTTGTGAGTTTGCTGTTACGGCGTAGCAAGAGACCACGTGCATGAAGGGTGGCGATGGCGAAATGGAAAAGACTGTGCCTTTGGTGTTAGAGACCCGGGTTCAAACCCCCACTGTGACCCATCCACCTTTGTATCCCTGAGCAAGACACTTAACCCCTCGCTGCTCCAGTGGCGTGCGACCTCTGACATGTACAGCAGCTGTAAGTCGCTTTGGATAAAAGCGTCAGCTAAATGAATAAATGAATAAGCCTCTGAAGCTACAAAGTGTAACTGCCGTGCGCCACCTCTAAAATGTCTGGACACCTAAAGAGAAACCACATGAATTTATTGTAGGTCCTAACCTACTTTATTCCCATCAGCCGCGCTGCTTTCCATTTTTTGTTGTTGTATGTTGATGGTGGTTCAGTGTCGCACTCTTAACTGTGTGTATTTATTTACGTAATTTTAACTCTGGTGTCACTGTTGTATATTTGCTCAGAGAAGTCAAAGACAAATTTCCACTAAGGTGGACAATAAAGTCTAAATGAAATGAAATGAAGACAACGAGCACTCTGATTGGTCAGCCATTGTTTTGTAGAACGCCAGTAGAGATTGTTGCGTGAAGACAACATGAAGCAAGTTGATGAAAGTCCAAATCTGCTGATTTTCACACATCTAGCAAAACCTTGAACGAATGGAAACACGATTACTTTGGCTACTGATTGTGATGTTCTACTCAGTAAATCGAAGTATAAAAGCACAGTATGTTTTGATAATCTCTGTTGACCAAGGTCTTGTTTTGCGACATTAGCGCTGCTGTAATCTCTTCTGTCAAGTACAAATCCCGCTTAAATCGCTGCAATCAGGAACTAAACCTGAGACCGTTTAGAAAAACACACGTTCGCTCAAAGAATCCTGAATAAAACTCTACGTGGAAAGACTGTAACCATATCCCGCCCTTCCCGTAAGAAAGCCAATCGTCCGCTTTTAACAGCTGAGCCGGGAAACATATTCAGCCAATCGTGTGGTTCCACTGGCGTCAGTGAACAGCTCAGGTTTCAAATGTTGTGGCGGGGGAGGCCTGCGGCGACCCGCGGGAGGAGCGCGTGAGGCCGGCCGCCGCTCACAGAGCCCTCTGCTCCCGCCGTCACACAGACCGCTGCAGAGGAAAACACAGCTGGAAGGTTTTCATACCGCTTATCTGTCTTTACATTCTGAGGAAGCTTCAAACGCTTTAGCTTAAATCAAGAGACAGCTGTGTGGCGTCGCATTGAACGTTACGTCGCGGCAGTTCAGTGTGGGGTCACTATGACGACCAGCTACATTGAGGGGTCGTCCTGCGGTGTGTTTACAGCTAACAGACGACACAGTCCAGCTAAATTCTGGATCCAGAGTTGTTGTTTTAACCTTTTATCATTCAGGAGTTTTCACCAAGGAGCCGACGTACGTTTCCTCCTCTCCTACACGAACAGACCAGCTGATTACAACAGCTGATAAAGCAGGTTAAAACTCACACTCAGGCGGACAGAGAGAGCTGATCCTGGGACTAAAGGTACTTTTGGTCGAAACACGGCTTTTAGCTGCTGAAATGATCCAATATGACAACACGAGGCTCAAACTCTCACTGAACCCTCGACCGTTCAAAGAAGCGGAGTTAAACAATATAAACACGTGTTTCAACACTTTGTGTTTATGGTTAAGTCTCTCCACCCTCTCACTGACGCCCTGTTTAAAAAATATGCTAACTATCCAGCCTCTTACAACCCTCATCTTGCCCGTTGCTAACTGTAAAGTGTAATTTATACTCCTGCATCGAATCGACGGCGTAGGCTACGGGGCTACGCTGAGGCTACGCCGTCGCCTAGCGTGCACCTCCTCAAAAATGTAACTGCACGTCGAGTCGACGCGGACCGTAAGCTCTGTGATTGGTCGACTGGGTCGCCTCGCAACGCCGAGCCGACAGAAAGTACCAGCGCTTTGAAGTAACTTTTACTAGCGGCCAAAACGGCAGCTGTAACACAGTGAATCAATATATTTGACCATCGCAACCCCATTCGCTCGGTAACATTTGAAAAGGCTACACCGCACGTTTACAATTTTACCCCCATTTACGTTAGCGGAGGGCTAAACAGGAAGTTAGCCTGCTCGGCTGTCAAAAGTCAACATGGTGGACGCTGCAGCGCTACTGCGACTAGCGTTTGGGGATGTAATCGCAGAATGACGGACACACTGACGCACAAGCGTAGCTACGCACGCAGACCCGACGCAGGAGGATAAATGGGCCTGCTGATGTAAACAAGCGTCGTCATAGCAGCCTATTAGTTAATACAAAGCAGACAGAACACTTCCTGGACTCTGTAACAGTGCTAGCTTCATCTTTCTAATACAATCGTTTCTGGAATTTAAACACGTCTCTGCTTCATAAATACTCCACAGCTGCTTTATTAAAACCTGACTGTTACAGCTGCATGCAGCCACCTGGCAGCAAACAATGGTGAGAAGGGAAATAAAGATTTGAAGTGATGGTTTTATTACATTTTTACTGTACAGCTGTCTGGCTGTAACATGACTGTTTGCTTCTTGTGGATTAATTTAATGATCACTGTGAGCCAGAGCAACGCTTCACCGATTCACTTTGTGATACGATCTGCTGCTTTTTCACAGCCTTCAGTCCGACGGACAGCAAGAGGGGAAAATGACTGACTGACTAAATGATTTTTGTGGACTGATCAGATGAGAGCAGAATCTGCACACCTGTAAAATTTGCTCTCTTTAAAAAATGATTAGTCACTGCCATAATTATTACAGGACTCTTAATACGACGCAAGAAGCACAATCAGTATCTGTGTATTTAACTGTACGCTACCTGACAGGTTTGAAAACGTGAGGCGTCTGTTTTGGTTGAATTTGGAAAAGAGCAGGGCGCTGCGTTTTTTTTAAAAGTTTCTAGAACAGTCTAATCAAGATTATCACATTCATGCCAATAAAGCTAATTTGAATTGAACTGATTATAGTTCCAGCGATCTGTAACCTTTGTCATATTAGCAGAAACTTGGTCACAGCTCACAGGTCTGTGTTTTGTTTGCTAAAATCATAAGCTTTAAAAAAAATTGCACACTAACTGATCCTTTGAAAACACAAGGCGCTCAGGGCGCATAAACCAATAGGAAATTATTTTAAAAAAGACGCCTTTCACTGGAAAAAACATATTCTGACTTTACATTATCGTCCATGTTCAATTTCGACTTGTGCTGCGTTGAATTAATACAAACGTTGTAGATACGACCTGATCAGGTTTGCAGCTTTTAAGAAAATGTGACTGTGGGTTTTTCAAACATGTAATATTGCAGACATTCACGTCACAACATGCAAAAGGCTTCAATATGTAGGCAACTGTTTGCTAAGATGTTAGCCGTTACGACGAGGTGACGGCGTAGCGGGGCTCGGTCGCTGGGAGTCTGAGTCAGTCAGGTTTGCCCCTAGTGGCCACATTTATTCAAAGCAGCTTTAAATGTGTTTGTAAGTGTAAGAATCTGCATTAAAGTCAGACTGTGGCCTTTCAAATATATTGAAAACTCCATTAATTTCAGGGGAGAAAACAAAACCTTTAGCTGGTTAACTTCAGAATCGCTACCCGCCTGCAGTTCAACGCTCATCAGGTCTGTTCCGTTTTTAAAGTGTGTCTTGATTTAGCTGTTTTGGTTGGCTAGCCAGCATGTTTAAAACACAAAGCATCCTGCAGCAGCGTGTAAATTCCCAACTGTGACAACCTGATTATCGCCACAACATACCAAACCGCTCCCCACATGTCCAGCAGAGTCTGTTAAGAGTTTCAGTCCCGTGACCAAAATGCATTCATGTGCTGTACATGTTGAATTGAAAACTAATTTGTCCATAGGACTGTGTTTAAAAAAGCTATTGTCCCTCCATGATGCATGCTTTAACTAATCTGCATGGTGGAATTTACAAGCAGCAAAAACTGTAAACTTTAGCAAATAGGTGATCTGACAAGTTATGCTAAGTTCAGGAAACTTGACCTTGCAGCAAACTAAAGGTATTTCTGCTAAGCTTCACGGAGACATGTTTAACTGTGGATGCATCAGACTAAAGGTGGCCTTTAAGGACACTGCAGCTAGCTAGCAGCAGCAGGCCTGATGCTGAGCCCAGTAATGGCTTCCCAATAAACACTAAACCCTCTCGGTCGGTCTGTTCTGGCCCACTGCGACCATGTGCTCCCATAACAGCACACGGATTACCTTCTGCGTGGTCGAACAGTTCGAGTGTTTCGACGGTGTGACATGAATCCGAGCGCTATCGTCTGTTATTCCGTTGTAAAACCCCCATCTTCGGCACCGTGGTTATGTTCTTACTGAGGGGGGACTGCATGCGGTGTCCTTGCGCTGAAACGTCAGCGTCCGTCCTCGTCTTCTCCGGTACTGCGCAGCCTCGGACGCCATCTTGCTGCCGCCACCTGGTTCAAAACTGGTCCCGGCGGCACCGGAGGTTCTGCCGCCCGGTACCTGCGGGGGAAGAGCCGTAGAGCCGCGGGACCGCGTGTTCTTCCATTCTGTAGATGAAGCTCCTCCTGATGGACCGTTTATTGGAATATAAAACCCGCCTGGATGCTGCGGACAGACGCCATGACCGACAGATGTTTGTCTGCTTACCTTGATAAGCAGAAGTGACTCCTGTTTTAGTCAAACCGGGTTACTTTAACGTTAACAGGGTAAAATGGACGCCGTGAGGCTGCTGGGAATGAGCTCAACATCAGGGGCTTCGTGTTCAAAAACTACCAACAGAACACGGGAACATTTCCTGTGGGGACCCTCACTTACAGCCGGAAACACGCACCGGCAAACAGAACAGTTTAACTGCTGCTCGGGGAGATTTGTTTAAAGGCCAGGGTGAAATAAAAGAAGAGACAGCCTGTGCTTAAGTTCACTGTAGCGCTGAAATGGTTAACTTTGGGTGTGAAATCGCTTCTGCTTTCTTTGTTATGGGTCGTAGTTGCTGGTGGTGTTAACCAAAATGGATTCATCTCAGTGTAAATGTGTGTTTAACAGTTTTATGTTTGAGATCCAGGAGACAGGACCCCGTATTTCACTCGTTATTACGGCGCAGCGGCGGACTCCATGTTGTTTTCACTACCCGCGGGAATCCGGGACGACAGCTTTAAATGTCCCCGTTATTTCTTTCTACTTGGTGGCTTGTCGTGTACGGTAACGGTACCGACACTGAGCGGGAAGTGATCCGTCTGAATGCGGTAACGTTAATGTAGGCGGTGCGGGGAGTTATTGTCGGAGATCCACACGAACCGCAGAGACGATCCACAGTTTCCAGCAAACAAAGGGCTGCAGGCTGCGCGTGTAGTTAACTAAACCACCGATGAGCCAACTGACAGGATACAACCAGCTAGTTAAAACCGGTATTACATCCTAAACCTCAGATTCACAGTAGGAAATAAACACCTGTCACCGCCACACGGTTTGACAGCAGCAGCAGCCATTTGTGGCTCATTTACGTGTTAATAAAGTCAGTTTAACCGACGTTAAACCGCCTCAGCTTTGTTTAGACTTACGACACGCGCGTTTGTGCCGCAGGGGCGCGAATTCAGGCGCATGCGCTTTGCGAAAACTTACTATTAATTACGTTTTTTGTCTCATTTTGAGTGTATATGTGATTTAATATGTCTGTCTTGTGATTGTTGTTATTGATCCTCTTCCACATCGAACGCGACCCCCAATGCAGATGGTGGTAAACACAAAACGAGCCGCAGCGACATCTACAGGACTGTTTTCAAGTTAGCTCCCAGGCTAAGAGCTAACCGAGAAGCAGCTAGAGCCGGTGTGCTGCTCGCCAGGTAACCGTCTGCTGACACGAGACCTGTGTATGAAGAACGTCCCACTCAGGTCGCTAAACCTTGAAATCAATACGTCGATGTGCGTGTGAGGTTAGATGCGTTTCAACCTCACGCAGCGTTATTCAGTGAAGAGGCTCGTATTATTTAAGTTGGCCTAAGCTGCCCTGTAACATGGAGGCTGTGGAGGTGGTGGAGAGGGTTTGGCAGAGCCTCCATCTTGAGAGAAAAACGCTCCTTTTGTATGTCGACATGTCGAGTTGACCCAGTTTCTACCCGGAGTCCAAGAGGAAGATAATCATCTGAAGACAATTCAGATCTTGGCTGTAAGCAGCAGAGTTTATCCAGTTTCACTCAGAATCAGCTTTATTACCGAGTACTTCTGACAGACAGGGAATTTGCTTTGGTGGCTTGGTGCTTAATAGTCTTAATATAATATAATTGACAAGATATACAAGTTATAAAAGAATAAATACCGAGCAGTATTGCAGTTTACATTCGTCCTCTCATGTGGAGACGTGGTTTCACAGTGAAGTATATTGATTTAAAGTTAAAGCACAGGTTGAATCACAACTCAAGTGAACAAAACGTTCAATTATGAAAACTGCATTATCCTCCAAAGGTAAATATAGTAGTTTTTATCAGGTTTAAACTTTTGTCTTCTGAGCTTGTTTTAAACTGTCGCATGTCGTTAAAATCAGACTTCTGCAGATGTCATGTTATTATATGACGTGATCCTGGAAAATGGTCTCTAGAAAAAAGTGGGAACCTTGTTTTTACCTATGAAACATCTTAAATAATTGTGTGTAATTACAGACTAAACTACTAACAGTACAAACAACAGTAATCAGCTCAACCTCAGACTATTAGTGCAGGAAGATGTTATTTCTGCACTTTAAGGTAAATTTTATGGGCTGTACTTTTACTGAAGTATAACTTTGAGTGCAGACATTTCACCTCGGCTGCTACGTTTACTTAATCCTGTTTATAATAAACTGATGTAAACTAGGTAAGTCATTTTGATGTAATTCAGTTTTCAGTACGTCAGGAAGCGAACATACTCATTATGTCCCCCGGTTCCTCTGAAGTGTTGCGTTGTCAGTCTCTTCAGGTGTGACTTATTTTTCAGACTCTCAGGACGGCTCATCAGCTGACTGTTCCTCCTCTGCGGTGGATTAAAAGCTGTCGGTAATAATATGAAACAATACAGTAATCAATGTGGCACAAATGACACTTTATTTGTTTGTCCGGAGTCTCACACGTCTGCTCTCTGTGCAGATCTGCAGTCCGCGGTAGAAACACAGGTAAGGACGTGACAACAGGAAGACGTCAGCTGCAAGTTGGGTCTTGCATAAATTTAGGGTTTGATCTCTTGGAGGCAAAACACAAAAACATCTTTTACGTTAAAACATACTGTCCCTTGATATCCTGACATGAAGAGTGGTGAAGACTCTTAGATCAGGAAGTTAACCTTTAGCTACACAGTTTGACAGTCAGACACCTCCAACATAGAAACCAGTTAATATCCTGCATCAATAAAACATCCCAGAGCTTTAAAATACAGAATTACATCTTTTATAGTACATCTGACTCAAATATACAACATAATTACAGGCGTTCAGTGATACTCAGTTTACACGCTTCAAGTAACTCAAAAACTTCAGCTTCAATTCGGTGTTAGAGGAAATGTAGAAGTGAGATCATGTAAAACAGAAAAAATCCAAACGCACAACATGAGCTGCAGCAGTCAGGGCTGGATTAACACGCTGCAAGGCCCCGGGCACGTGGGCCCCCAACCCCCCTCCCTGCTCGCTGCATTGTGTATGTATTCAACATTATTTAATGGAATGAGCCTCATTAGCACAATATAAACTGATATAATAAAGGCATATAACTACATTTCACACTTCAGGAGGGAACATTTGTACCTGATAATGCATGTCTATAATATTACAGCTTTAATTATCGATTAATCTGCAGTCTAGAAACATCAGAAAATATTACAAAATGTACACCCTCGACCAACAGTCCAAAGATGTTAAGTTTGCTAAAACAGACTGCAGGTATTCACATTTGAAAGGTGAGCACTACCTGAAACGTACTGACAATGTGCTCAAAAACAAACATTTTGTGGATCAGCCAACCATCTTATTGTTTCTGCTGTAAATATGAAAACAAATGCATTTAAAGACACATCAGCAGAACGGCGCATTAGGGCCTCAAACACAACATCAGCCCGACGACATAAATGTTCTATCTTGTGAGAGATATCTTTGATCATGGAGCCCATCAGCACTCCATGATTTTAAAGTAGACACATTTTCTAAAAAGCTGATAAAAATTATTTTGGGTGCCGTGATGATTAACAAGCTGAATCCTGATCAGACGACAGCTGATGGGTTCAGAGACGTTTCAGCCAAAGTGTTTTGCTTTTCTCTCCACTCTCACTGTTTATACCTGCGCTCAACCAAAGCTCGCTCAGACGTGATTGGTCGAAACTACTCAGCCCGCAAATGTAAATTAGAACGACTCCAAACCCTCATCTGTTTTCATAGGCAGGTATCTGTTCATAGAGACGATCATAACCTGAACTGAAGAACTGCAACACAAACACACTTCCTGGGTTTGTTAGCAACCTGATGTTAGAGCGTAAGTGATGTTACAGACGGACTCCTCGCTACTCGCACCGGTCCATTGGTGACGACTAATGTCTGTATTAATCTCCAGATTCATTGTCAGATGATCGACATGAGAGGAAGGCTGTGATTATGTCCCGTTGCTGATGATACGATGCGGAAAGTTAAAAGGAAACAGAATAAAGCTGAATTACAAAAGTTGTCCGGTTATTTGTTTATGAAAATATCAGAAATTTCTTGAACTCCTGAAACGATCAGGCTGCTCTCAAGACTTTCAGAACATATGAAATGAGACAAACGTCTGTTCACCTGGCTGGTTTTCAGGTGATGCTACATGTGCAGGTGAAGCTGAAGTCGAGCGTTTAGGTACCAAACTGCAGCAGAGAGATTAGCTCATTTAGCAACAGTCGCTGTTTGTACACCAGAAGGTGCCGATTTTTACACTGTAAAATGTCCAAAACACAAAAATATACTTATCTAAATCCCATTAAAGGATCATTATCGCAACTGTAACTGTTTAAACTGCAAACAGCGTTGGACACGTCTGGGCTTGTTGCAGCCGCGGTGCAGCTGCCAGAGGTCGTTAATTATCATACGCTTTAGACGCCTTACGTAGGAGTTCAACGTCATTTCATGCACGTGGCACTAACAACCCGCTAATTGCATGATGTCCAAGTACGTGTGGAACATACTGTCAAAATGTAAATTACATGATAACATTGGGTCTAATTCCTGTTGCCAGGAGGTGGCGCTATAACTGAGCTGTAACTATTAGCATCAGACTTATTATACATGGAAGGTCTGGTGCAGATGTGAGCATGTACACTGAAGTTATAACTTCCTGTTTCATGGCGAATTATCAATTTTTGACGACGCGCCACAGACACGCCCTTTGATGAAACCTCACAGCACAACTTTTCACCGTCAATGCCTTTAGAAGGCACAGCAGAAATTTGAAGTCGATCTGATTAATCCTCTAGGAGTTTGTTAAAGTAACTAACCTGTAAATCGCCAAAAAATGACCATTAAATATAAAATGGCCGACTTCCTGTTGTGTTAAAGGCGTCGCTCCCAGAGTTTTTTTTTGTAGGTCTGGATATGACACATCTGACACAAAAATGCCGGTGAAACGTGGCCCCGGGGGCTGGTCTTTAGGGGGCGCCAGTGAGCCATTTTGCCACGCCCATGCACAGAAAACATTTGACACAAATTTTGGGTGCGCTGGAATCTTTTTTCGAGCATGTTTAAGCCGCCAAATATGCGTTTAGCTTGCAGAAGAAAGAAAAAGATTTCTGTGCATTTCACGCTCGCGCCCTGATTACTGGTTTTACGGAGCAGGTCTGGGGTCGGTCGGCAGGAGGTCGAGTTCAGAAGAAAAACAAAACTTAATAAACAAAATTTAATAAATTCTCTTGAATATTTTCACTTGTGTTTTAAATGTGAAACTGGCAGTGTTGTTCAAAGGCCGCCGCTGGATTGCCAAATATAAAGATGGCCGCCACTCCCTCCCACTGCCCAACATGATGCCGCTGTATCCCGGATACAGCCGACGCCATCCTGCACCGGTGACATCATTTAGAGCCAGAGTCATGGTCCCGCTCACACACCCAGCCAACCCAAACACAGCAGCGCTCAGCTGTCAATCATGAAATGAAACCCCCCCTTTAATAACATCAGATAATTAAAACTAATGAATACGAACATCATTGTAATGATGCGGAAGAGGATTAGGGCCACATGTGAAATGAGATTAAAGATTCTGAGTTTCAAGTCAGAATTCTGAGAAAAGAGTGAGAATTCTAAGTTTAAAGTCAGAATTCTGAGAAAAAAAATCAGAATTCTAAGTTTAAAGTCAGAATTTTGAGTTTAAAGTCAGAATTCTGAGAAAAAAATCAGAATTCTAAGTTTAAAGTGAATTCTAAGTTTAAAGTCAGAATTTTGAGTTTAAAGTCAGAATTCTAAGTTTAAAGTCAGAATTTTGAGTTTAAAGTCAGAATTTTGAGTTTAAAGTCAGAATTCTGAGAAAAAAATCATAATTCTAAGTTTAAAGTCAAAATTCTGAGGTTAAAGTCAGAATTTTGAAACTTAGAATTCCAAAAAAATTCATGTGGCGCTAGTCCTCTTCCGCATGATGAAAACAACCTCACACAGGAACAATGTATTTAACGTGTACTTACAGCCGGACACCAGGGGGCGCCCCATGTCTCCGCCATGAGGTCCAGCTGTGGTTTAGTGTCGGTGTCTTGTACAAAACGAGTGTTTTGTTTTGAAGGAGCAGTTTCCTGTGCAGCACCTCACCTCATGTTAAATGTGGGTTTATCAGAGAATAAGAGGTTTTAAGAATAAAAGCTGAATGAAACATGTTTAAAACTGGCCTTTATTCATTTATATCTTTAAAGAGTTTCACTTCCTGCTGAAACGCTTCTTTACCTGCACTTTATTTCACTTCTCACTGTGGAATAAGAAAACCGCAGGGTTAACTGCGTCTCCTCGCGGCCTGCGAGTTCAAATACAAACGTTTTCAGGGTTGATTAGCCTGCAGATTATTTACTCTGTTAGATGTTTAGTCGGTGAGTTTTGTCTAAAAATAATAAGAAATCTCATCCAAGTTCCTCAGAGGCGACGACAGAGCTGTCAGGTTACAGGGACACAAACCTTTCACAGGTCAGTCACACGTCTGAGTCCGTGAAGGACGTCTGACAGAGGCTAACAGTTTCCCTCCGCTTCCAGTGTTTGTGCTAAGCTAGGCTAACAGTCACAGTGATCTGTATCTGACACAGTTTGCTCTCAGGAAAGACGTTTCCAACATGCTGCAGTTTCCTTTCAGACAAACCTGGTACCTGGTAAAACACCATCAGCACTTGTTGCACAGGTCCTGGACCAGGTGTGTAGGTGGTGCACTTGTCCTGGACCAGGTGTGTAGGTGTTGCAGTGGTCCTGGACCAGGTGTGTAGGTGTTGCGCTGGTCCAGGACCAGGTGTGTAGGTGGTGTACAGGTCCTGGACCAGGTGTGTAGGTGGTGCACTTGTCCTGGACCAGGTGTGTAGGTGTTGCACTGGTCCTGGACCAGGTGTGTAGGTGTTGCACAGGTCCTGGACCAGGTGTGTAGGTGGTGTACAGGTCCTGGACCAGGTGCGTAGGTGTTGCGCTGGTCCTGGACCAGGTGTGTAGGTGGTGCACAGGTCCTGGACCAGGTGTGTAGGTGTTGCACTTGTCCTGGACCAGGTGTGTAGGTGTTGCACTGGTCCTGGACCAGGTGTGTAGGTGGTGTACAGGTCCTGGACCAGGTGTGTAGGTGGTGCACTTGTCCTGGACCAGGTGTGTAGGTGTTGCACTGGTCCTGGACCAGGTGTGTAGGTGTTGCACAGGTCCTGGACCAGGTGTGTAGGTGTTGCACAGGTCCTGGACCAGGTGTGTAGGTGTTGCACAGGTCCTGGACCAGGTGTGTAGGTGGTGTACAGGTCCTGGACCAGGTGTGTAGGTGGTGTACAGGTCCTGGACCAGGTGTGTAGGTGGTGTACAGGTCCTGGACCAGGTGTGTAGGTGTGTTTAGCAGCAGTGAGACAGTCTGTACCGTCAGAGACACTCAGAGTTCAGTCTCCACCCGCCTGCTGCTGCTCAGTGCCTTAAAGTGAGCGTCCCTCTCTGATCAGCTCAGGTAGAGGAGGAGGAGCGCTGTGATTGGTCAGACATTAATGACGACATCGTCCTCCTCGTCTCTGACGTCCTCCTGTAAAGTGTCCATCGACTCCCCCCTCCTCCTCCCTCCTCCTCCCCCCACTCCCTCCTCCTCCTCCTCGGGGGGTCCACAGGGGCCGATGATGTACCTGTAGTCCCCTCCGATGGCCAGCGCGGCCCCGGACCCCACCATGAGCCAGTCCCTCTCCTCGTCCTCCGCTCTGCGCTGCCAGGGGACGCCCCAGCTCGGGGCCACGGCCGCCATCGCCGCCGCCGCCGCCTCCTCAGGCCCCGGGGCCCCGACTCCGGCCGCTCCCCGTCGGCCCGGCTCCCCCTCGTCTCCCTCCAGGTTGACGTAGAGTAAAGGCTCCTTCTGCGGGGGGGCGGGGGACAGGCTGAGCCTCAGCGCCTCCAGCTGGCCGACCAGATGTTGGAAACTGGGACGACACTTAGGGACGGGACTCCAGCAGCTGTGCATGAGCTCGTAACTGAAGAGGAGCAAACAGGAAGTCACATGTGAAGCAACTGACACTTAGTGAGGAGAGAGACAACATTTCACAGCTGGAACATATATTTTAGAAAGAACGGTCATGTGATCAGTTCTGATATGCAGCTGAAACGCCGCCGTGAACGCAGATCGTTTTCTGCAGCAGGACGAAGCCTCAGCTGTTTAACCTCTGTGGGGTCGTCAGGACGCCGTCCGTCATCGCTCCCCAGGAAACTAAACCAACGCTCACCTTTGGCCTCAGGTGAAGACGCCGACGACGGCCGCTCAGACGGGGCATCGGGTGGCTCTAACACGGAGCCTTTAATAACGACCTTACAGAGGTTAAACAGCTGGACGCTCTGAAGAAGCCTCGGACGAGCGGCTGAACAGTATCTTCAGCCAGCTGCTCTTCATTTTAACCTTCCTCTGGATAATTCGGGTACCGACTGAGAACCTCTGCAGACTGACTGTCAAACATCAGCTGTTCAAAAAGCCAAAAAGGTCAAATATGAAATTAAATAAAAAAATAAATTACACTATGACAACAAGTCGCAGTTTTTCAATATGAAGCTGTAATTTTACTAAAGTTAAAGTTTTAATATCAGAATAAGAACTTTTTAAATTTGAGAATAAAAAGGCTCATAAGTTTTATTCTAAGGTTGGAATCTTACAGAAAACAAACTATTGTGAGATGGACGTGGTAATAATACGGTATAATTATAACACTCATAGTAAAGGTGTGAAGGTGTCAGGTGACCTGGACTTACAGGTTTCACCTACAAACTTCTGATTCTCACAGTTTAGGACGCTGAAATGAAATCAGCTGTTCTGACGCAGAAATCTCGTCCTCCGACTCGGCGACTGTGTGTAAATTTGATAAACAATATCTCCACAGCCTGGAGGAGTAAAGCTGTGAGTCAGAACAGAAAGTATAATCAGAAATATTTACAGGTTGAGATTCAGCTAATAAAACATTTCCTGATATCAGCCTGCAGCACTGCGGCGACGGTTTGATCAGGTTTAGTGATCAGCTGATGAATAATGAGCAAACATTACTACAGTAATCATTTACATGGACGACAACATTGCTCTAAAAGTTTCGTGTCTTCACTATAAGATCAGATCATAGTACAGGCTACTGTAGCTTAGCATCAGCAGCCTATCATATTAAGCAGCTTCATTTCTGTGGCTTGTTTTCAGTCATTAACTTATTGTGCAAGAAAAACACGGGGCGATGGCGAAGCGCTTCAGGGCTCGTAATCTCTCGTCTGTTTATGCAAAGTATGAACTTGTCAATAATAAGAAGTGTGCAGACAGAAGAACGAGCTCAACATGAAGTCTGCTGCAGCCTTCTTTTAATGTCCCGCCTCCTGAAAGAGTCCGATCTGCCTGCAGAGATCAGCAGGCAGGAGAGAACGGGAACAGGTGGGCGTCAGGAGCGATAAATAAATTAAAACAAATTAGCTTTTCCCCCCAGTTCTGATCATTTTGGAGCTTCTGATTTTCCTTTGGCGTCGCTAAAACATTCCTCTGTGCAGGAAAGACCTGCCTCTGACCAAACTTCAGATCCTGTGACGCAGGGTCAGCAGGGAGGAACCTGGCAGGCGGAGCTGAGGGAGGCGTTAGCCCAGATGTTGGACTCACATGTCGTCTCTGCAGTCCGGAGGTTTCTTCAGTCGCTCTCCTTTGATCAGGTACTCGTAGATCTCGGAGTTCTCCACGCCGGGGTACGGCGTCTGACCACGGGTCATGATCTCCCACATCGTCACGCCGAACGCCCACTGAGACGCACACACACACACACACACACACACACAGTAGAAATCAGGAGCTGTAACGAGCCGTGTGATTGGTGGAGGGACTGAATTCTGAGTGATTGGCCGGCCGCAGGTCACGTGACCCGGCTGTGCGTGCGTGTCAGTACCACGTCGCTCTGTGTGGTGTACACGTTGTCAGCGAGACTCTCCAGAGCGATCCACTTCACCGGCAGCTTGGAGACGGAGCCCTGTCTGTAATAATCTCCGCTGTAGATCTTCTTCGACAGGCCGAAGTCGGCGACGCACACGGCCATGTTCTCGCTCAGCCTGAAACACAGACATGGAAATAAACAATGATGAACTAATAACATGTAATTAGATTAACTGTTTGTTTGTCCCGGGCTGCTGGGACACTTTGAACCCCCCGTCAGAGCAGCTTAGTGTCTCTGATGTGTTTGAGGACAGAATAAAAAGATTTCAAATAAATGTTGACTTTATTTCACAAACGTTGTAAATTATTTCTTTATTGACCAAAATCCTGCTGCTTCATTTATTTTTCTTCGCGTCATTAAACTTTGACGGCTTGTTATTTGAGCCACTGTTGGTAAAAACAATAAAAATAAAAGGAAAAAAGAAAAACTCTGAGATGAAATAAAACAAAATACTTCATTTTTTATTTCCTCCTTTAGCTGACGTTTTTTTCCAAAGCGTCGTCCAGCCTTTGTAATGATGTTACAGGTTACTCGCCGCTCGCTCAGGGACACGTTGGTTGCTGTGGGAATCGAACCCTGGTCTCTAACCCGCTGCACCGCCATGTTTTAACCTCCAGTGGTCCTAATCTGCCGTCACAGTCTCTGTTTGTATCTGTTCATGTTTTGGTTCTTGTGCAAATTGGACCGAAGTGAAACCCTGAAAACGCTGACGTGTGATAAGGAGCAAACGAGGAGGCGTGGCCTCTGTTTCTGAGAGCTGATTGGTGGACTCACATGCAGTTTCGGGCGGCGAGGTCTCGGTGGATGATGCTCCTGCTGCTCAGGTACTCCATCCCCCGAGAGATGTCCAGCATGAACTGCAGCAGGGTCTGCAGGGTCAGGTCCTGGTGGAGGGACAGGGTCAGTACAGGAGCACAGAGCTTCTAACCAGCTACCAGGATCAGGGACTCGAGGAGACCAGGGACTCAGTGGTCCCCCTTTTCAGTAACTTGTTTGTTTGAATGAAGAACTTCATTTATAAAACTGCAAAAACTAAAGTTTCTGAACTGAAAAAGGAAGCTAACGAACCGGCCTGTGCAGAACAGAACAGAACCTCAGGACGGCTTATTAATAAAAAGTGAAACGTTCTCCGAGCTCGGAGAACCAGAGGAAGGTTCTTCTCTTACAAACGGCTGTTCTCCCAGTCTGGACAGCAGCAGGAAGGTGTGCAGGTCTCCGTGCTTCATGAACGGCAGAATCACCATCGGGATCGGCAGCCGCTGGCCGGGGCGCCGGTGAAGACTCACTCCTATTGGACGGGGAAGCCGTCAATCGAAACCGATCTGACCTTTGACCCCTGGTTATGTGTGTGTGTGTGTTGTGTGTGTGTGTTTTACCGATGAGCTGGATGACGTTGGGGTGGTCGAAGTCCTTCATGTAGGCCGCCTCCTTCAGACACTGCTCGATGTCAGCTGACGAGGTGATGTCAGCTGGAGGTCGCACACACAGTTAGTTAACCCTTTCACATCGCGTCAGTTTAACAGCAGCCCAAATCATTTCAGACACTTTTTACAGTGGACACACTTCACCTGCACTGCTCAAAGGAACGAACACCTGAAGCCCGATTTATAAGTGCACGTGTCAAGTACTCCAATCCAGCAGAAACGCTTCCTGCTGGCGGCCAAACCAGCGGCTGTAAAACAGTGGTCACCTTTTTTTGAGCGTCACGACCCCCCGACGTGCTTCACATCAGAGTTTGATCCGTCCAGTCCGAAGACATTTGGAACGAGCGGCACGGTTATTATTTTACCGCCGTACAGGTTAGCGGAGGGCTGAACAGGAAGTTAGATTATATGTTAAGTATAAAAGCGTGTCTACGGCGCAGAAGTATAAATCTGATTCAACATTCAAAGGCTTTACTGTACGCTGTATAAAACAAACGAGCACGCTCCTGATGAGACTGCGCATGGCGTCCTGGGGGGTCTGCTCCCAGACCTGGTTCAGGGCATCAGTGAGCTCCTGGAGAGTCTGTGGCGCAACGTGGCGGCGTTGGATGCAGCGGTACCAGAACGTCCCAGAGGTTCTCAGTTGGATTCCGGTCTGGGGAACGGGAGGCGCCGGGCGTCAAACGGTCGATCGCCACTATTAACATAAATTTAACAAAACCCTGCGAACTCGCCGCGACTTGCAATTTTGTCCAATCACAGCAACCTTTCCGCTAATCAGCGCGCTCATCTGGGCAATAAAACAATAATGATATTTATCGCAGTATAATTTTCCTCAATAACATAATAAATGTTCAATAAATCATCAACAAATGTTTGATTAAATTTATCTGAATCACAAAAAAATTAGCACTTAAAAGCATTTTTCTATTAAAATATTTATTTTGTTGAGAACAAGAGGCCTGAAAAAAGATTTACTAATCAAATTAGTTGAAAAAGATGTTTTATCCTGTTCTGAGACTTGAACGAAATAACGATTTGACATCATGATATTATCGTGATAATTATCGATATCGAATGATATGAAAGGTTTTTATCGTGATAACCTTTTTGGCCACAGCGCCCAGCCATACTGTCACTGCCTGCACACTCGGGCCCCATGAAACCGGGCAGAGTCCTGCTCCAGGAGGATCCCAGGAGGATCCCATGCTGGTCCCTAACAGCAGTCAGCTGGTCAGCACGAGGTTGAGCAGCGTATTTACAGTGAGCACGTTTAACTTCAGCTCTGACGCAGCTTTCAGCCTCGACACATCAGCCAGCACACTTCACCTGCTTTCACTGCATCACAAGTCAGCTGACTCAGTGTCAGCTGACACTGAGTCAGCTGACACTGAGTCAGCTTCTCAAACTACAACATTCGACACCTGTCACTTCCAGCGTCAGCGAGCTTCAGCTTTCTGTTTTGTCTGAAACGCCTCGTCCTCATCTCAGCTTTACGTCTCATCAGACACAAACCAAAGAAGAAGAAGACTCACTCTTCAGCACTTTGACCGCCACCTTCTGGACAGCCGAGTCCTCCGTCTTCAGGAAGGCCTCGCGCACTGAGCCGAACTCACCTGCACAGGTAACACAAACACATGGATTTTCTTTTTAAATCTGGACTCTGTGTGTCGGGTTTCTGTCTGCAGACTCACCTCTTCTCTCACTGGGGTTAGTGAAGAAAAGAGGTGGTGTTCTGCTCATCTTCAGGTTCCTCATCTTATTCAGAGGTCGTACCCTGAACAGGGTCACATGGTTATATTTCTGTCAGACTGCTCATTGCTGCAGCTCCTCTTTTCACCCTGTGCTGAAGGCTTCGTTTTAGCTATGGAGTGATACATCTCGTCTCTAAATGATCTTTGTTGGGAGCTGCACACGCTCAGTTCCTAGTTAAGGACTACTAGCCAATCAGAAGCAGAGTAGGGCGGGTCAGCGAGAGCCGGTAAACAGCTCGGGTTCAGCTGCACGTGTTGCCACAAACTGTGTCTGAAACTGTTTCACACTGAAGGAGGCGAAGAGAAACAAGGACAGCTGAGCTTCAGGACGATTCGTCCACTCATCGATTGGTTGGCAGCTATTAAATGAATCACTATGAATTTTCTTTGAAAACTTTCTGATTACAGCTTCTTCGGTTTTCTGTGACAGTAAACTGAATATCTTTGGGCTTGTGGACAAAAAACGAGACATTTGAGGACGTAGTCCTGAGTTTCAGAAACTCATCGACATTTTTTACCATTTTGAGAAATTTTAAAGACCAAAAAAACAAATCGATTAAATAAAGTGAACCACAGTGTCTCTGTGTGTCTCTCAGTGTCTCTCTTTGTGTCTCTCTGTGTCTCTCTGTGTCTCTCTGTGTGTCTCTCTGTGTCTCTCTGTCTCTCTCTGTGTCTCTCTGTGTCTCTCTGTCTCTCTCTGTGTCTCTCTGTGTCTCTCTCTGTCTCTCTGTGTCTCTCTCAGTGTCTCTCTCTGTGTCTCTCTGCGTCTCTCTGTGTCTCTCTGTGTGTGTCTCTCAGTGTCTCTGTGTGTCTCTGTGTCTCTCTGTGTCTCTCTCTGTGTCTCTCTGTGTGTCTCTCAGTGTCTCTGTGTGTGTCTCTCTGTGTCTCTCTGTGTGTCTCTCTGTGTCTCTCTGTGTCTCTCTGTGTCTCTCTCTGTGTGTGTCTCTCAGTGTCTCTGTGTGTGTGTCTCTGTGTGTCTCTCTGTGTCTCTCTCTGTGTGTCTCTCAGTGTCTCTGTGTGTGTCTCTCTGTGTGTCTCTGTGTCTCTCTCTCTCTGTCTCTGTGTGTCTCTCTGTGTGTCTCTCTCTGTGTGTCTCTCTGTGTGTCTCTCTCTGTCTGTCTCTGTGTGTCTCTGTGTGTCTCTCTGTGTGTCTCTCAGTGTGTCTCTGTGTCTCTCTCTGTCTCTCAGTGTGTCTCTCTGTGTGTCTCTGTGTCTCTCTCTGTGTGTCTCTCTGTGTGTCTCTCTGTGTGTCTCTCTGTGTGTCTCTCTGTGTGTCTCTCTGTGTCTCTGTGTGTCTCTCTCTGTGTCTCTCTGTGTGTCTCTGTGTGTCTCTCTGTGTCTCTCTCTGTGTCTCTCAGCCTGTCTCTGTGTCTCTCTCTGTGTGTCTCTGTGTGTCTCTCTGTGTGTCTCTCTGTGTCTCTCTCTGTGTGTCTCTCTGTGTGTCTCTCTGTGTGTCTCTCTGTGTGTCTCTCTGTGTGTCTCTCTGTGTCTCTGTGTCTCTCTCTGTGTCTCTCTCTCTGTGTCTCTCTGTGTCTCTCTCTGTCTGTCTCTGTGTGTCTCTGTGTGTCTCTCTGTGTGTCTCTCAGTGTGTCTCTCTGTGTGTCTCTCAGTGTGTCTCTCAGTGTGTCTCTCTGTGTGTCTCTGTGTCTCTCTCTGTGTGTCTCTCTGTGTGTCTCTCTCTGTGTGTCTCTGTGTGTCTCTCAGTGTGTCTCTGTGTCTCTCTCTGTCTCTCAGTGTGTCTCTCTGTGTGTCTCTCAGCCTGTCTCTCTCTGTGTCTCTCAGCCTGTCTCTGTGTCTCTCTCTGTGTGTCTCTGTGTGTCTCTCTGTGTGTCTCTCTCTGTGTGTCTCTCTGTGTGTCTCTCTGTGTCTCTCAGTGTGTCTCTCTGTGTCTCTCTGTGTCTCTCTGTGTCTCTCTCTGTGTCTCTCTCTCTGTGTCTCTCTGTGTGTCTCTCTGTGTGTCTCTCTGTGTCTCTCTGTGTCTCTCTCTGTGTGTCTCTCTGTGTGTCTCTCTCTGTGTGTCTCTCTGTGTGTCTCTCAGTGTCTCTCTCTGTCTGTCTCTCTGTGTGTCTCTCTGTGTGTCTCTGTGTGTCTCTCTGTGTGTCTCTCAGTGTGTCTCTCTGTGTGTCTCTCAGTGTCTCTCTGTGTCTCTCTCTGTGTCTCTCTGTGTCTCTCTCTGTGTCTCTCTGTGTGTCTCTCTGTGTGTCTCTCTCTGTGTGTCTCTGTGTGTCTCTCTGTGTGTCTCTGTGTCTCTCTGTGTCTCTCTCTGTGTGTCTCTCTGTGTGTCTCTCTCTGTGTGTCTCTCTGTGTCTCTCTCTGTGTCTCTCTCTGTCTGTCTCTCTGTGTGTCTCTGCTGTGTCTCTCTGTGTCTCTCTGTGTGTCTCTGTGTCTCTCTCTGTGTGTCTCTCTGTGTGTCTCTCTGTGTGTCTCTCTCTGTGTGTCTCTCTCTGTGTCTCTCTGTGTCTCTCTCTGTGTCTCCTGTGTGTCTCTCAGTGTGTCTCTGTGTGTCTCTCAGTGTCTCTCTGTGTCTCTCAGTGTGTCTCTCTGTGTCTCTCTGTGTGTCTCAGTGTGTCTCAGTGTGTCTCTCAGTGTGTCTCTGTGTGTCTCTCTGTGTGTCTCTGTGTGTCTCAGTGTGTCTCTGTGTGTGTCTCTCAGTGTGTCTCTCAGTGTGTCTCTCAGTGTGTCTCTGTGTCTCTCTCGTGTGTCTCAGTGTGTCTCTGTGTGTCTCTCAGTGTGTCTCTCTGTCTGTCTCTCTGTGTGTCTGTCTGTGTGTCTCTCTGTGTCTCTCAGCCTGTCTCAGTGTGTCTCTGTCTCACCTTTCCCCAGCATGTGTCCCAGTGTGAGCAGCCTCTCTGGGATCAGGACGTCCTGCAGTTTGTTCTTCAGGTCGTCGTTGATACCCAGACTGTCCACTGGAGGGAGACACACACACATTTATCACCACTCTCAGGTTCTTCGTCCTCGTCACAGTGAACCTGCAGAGGCTCCGTTGGTTTGTCCCACAGAGGGATCTGATTGGCTGAGAGGCAGCAGGTAAATACAGGCCGGCTCAGGTGAGTCGGTCTGCACAGGTGTTTCCTGTCAACAGTCTGTCTGAACCTCAGAATGACTCAGCGTCAGAAGAGTTTCCTGTTAAACTGTTTTATTTAGAACTAAACTTCAGATTTATGAGCTGTCAGAACGCCACTTCCTGTCCTGCACACAGGCTGAAACCTAAATGTGACCTGGTGAAAAGACGAGAGGCTCACAAGTCAAACCGGTCCGACAGACTCCAGCGGGACAAGAACAAACCTGCAGAATCTGCTGAATGTGCACTTACGTGTGGACTCGTGCAGCTCGGCGCAGGTTCTGTTGAAGGATCGAGCCGCCGTGAAGGAGACCGAACTCTCGGGACCCGGAGGCTTGAAGGCCGGACTGGGGACAGACAGAGTTCAGCATGTATCAGAGTCCCTTTATACGTTTCCCATCATCACGTCTCATGTTCACACCCAAACCGGCCACCTGCCCGTCGCCTCTCAGTCCTGTCTGACTTCCTGTCTGACTTCCTGTCTGACTTCCTGTCTGCGGCTCTCAGCTGCGAGCCCATTGGCTCGTCCTGAAGCTTTTAAAACTCATTTCCTGTCAGTTTCCTCACGCGGCGGCTCTCTGTGCTCATATTTCAGGGACAACTTTCAGAGGCGGATCAAGTCTGAACATGAGATTTGTGGAGTTTTTGTACCCAAACTGCGTCTCTTTCCCGCGGCGGCGAGCGATGACGGCGAGCGTCAGTCCCACCACGGTGGCCACCAGCAGACCGAGCAGCAGGCCGACCCACATGTGGCTCCGCTGGACCTGGACCTGCGCTGAGGGACCGACAGGGAGCCAACGGGATCGTTAGATGAACAGTAAACGGGCTGCGTGGCTGAAAACAGAGCGAGTGACGTGGTCGTACCTGAGGCGGGCAGAACCAGCACCGGGCGGCTCCAGGGTCCACAGCCCACAGAGGTGCAGCCCGACACCTGGAAGGAGGCGTTGAAGAAGCGTCCTCCTCCTGACAGCTGAGCGGAGTTCTCCTTAAACAGCAGAGGCTCCTGCACAGGTGACATCAGGTGAGTCAGGACCGAGGAGGCGGATCAGGGTCAGTCAAAGACCCGGTCTGGGTCCCAAAGTCTTTTAGCTCAGGAAGGTTCCTGAGCGAAGAGACCTGGGAGCGTTTGATGAGAGCTGAGGAAAGGAGCCTCAAAGCGTCTCCTTTAGCTCAGCGAACACCGGACCGTCCTTTACCAAAGGAGAGAACGCCGCCCCACAATTCCTTGCAGCGGCAACATTTAAAGCGCCGCACGTTCCCAAACTCAGACGATAAAATCCACTGAGCTCCTTTAATAAATCCTCACAGACGCACTTTAAGGTGTCTGAATAGGGGCGTTTTCACTCCGCCTGCGTGGTCGCGAGGCCCCGCGGGGTCGACAGACGCTCCGCGAGTAAACGCGAGGCTGTCTATAGATAGTAACCACGGCAACGGCTTCTGTGCGCCACTGTATTAACCGTAACTATAAGTAACGTTAGTTGATAGGCTATATTATATAAATATAATTCAGCTGATGAATCTAGTCATGCGAACGCCCTCCGGTTAACTTCACGGTAACTGTTCGGTGAACACGGCGAGGATCAGTCTTCTTTCTGTGCGTCATGTCGCGTCCAGAAAGTTTAAGTCAATTCAACATTGGCAGAGGGCGGGCGTATGCGTGAGACGAGTTCGACCGCGACGGTTTCACGGGAACACGCCGGCTTGTCGCCTCTCAGTCAAAATGAATTACGAGGCGCGTAATCTCCCAGAGACTAACTGGGATTCATGTTGATGAATGTGGCAGGAGGCGGAGCGACAGCTGTCTGCACTGGGCCTCCACGCCGTTTTATTACTTTGATTATGAAGCTAATATTCCACCTGTAGACGCCGTCAGAACAACACAGGGCGCCTCTGTTCTCGCCTCTAAATGTGCAAGAAGGAGCCTGTGGCCCTGAAGGACAGACGTCTCTGCTACGACTCCCAGGGTGCATTTCAGTTGGCCAATCACAGAGCTTCACGTTCTGTTTCTGTGTGATAACACACACCTTTGTTTACACCGGGCAGCGCACACACGCCTGCTTTCTCTCCGACGCAGAGCAAACAAACGTCAGCAAAATGAATCATGTACCTGAAATCTTAACGCTGACTGAAGGTTAGAGTTTTCAGTGTGGATCAGTCCTCCTGTCCTCCCTCCGACAGCTTCGTCTCAGCCAGCAGCTGTTCACAAGGACTTTTTTTAAGATTCGTGGTGAACTTCCTGTGCGTTCACGTGATGTCGGAATAATTGGAAAAATAAAAAATTCCCATGAAGTCAGAGCGAAAACTCAGAAAGTTGGACAACATGTTGGAACACGGTAGACACGGTGACATGCTGACGAACGTTTGATTAACGGTGTCATCTGTAACACGCCGTGAGGTCATAACGGTTAGTTTGCTGTCACGTAGAGAGGAAGTTATTTATTAGCAGTATTTTAGTGTTTCAGGCTGATGAACTGGTGCAAAAGCTCCAGCACAAAACCACATCTTTGTAGCAGCGTCAACGTTGTTTCCACATTCTGATTTAAAAGCACCTGAACACACCGAAGTAGGAAGAACGGCTTCACCTGAACGCAGCATGAGCTGAACGGCCTGCAGACACACAGCTAGCTGTCAGCTGAGCTAAATACAGATTCAGATAACTGCAAAAATAATAACCAGCCAGGCCTCCGATTGGTCGATCCCTAACGACCGACATTACCTGACCGGTGATGTCGTCTCTCACCTGCGGTTCTCCTCCCAGAGTCCACTGCACCTTGTAGGCCAGCAGTTTCCCCTGGAGCTCCTCCTCCTGCAGCCCGGCCCAGCTCAGAGACAGGCGCTGCTCCGACAGCTCAAACGTCAGGTTCCTGGGGGCCGCCGAGGGGACTGTGGGTCACACACAGAGTCAGGTAAACTGGTGACGGGTCATCAGACGGACGGGCGGCGTCCACCGCAAAGAGACGTCTTAGAAATCTTAGAAAGCAACAAGATGATAAATGAACTCCTGCTGCCTGATGTGCAGGTCTGAATGATTTGGGAGGATCGTTTGCCGGCTCCTCTGTAGCCTACAGTTACCCATAATCCCCTTCTCTGTGTAGGTCACCTCGTCAGAACCACGTCCAACTCTTTCTGTGCAGAATCAGTGTAAATGTCTGAGGTCAGAGTGCAGCCTGCGGGGGGCGCTGCAGAGGCTGCAGCACAGGCCTTTCATGTGGATTGAGGCCACAAACAAAAGCCGATTGTACGGAGAGGACTGGAATCTGCTGGATCAGGTCCAGCTGGACCCCCAACACACACACAGATACACAAACAACAAACCGGCTCTCAGCTCCTGCAGCTGAAGAGAAAACAGGAAACCAGCAGAATCTCTCGGGGTGTTTATCCTGTTTGTTTCTGAATAAATTAACGACATTTCCAGAAGTGACCCAGGATAAAGATCAGGGCTCATCTCCTGCTGAGCCACGTTAGGTTCATCGTTTCAGACGCTCTGAGGTGAATTTAAAAAAGGAGACAAAACTTTACTCCAGAGATCCACTAGTTCAGTTTCTGATGTCCAGAACAAACGTCCAGAAATCAGCTTGGAAACCAGAGAGACGCTGCAGAACCAAGTTTTTAAGTTTCCTTCAGTATCACAGTGTCTTTACATCCATGCTAACTGCTAACAGGAGCCGCTAACAGAGGGCTGCTAACAGGAGCCGCTAACAGAGGGCTGCTAACAGGAGCCACTAAAGGGGGCAGCTAACAGGAGCTGCTAACAGAGGGCTGCTAACAGGAGCCGCTAACAGAGGGCTGCTAACAGGAGCCGCTAACAGAGGGCTGCTAACAGAGGGCTGCTAACAGAGGGCTGCTAACAGAGGGCTGCTAACAGAGGGCTGCTAACAGAGGGCTGCTAACAGAGGGCTGCTAACAGGAGCCACTAAAGGGGGCCGCTAACAGAGGGATGCTAACAGGAGCCGCTAACAGAGGGATGCTAACAGGAGCCGCTAACAGAGGGATGCTAACAGGAGCCGCTAACAGAGGGATGCTAACAGGAGCCGCTACCAGAGGGCTGCTAACAGGAGCCGCTAACAGAGGGCTGCTAACAGAGGGCTGCTAACAGGAGCCACTAAAGGGGGCAGCTAACAGGAGCCGCTAACAGAGGGCTGCTAACAGAGGGCTGCTAACAGAGGGCTGCTAACAGGAGCCGCTAACAGAGGGCTGCTAACAGAGGGCTGCTAACAGGAGCCACTAAAGGGGGCAGCTAACAGGAGCCGCTAACAGAGGGCTGCTAACAGGAGCCGCTAACAGAGGGCTGCTAACAGGAGCCGCTAACAGAGGGCTGCTAACAGAGGGCTGCTAACAGAGGGCTGCTATCAGAGGGCTGCTAACAGGAGCCACTAAAGTGGGCAGCTAACAGGAGCCGCTAACAGAGGGCTGCTAACAGGAGCCACTAAAGGGGGCAGCTAACAGGAGCCGCTAACAGAGGGCTGCTAACAGAGGGCTGCTAACAGGAGCCACTAAAGGGGGCAGCTAACAGGAGCCGCTAACAGAGGGCTGCTAACAAAGGGCTGCTAACAAAGGGCTGCTAACAGAGGGCTGCTAACAGAGGGCTGCTAACAGGAGCTGCTAAAAGGGGCAGCTAACAGGAGCCGCTAACAGAGGGCTGCTAACAGGAGCCGCTAACAGAGGGCTGCTAACAGAGGGCTGCTAACAGAGGGCTGCTAACAGAGGGCTGCTAACAGGAGCTGCTAAAAGGGGCAGCTAACAGGAGCCGCTAACAGAGGGCTGCTAACAGGAGCCGCTAACAGAGGGCTGCTAACAGAGGGCTGCTAACAGAGGGCTGCTAACAGAGGGCTGCTAACAGGAGCCACTAAAGTGGGCAGCTAACAGGAGCCGCTAACAGAGGGCTGCTAACAGGAGCCGCTAAAAGGGGCAGCTAACAGGAGCCGCTAACAGAGGGCTGCTAACAGAGGGCTGCTAACAGGAGCCACTAAAGGGGGCAGCTAACAGGAGCCGCTAACAGAGGGCTGCTAACAAAGGGCTGCTAACAAAGGGCTGCTAACAGAGGGCTGCTAACAGAGGGCTGCTAACAGGAGCTGCTAAAAGGGGCAGCTAACAGGAGCCGCTAACAGAGGGCTGCTAACAGGAGCCGCTAACAGAGGGCCGCTAACAGAGGGCTGCTAACAGAGGGCTGCTATCAGAGGGCTGCTAACAGGAGCTGCTAAAAGGGGCAGCTAACAGGAGCCGCTAACAGAGGGCTGCTAACAGGAGCCACTAAAGGGGCCGCTAACAGGAGCCGCTAACATTACGCTACATTTATTTATCTACCTAAAGCAAGACACCAGAGGTCGCACACCTCTAGTGTCTTGCTCAGGGACACAATGGGTCACAGTGGGAATCAAACTCAGGTCTCTAACACCAAAGGTATTTATCTTACCCACTGCTCCATCGCCACCCACAGGAGCCGCTAGCAGGGGCTGCTAAACGGGGCCGCTAACAGCTAATTCAGCTGTTAGTAGGACATATCTGACTAAATGTAAACAAATACAGGTTTAATAAAAAGCTTTATACTTCCTACGTACCAGCCCCAAAGCATTGTGGGAACAGTAGTTCTAAAACCTACAGCTGATTGTCCCTCAAACTGAATTAGTGGAAAATTCATTAGTATTTTCATGATCATTAAGTGGGGCTGAGGTCTCGTACCTGACTCAGGTGTCTGGAAGTGCAGCCAGGGGGAGAAGGGCGACGCCCCCACCTCGTTAACACAGGACACCCTGAAGCTGTAGTTGGAGTAGCTCCTCAGTCCGGACAGAACCTGAAGGTGGGGAGGAACCAGAACCTCCTGCTGGGGGAGGTCCCACCTTCGGACCCCACGCCTCGACAGCTGAGGAGGAAGAGGAGGAGGAGGGATTTAAAACAACTGCTGATTTGGAATATCATTTTCTGATAATCAGTTGTGTGTGTGTGTGTGCGAGCAGGTGTGTGTGTGTGCGCAGGTGTGCGAGCAGGTGTGTGTTACCTGCAGGATGCAGGTGGACAGCTCAGAGTGTCCTGTGAATCCTGGTCTCCATGACAACGTGACGTTGTTGTCCACCATCTTCTGGACCTGCAGCCCGACCGAGCCGCCGGCAGCACTGAGACACAGAGACAAACAGGTCACTTAACCCCGCCCTCAGAGAGAGAAGTGTCCAATCACAGCTCAGCAACAGTAACAGTCCCAGCAGGTCTGTTGGTGTGTACCTGGAGCTGTAGTCAGACGTGCTAACGATGACGTTCAAATTAGGGAGGTCCTGATCATTAATATCGGATTGTTAACCTTATTGTTAGCATTGGAGCCAAAGCTCATGCTGCGCTAACGTTAGTGCTGGATCCAAAACTTATGCTATGCTAACGTTAGCATTGGAATCAAAGCTCATGCTGTGCTAACGTTAGTGCTGAATCCAAAACTTATGCTATGCTAACGTTAGCATTGGAATCAAAGCTCATGCTATGCTAACGTTAGCGCTAGATCCAAAGCTTATGCTATGCTAACGTTAGTGTTGGAACCAAAGCTCATGCTATGCTAATGTTAGCGCTAGATCCAAAGCTTATGCTATGCTAACGTTAGTGTTGGAACCAAAGCTCATGCTATGCTAACGTTAGTGTTGGAACCAAAGCTCATGCTATGCTAACGTTAGTGTTGGAACCAAAGCTCATGCTGTGCTAACGTTAGCGTTGGATCCAAAGCTTATGCATGTTAACGTTAGCCTTGGAACCAAAGCTCATGCTATGCTAATGTTAACGTTGGAACCAAAGCTCTTGCTGTGCTACTGTTAGAATTGGAAACAAAGTCAATGCTATGCTAATGTTAGAGTTGGAACCAAAGATCATGCTGAGCTAACGTTAGTATTAATATCAAAGCTCACGCTATGCTAACGTTAGCCTTGGAACCAAAGCTTATGCTATGCTAATGTTAGCCTTGGAACCAAAGCTTATGCTATGCTAATGTTAGCATTGGAACCAAAGCTCTTGCTGTGCTACCGTTAGTATTAATATCAAAGCTCACGCTATGCTAACGTTAGCCTTGGACCCAACACGTAGCGAGCCCACCTTTAAGAAACCTGCTCAGCAACGGTTTGAGTTGAACTCACCTTTAATGTGAACCGTGCCGGTCCTGGAGACGGAGATTCCTCTGGCGTTCTTCGCCTCGCAGTAAAACTTCACGCTGTTGTTCACTCCTGCTGACACAAACGTCGGTCAGAGGTTATCGATCTGATCTGGATCACTCTGTTAGCCGTTAGCTTCTGTCTGCGCCGTCCTTCAGCTGCTGTGGTGGAAAGTAACTAAGTACATTTAAGTTCTGTACTTAAGTTAGTTATACTTGGACGCATGTCTGAGTGAAATATTGTTCTTTTTACAGCTTTATTTAAGCGCGTTAGTTACTTTGCAGATTCAGATTAATGATCTATGACCCTGATCGCTGACCCTGATCGCTGAGCCTGATCGGCCGGCCAATAGGTGATCAGTATTCATCTCTCGCTAACATTTGCTCAGCAGCAGCAGGTGGAAACTCGCTTCCTGTCAGATTTCCGTGAAGCTGTGAAAGATGCTGCGGAAAGCTGATGTCACCTTGAACTCAGCCAATCAGCTCAAAGTACTGAGTCAGATTCTTCAGAATCAATAACTTCAGTTCAACTCAGAGGACTGAAAACCAGGAAGTGACGCGAACACCAGCAGCCTCCCGAAGACTTTTTCACGCTCTTATTTTGGTAGTTTTCCTTCCTTTCTGTCAGTGCAGATGATGATGATGATGATGATGAAGAGGGAGTGTTTGTTTTACATCAGATTCTTCTTCTTCTTCTTCCAGTTAAACAACAGATCTGCATCACAGCTGACAGACAGGTGAGCAGGAAGTGTGTCACACTGAGCTTCACCTGTGGTGACATCACACTATGTCCACATTCCACACAGCTCCACCTGTCAGCGGTGACCTTTGAGGTCTGACGCACCTCAGGGAGCCGTGTGTGTGTTACAGTGTGTGTGTTACTGTGTGTGTGTGTGTGTTACTGTGTGTGTTTGTGTGTCTGTGTGTGTGTTACTGTGTGTGTGTGTGTGTGTTACTGTGTGTGTGTGTGTTGTGTGTGTTACAGTGTGTGTGTTTGTGTGTGTGTGTGTGTTACAGTGTGTGTGTTACTGTGTGTGTGTGTGTGTGTGTGTTACTGTGTGTGTGTGTGTGTGTGTGTGTTACTGTGTGTGTGTTACAGTGTGTGTTACTGTGTGTGTGTTACAGTGTGTGTGTGTGTGTGTGTGTTACAGTGTGTGTGTGTGTGTGTGTGTGTGTTACTGTGTGTGTGTGTGTGTGTTACAGTGTGTGTGTGTGTGTGTGTGTGTGTTACTGTGTGTGTGTGTTACAGTGTGTGTTACAGTGTGTGTTACAGTGTGTGTGTGTGTGTGTGTTACTGTGTGTGTTACAGTGTGTGTGTGTTACAGTGTGTGTGTGTTACAGTGTGTGTTTGTGTGTGTTTTAGTGTGTGTGTGTGTGTTACAGTGTGTGTGTGTGTGTGTTACAGTGTGTGTTACAGTGTGTGTTTGTGTGTTACAGTGTGTGTTACAGTGTGTGTTACTGTGTGTGTGTGTGTGTGTGTGTGTTACAGTGTGTGTTACAGTGTGTGTTACAGTGTGTGTTACTGTGTGTGTGTGTGTGTTACAGTGTGTGTGTTACAGTGTGTGTTACAGTGTGTGTGTGTGTGTTACAGTGTGTGTTACAGTGTGTGTTACAGTGTGTGTGTTACTGTGTGTGTGTGTGTTACAGTGTGTGTTACAGTGTGTGTGTACATTAGCTGCATTATAACGAAGCCTCTCTGACAATCACATCTGTCGAGTTTTGGATTTGAAAATAAGGGTAATTTTCCGGCGCCCACCGCGAGCAGTCCCACCTCCCCAACCGAGCTCCAGTACCCCTCACATTTTAAGACAGGTGTTAGAGCCTAAATGAAAACACAAATTTATTTAAATTTTATTTAAATTCATTTGCATATTTTCTGTTCATTTAACATTGCTTCTCTTTACATTTACATTTTATTTTCATTCCACACGTTCTTTTCATTTCATGTTGCTTTTCTTTTAAAGTTTTTCTTTTAATTTCACAGAACTTTTCTTTACTCTTTTACTGAGTTATTGTACTTTTTTACTATTGTACTGTTCTTTATTGTAAATTTGTTGCAGACTTTGCTTCTTTCAGACTGTTTTGGAAGGAGTGTATTTGTGGGCGGGGCCAGAGCGGTTCATTTTACATGCGAGTAGAGCGGAAACAGTTCTGTTGTCTAACGTCTACCTGCAGGTTGTCGCGAGGCTGGTGACAGAGCTCAGACTGGGAATGTTTAGGTTTTTTTACTCCACCCCGCCCAGGTATTATTATTTTGTAATAACGCAGGTTAAGATACGGGAGATTTACGGGAAAATACTAATACGGGAGGACGGCGGGAAAGAAGGCTACTTGACAGGTTTGGTACAAACGGTGACTAACAGCAGAGCCTGGATCAGTTTTACTCTCAGTTTGGGTCGAATCGCTCTGCAGAGGCTCGAACTTGTGATCCAAACATCATTTAGTTACAGGTCACGTTTTCATAAAGAACATAAAACTGTAAAAACTGTAAAAAAACTTTCACAGCCGGAGAATCAAACAATAAATATCAGCTGAATTAATTATAAAGTTAAATTAGATAAATGTTTTGATGCTGACTCTGATCCTGAAATACTGAATATTTCATTTTAAGTCAAGTTTAAAAACTAAATTGAAAAGAGGTTTGTTCTTCATGAATTTTGATTTATATATATATAAAAAATAACAACTTGACTATATATTGTACAGAGGAGTTAGAATCAGAAAAATAAAAGAAGATGTCATGTAGATAAATGTCTGTTTGAGCCAAAGTGTCTGTTAATAAAACATTTATCATCCGTCCACAGAGACGAGCTGAAGAATAAATAAAACGCTCCAACGTTTCTGTTTCCAGACAGAAGCTGCGTTTTCGTCCACAGGAGGCAGGAACTTCAAAATCATCTCAGTTGAGTTATTTAATAATTGGGACACCAGTAAAATGTTCAAAGCGGTTTTGTATTAAGCGAGTCTCGTTTCTATGTTCATGTTGTTCCTGATAAAACGAGTGTGAGGAGAAAAAGTGACCAACAAGTCAGAGCCTGTTGATGGACGCGTTTCTAAAGCGGGACGTTTCCCATGATGCACCTGGAGAGAGTTTCTGACCTTTGACATGAAGGACGGAAGGGGACGGCCCGGGCTCTCCCTCCTGGACCCCTCCCACCCACCACAGCACCTCCACGGGGTCGGGGGGCCCGACGGCGACACAGGTGAGGTTGAAGGGAACGTTGGGGAACGTGGCCACGTCCTGCGGCTCCTGGACGAAGTGAGGGACACCTGAGGGGCATGATGGGAAATCTGAATCAGTGATGCGTTCAGAGCCACAGCACACAGCAGGAAAACACAGACACCCGCTGTTAGACACAGCTGGAGGCCTGGGAGGCGTTCGCTGACACCATGTGCTGTAAACAGGTGGTGCGTTCAGGGTCCTCACCTTCCACTGTGATCCAGGCTCGTTCAGAGGAGAACGTCAGGCCGTGGAACTCGACTTCACACCAGTACTGACCCGCATCCTGCTGCTGGACCGACTTCACGCTGGAAACAAGAACACAAAGAAGAACTTGACCCAGATCCTGGACCGGAACCACAAACAAGTCGGATTAGAACTGACAGATTTTTGCTCCTGACTGAAAGTTAATGTGGTTTTAAACTTTTCTTTGTGCTCAGAACAAACTCGTGAAGCCAAACAGAGGATCATTAATCTGAGGCAGAACATTCAGAACTGATAAAATCTGCTTTCAACAAATCTGCCAGGAAAATTAAGTCAAATCTTTTTGTCTCTTTTCCTCAACAAGATAAATATTTTACCTCGGCAAATAGTCTTCAAACATCTGCAACTAGTCTTCAAACCTCTGCAACTAGTCTTCAAACCTCTGCAACTAGTCCTCAGACCTCTGCAGCTAGTCTTCAGACCTCTGCAACTAGTCCTCAGACCTCTGCACTAGTCTTCAGACCTCTGCAACTAGTCCTCAGACCTCTGCAACTAGTCTTCAAACCTCTGCAGCTAGTCCTCAAACCTCTGCAGCTAGTCTTCAAACCTCTGCAACTAGTCCTCAGACCTCTGCAACTAGTCTTCAAACCTCTGCAGCTAGTCTTCAAACATCTGCAACTAGTCTTCAAACCTCTGCAACTAGTCCTCAGACCTCTGCAGCTAGTCCTCAAACCTCTGCAACTAGTCTTCAAACCTCTGCAACTAGTCTTCAAACCTCTGCAACTAGTCTTCAAACCTCTGCAACTAGTCTTCAAACCTCTGCAACTAGTCCTCAAACCTCTGCAACTAGTCCAACTAGGAAGTGAAGTCACACTGAATGATTTAACGTGTTTCATCTCAGAGTTCTGACTCTGAAAGAGGAGTGAGGTTTCTGACATAAAATAAAATAATCTCTTTCAGTGTGTTTCTTAATCTCCTCCATCAGCTGTGAGTCACCTCTGCAGCTCCACCTGTTGATAAGCTAACTTCCTGTTACCTGCATGCACCTGCCCTTCCCCCGACACAGCAGCTTCGCCTCGGTGTGTTTTCAGGATCAATACCGGGCTCAGAGCAGCAGCAGGTGTGACGTAATGTTTCTGTTGTTCCTCTGACCTTTTTCTTTCCGTCCAGGAATCTGAGTGTAAAGCTGATTAACCGGCCGTCGCTCGCTGATCTGAGGTCAGTTTCTCAGACTGTTCAAACGCTCTCAGGTCAGCCGTTAAAGGCCTCCGAGCCGCCGGATCCATCAGGGTCAAACTGATCAGAGAGTGAAACTGCTGCAGAGGGAAGAAGCTGCTTCCTGTCCGCACTGACCGGATACATTAGATAAGGAACCTCAAACCAAGTACAGCTTTAAAACTTCAAACACTAAGACAAACCGTCGGGTTTCAGTAAAAATGTTCTTCCAGATTTCAGAAGTTTAAAACATGTGAACATTTATTTCAATCCGTCCTTCAGAGAAAGAGGGATCGAGATAAAGGAGGAGAGGAGAGAAGGAGTGAGGAGAGGAAGAAGTGGAGGAGGAAGCAGGAGAGGAGCTCACTCAGCACTTTGACTCCAACCAGACTTCATGATGTTTTGAACAGTTTGTTATGAATCAGCTGTCAGTTACAGGAAACACAGCCGGGATGAATGTGTTGATCTGCTTCGCTGTGACAAGCTGCAGGTGCCGCCTTTAGAATCATTGATTTAATTTAATTTATATTTCAGCCAACCTAAAACTCAGATCTGTGAGCAGTCTGACCGATCGATCGGCTGATATGAACCTGTGGTAGGTCTCCCAGTGCTGCTCTCCCAGCGTGATGAACATCTGGTCGGTGCTGTAGAGCTTCTCTCCGTCCTTCATCCACACGATGTCCGGCTCCGACACTCCCTGAACCGCACAGCCCAGCCTCGCCGCGTTCCCCTGAGACACCGTCTGATTGGCCGGATGCTTCGTGAACGACACACCTGCAGGAAGGGAGAGAGAAGCGAGAGAAGAAGAAGAAGAAGGTAACCAACCAGGCAGAGCAGCGAACTCTGACGTCAACATGCTCAGAAAACAAAGTTTAAACTGATTTAAGCTGATTGAACAAAGAATCAGCTTCTTCCACACTTTATTTTTTCCGTTTGTTGATTAGTGACAAACACGTCTCGTTCACTCTGCAGGGCGACGCCTTTAAATCAGGCGGGCGACTCTTCAGCGCCTTATTGGCCGCAAAGAAAGTAAACAACTTAAAAACAAACCCCGACCCATCATGCACCACGTTTCAGCGTCGTCACAGTAACGTGATAACTGTTCCTATTTATAGCGGTTTGAGCCCTTTTTGAGCCTCTTGCACTCAAACGCTCACCAGGTCAGTGAACTGTGAGGGTCCAGGGTTCAGGGGGGGCACTGAGGTTGGGCCTAGTCCTCCATTTCCTGTGTGCATTGCATTGTGGGACAGCAGCGCCCATCAACAGCTCCTCAGTGTTGTTCGTCTGCAGCTGCTCTCTCTCTCTCAGGTCGCCTCACAGCTCCTTCACACTGATTTTCAGGGTTTTTCTCTCCGTTTTCTACAAATCTGTGTCAGAGGCTGGCGTCATGTGACCTCTGACCTCCTGCTGAAGGTGGGTCGGTGCTGATCCAGGGGCTTTAAATGGTCACTTTCAGGTGTAAAGCTGATTTTAAACAGGTTTATATTTGTATTATAGCAGCTCCTCCGGCTCTACACTAAACTCAGTCCTCCTTTATTTTCCTGCTGAAATCTTTGACTTTCCACAGTAAAGTTTATTACAGTGTTTTTCTTATCTAAAGTTCTGGCTCTGCTGTTAAAGGTCGCGGTGATGCGAGTCCTGCACAGATAACCAGCTTCACTGCAGAGCTGCTGTGATAAAGAAAGACTGTCTGCAGCTCACATTCCCTCACGTTCCCTCGGTAACCGTCGTGAACCCGCACCCGCCCAGTGGGTGATGTTTTCAACCCTGCGGCCAGAGTCCTCGCGCCAAACTCCATTGGAAAATTGTGAAAATTAAAATACATTTACTTTTTAGCTTGTTTCCATACAGACAGTCTCCTGGTTGATTCGGCAGACAGACAAGAACCAACGAGCAACTTAGTTCAATCAGAGTTTGAGGGTGTTTCAGTCTGACCGCACTAACAGGGACGAAAACAACAGGCACAACTTTACAAAAGATGCCTTTTACTTGGGATGAGGAGCCGCTGGCTGTGCGGGCTTCAGGCCGAGCGGACCGAGGCTCTCAGATTAATTTGAGCTGTTCGGCTCAGTTTTCTCAGATTAGTGATTATTTGCCGAAAAGTTACAAAACCTTAAAGTAGAAATCTTCCGAATGGAGTTCGGGCTCGTGAAAAAGCAGAGTGAAGAACTCGATGAGCTCAGACTCACCGTGTCCGCAGGTGGCTTCGTGACTCCGGAGCAGGAACAGAAGAACCCACAGAACCCGCTTCATCTTCTCATTGTTTCCGTCTGCGGAGCTTTTCAACGTTAACCGGGCGGCTCGGCTCGGCTCGGCTCGGCACGGCTCGCGCTCCCTCACTGGGGACTCATTCCCAGCTGGACAAACAGGATTTCCAGCGGAGGAAAGTGGGGGGCGCAGCGGCACGAAGCTCAGAAAGGAGGTTCGGTCTCAGCGGACAGAACCGAAAACCGGCAGGCACGAGGGATTCGTTTGATCCCCGCGTGAGACCAAACCGCAAAAAAGTTCATGGAAGTTTCTTTAAACCGCAAACACACGCACGCATTCCGCCGCAGACGTCAAGTCAGACACGTTCACAACGCGACCACACCGGAAACGAAGAGGAATCGCCTCCAAAATAAAAAGGAAGTTGTTCTAAAGCAGTTTTTACTTTTTAAAATTGAATTTCTTTTTTGTTTTATTTTATTAATTATCAGATTAAACACGAATGTCAATATTTGGCTTTATAAAACTTGGGAGAGGTTTAAAAAATTCTGTAATAAAAGTTGTTGTCCAGGAGTTAATAAGTTAATAAGTTCATTCTCAGATGGATGTGAGACAGAAAATACAATAAATACAAAAGTGACAAATAAATAATAATAAGAGGTGGTGAACAGTATCCAGGTGGATAAACACACTACACGGTAATTAAGTCATTGTGTTATTATACAGCGATTGTTCCTGACATCTTATTTATTTATTACAGGTCGGTCTAAACATCATTCATTCAGATTCAAATTCCTTTAATGTCATTACACTGAGTTCAACGAAACTGAGGCCAATGCAAACTTAAATATATAAAAAGTTTGAGCTAAGAAAATGATTTTAGAAATATAGAATCTATAGCCTATATTTAAATTAGCTCGTTGTTAGCAGCTGAGATGTTGCTACACACAGTGTATATATATATATATATATATACACTGTGTGTAAGGCACAGATGAGTAATGTAGCTGAGTATCTGTGAATGTAAAGTATTAAGGCTCCACAGTCCAAAATGACGAGTTTGCTTCAGTTTGTTGATGTAAACATTATTATTAGTATATTTTATATATAGTAAGTCTGTTAACTGCAGATCAACAGTTTCCATGTTAAAGGTTGTTGTCTTATTAAAACTCTCCATGTTGAATCATTTAAGTTCATATATCAGATAAGAGACGTGTTCATGTGACAAACAGTCTGTTAGTTCGATGTTACTGTGTTAATTAATCCTCCTCGTCCTGGAAGGCTGTTAGATCATCATAACTTTACACTGTTCCTGAGGTCACTGTTGCCTTCAGGGTTTTTATATCTGATTAATATCTATCATTTTCATTTATCTGGTGTTTTATCTATAAATATATGGGTAAATTTTATAAAATATTCTTTGGATGAACCTTTCTGCACATGTCTGCTTATTCTTATTTTCACACCCCGCCACATTAAAGCAAAAGTTTTTAAAACTTCTTTCAAACATGTTGTGCTTTTATTTTAAAAATCAGCTCAGACGTTAATAATTATTAACTTTTATTATTATTTTAATTCTTGTTCTTATTATTTAAGGAAACAGGAAGTGTAGTTTACATCCTGTCTAGCTTGACACTAATTGATGGTCTCGCTCTCCGGAGAATGTGGAAACGTGTTTGTGTGTTTTGGGAGAAGAACGGAGGAGCCAGTGCGCATGACCGCGGCGCCACCTGGTGGCGTGACATCAGAGCTCAGGTACAGTGATGAATCTGTTAAACAACCCAGCGGTGACGAAGCACACAGATCCTGTACTTGTGTAAAAGTACAGATGGCCTTGCTAAATATTAATCCACTAGAGTTAGAAGTCTGGAATTTAAATGTAAAACAGTACAAAGTACAAAAGTACCTGCTTTTCAAAATACTTCAGTATCAGTAAAAAGTAGTGAGTAAGGTTTGTCGGGGTTTGACATGACAAACATGAATAAAAAATACAGTTTCGTCTTTATTAAACAATGTTATTATAAATAATTCACCTTTCTCAGTCATGTGTGTCGGATGGAGGATTCAGATCCTATACTTTAGTAAAAGTACCAATGCTTCACTGTGAAAAGGGGGAGCAGGTGTCCTGGCAGCAGTGCAGGGTCAGGGTGGGCTGTATGTGACCTGAGAGGCAAAACCCAGGGCAACAAAGTCACAGCAGACTCAGGTGAACGTGTCGATCAGCTGCAGAGGAAAGTAACTCAGAACATTTACTCAAACAACGTTCAGCTACTTCATTTCCTCGAGTAAAGCTAATGGTCAGGCACCATCTTATCTTAAAGAGCTCATAGTACCTTACTACCCCACCAGAGCACTGCGCTCCCAGAATGCACCTGTGGTTCCTAGAGTCTCCAAAAGTAGAATGGGAGCCAGACAACGTCTCTTTCCTTTTTGATAAAGCTTATAGTTAGGGCTGGCTCAGGTGAGTCCTGAACCATCCCTTAGTTATGCTGCTATAGGCTAGACTGCCGGGGGATTTCCCATGATGCACTGAGCTCCTCTCTTCTCTTTTTCTCTCTGAGTGCAACCTCATCCCATTAATGCATGTTACTAACTCGACTTCTTCCCTCTCCCGTGGTCGTGTGCTTCCCCCTCCTGTCGCTTCCTGCGGGTGTTGCTGGCTCTGGAGCTGTGGAGTCTGGATCTGTGGAGTCTGGATCTGTGGTTGCGGGTCTCCTGCTGCCCCCCGTGTTCCTGCTCGACACCTTCAGCTATAATGATCATTTATTTTAATATTATTGTTTTCATTACAGCTTTAGCTTCTTTCCAAATTAAAAAGTGAGCCACTTGATCAGCTTATAAAATCTTTATTGTTCCAGATGAAACTTTGTTAAAGACAGAAATTAATAATAAATATTTAATAAACACCCTTTAAATGAAATGAACCTTTCTGTTTTAGTACAGTCTGCTGCTAAAACCTCTTTCCACTGAAGATCTGCACAGTTAATTTGTTATCCTGAAAAACACAAACAGACTTCATGCAGGTTAAACAAGGAAACACAAAACTCCAAACTGAGCCGGACTTTAAACATGCAGCAGACAGGAAGTGGGCGCTCACAGACAGGAAGTGGGCGTTCACAGACAGGAAGTGGGCGCTCACAGACACAAGATCGACATGTTTGATGTGAAATGACCAGCCTGTTAGATCCAGTCCCAGAATCCTCCTCTTCGTCCACTGACTGAACTCTGTTCATTATTCACATCGTTTAAAGCGACAGACGAACAAACTGAACTCAGATCAGATTAAACAAACTCAGCGGTCGCTTTGTTTTTGTTCTTCAGCTGGAAACGAGCTCCAGAGTTTAACAGGTTCAACCTGCCGGAGTGTTCGGCTGCACTCAGAGACAAGGTTTCCTCACTGAGGTTAAAGTGTCCTCTGAAGAGACAAACGTCTCAGAGCAGAGAGTCCGAACCAACGTTTGAGTTCCAGAGTCGGTTTCTTCTCTCGTTAAAGCTTTACTGATCCTTCATGTGACCGTCTGTCTCCCTGTGTCTTTGTCTCTGTGTCCTTGTGTCTCTCTGTATCTTTGTCTCTTTCTATCTCTCTCTCTCTCTGTCTCTATGTCTTTGTCCCTCTGTCTCTCTTTGTCTCTCTCTGTATCTCTGTCTCTCTGTGTCTCTGTGTCTTAGTCTGTCTCTATATCTTTGTCTCTGTCTCTCTGTGTCTTTGTCCCTCTCTGTCTTAGTCTGTCTCTGTATCTTTGTCCCTCTGTCTCTCTGTGTCTTTGTCCCTCTCTGTCTTAGTCTGTCTCTGTATCTTTGTCCCTCTGTCTCTCTGTGTCTTTGTCCCTCTCTGTCTCTCTGTGTCTTAGTCTGTCTCTGTATCTTTGTCCCTCTGTCTCTCTTTGTCTCTCTCTCTCTGTGTCTTTGTCTCTCTCTCTCTCTGTCTCTCTCTCTCTCTCTCTGTGTCTCTGTGACTCTATCCCTGTGTCTTAGTCTGTCTCTGTATCTTTGTCCCTCTGTCTCTCTTTGTCTCTCTCTCTCTGTGTCTTTGTCTCTCTCTCTCTCTCTCTGTCTCTCTCTGTATCTTTGTCTCTCTCTCTCTCTCTCTCTGTCTCTCTCTGTATCTTTGTCTCTCTCTCTCTCTCTCTCTGTGTCTCTGTGACTCTATCCCTGTGTCTTAGTCTCTCTCTGTCTTTGTGTCTGTTAGCAGGTCTTTGTTATTTGACTAATGATCCACTTTGTTGCAGTCCGGCAGCCTGGGTGGGGGTGGGGTGGGGCTGTTAGGAGGACAGTCCCGGCTGTGTGACGTCTGTTTTTAGCAGCAGAAGAAGAAGCGGCGGTGGTGGGTGGGGTCTTGGCTGACTCCGCCTCCAGGTGGCGCACTGAGGCTCAAACGCGTCGTCGAGCGTCTTCAGGCAAACTTCTTCTTGGTGGCCGTGAAACGCTCCATGTACTGAGGAGGAAAGAACAGAGACCATCAGAGACCACCAGAGACCAGCACAGACCATCAGAGACCATCAGAGACCATCAGAGACCAGCAGAGACCAGCAGAGACCAGCAGAGAACATTATTACTGATGGATATTAAGCAGACAGCTGCTGTACTGTCTAACGTCCCACAGGCCCTGAATGCAGCATGACAGGAAGTGGTCCTGACCTTGTCGTATCCCTCCAGGTCTCTGAGATTCTTCACCTCGAACAGGTTTCCCTCCAGAGAGAACAGAGACACCTGGGAGTCCTTCAGGACGGACTCAGGGATGGAGGACAGCTCCAGGCAGTTCTCCTCCAGACGCAGGACCTTCAGACGGGGACAGCGAGACACCTCCGCCGACAGCACGGAGATCTGGAGGAAGAGGAGGGTGAGGAAGAGCGGACACGCAGGAAACAGAACGTGGAACCATTTTTGAGGACCTGGTACCTGGTTCTGGTTCAGGTTGATCTCAATGGCCTGCAGCTCCGAGACCTCCGCGGGGACGATGTGGATCTGGTTGCGGGACAGGTCCAGCAGGTCCAGATGCCTCAGGGTTCCCAGTCCGGTCGGGAACTCTGAGATCTGGTTCCCGGACAGGTTGAGGGTCCGCAGAGCTTTGAGCTGGCCCAGAGTGGGGGGCAGCTGCTGGATCCGGTTTCCATTGAGACTCAGAGTCTCCAGCTTCTTCAGCTTGGAGATCTCGGGGGGGATGCAGTCTGAGGACGGAAGCCAGAGGACATCAGGTCTACGTTTCTTTCAGCAGCTGCTGGATGAAGGAAACGTGGATCAATAACTAAAAGGCTCCACGTGCAGGACTCAGACCTCAAACACTCACCGAGTCTGTTGCAGTTCAGCGTCAGACTCTTCATCTGCAGGAAGTTCCCGATGGCGGCGGGGAGAACCTCGATCTTGTTCCCGGACAGATCCACCGTCCGCAGGTTGCTGGTGAGTCTCTGCAGCTCCTCCGGAAACTGAAACAGGGACAGAGTGACCTTTGACCTCTGACACAAGCACACGGGCTGAAGCTTAAACCGCCGCGGGAACGACGAGCAGCGGCGAGTTCTGGGTTTAACCTGCAGCTCAGTGAACGACAGAACCGGTTTGTGATCGGTTTGACCGATACGGGTTTTTCTCTGACGGACGAAACCGAAACAAAGAAAAGTCCTTAATAATCAATCAGCTGCTTCGTTTAATCCCTGTAACTTTACAGCACAGTGTTTCTCTGGGACATTTATTACTGTCGCACGTCGCTGCGAACACGGCGTGATGATGATGCAGCTGTTTGCAAAGTGGAGGGACGAAGAACAAAGTGTCCAAAGTCTGAGATCATTTCAAGCTGAAGAAAACAGCAGCTGTAATTTTATCGTCCGCCGTAAAACCAAAGTGACGTCGCCTCGGCAACAGCACGACGGCGCCTGATCAGAGAGCAGCCGGTGTTCTGCCAGCTGACCACAGACGAGGTAACAGGAACTTCAGCCTCTAACTGAGATTCTGACTGATCGCTGAGCTGAAGCCAAAGTCAGCTGCAGCCCTCAGCTGAACATGTGACCACGAGCGTTTGTGGTTTCCTGTTTGGGCCGTGAGCTGTGACCTCACAGTCAGGAGGTAACGGGGTGTCTGCGGGAGGCGCCGAAGCCTCGAATACTGAAATCCCGACACCTGAAGAAAATCTGTTTGTTAGTTGATTCCAGCCGCCGTCGTTCTTTACTGTGACAGAAGTTAGCGCAGCCTGATGGATCCAAACTCCTTTCAGAAAACCAGCCTTTTTAAAAGTTGTTTGCTCGTCATCCTGCTGACAGGAAGTCACATGTTGAACAAATCAGCATCATCATCAGTTTGTTGAAACTAAATATTTACTGTGAGCCGATTCGGCTGGTGGCCAGAAACCAAACACGATGATAAACGGTGCTACAGAATTTCGCTGCTCTGTTCTTTTTTTCTGTATTTCATCTCCATTTAGTCTGTAATGGTAAAATAAATATGTTAATGTACAAAGGATTTATATTCCTGAGCTCCTGACCTTTCAGAGTGAAGCTTCTCGTCCTGATGGTCGAGGAGATGTTACTGATTTATTTTGGGTTTGTAATTTTAGGCGTCGGTGGCAGGTTCCATAGAATCAGATTCACCTGTAACACCTCCAATAACTAAATGTGCTGACGTGTCTGTTATGTAATTAGACTGCAGTTAACTTTTATAGGATAAACGGATCAGTTTGGTTTATAAAAGATCAGAAAATGATGAACGTCCTCAGAGGTTTGTTTTGTCCACACAGAGATTTAGTTTCCCGTCACAGAGGAGCAAAGAAAGCAGGAAACATTCACAATAAAAGACCCAAACTGATTAATAATCACAAGGAGGAGCTGATTAACTGAATAATCTGATCGATTAGAGGCTGCAGCACCAAATCCAATGATGTTTTCTTCCTACAGGCTGCGAACGTGTGACTCTCCAGCTGCTTTCATGCTGATTTTACTGTCTTTCTGTGGTCTTTGAACGCCTCGTGGCTCCGCTGACCTGCTGTGACTCTGGTTTCTGATGGAAACAGCTGATTGTTTAGTGTTTTCACTGTAAACAGGCGTCATGAACAGGTGTGTCTCTCACCTCCTGCAGGCCCTTCGCCGTCAGCTGGAACACCCCCGTCTTCTGGGAGGTCTCCAGGTGAGACTTCAGCGCACTGTTCCCCATCTGGACCTGCACCCGGGTAGCCCTACCTGTCCTTCTGCCTGTCCGTCTACCTGTCCTTCTACCTGTCCTTCTGCCTGTCCTTCTACCTGTCCTTCTGCCTGTCCGTCTACCTGTCCTTCTACCTGTCCTTCTGCCTGTCCGTCTACCTGTCCTTCTACCTGTCCTTCTGCCTGTCCGTCTACCTGTCCTTCTGCCTGTCCTTCTGCCTGTCTAACTCCACCCAACTGGTCTCACTGAGGACACAAACTCTGCAGCTCCACTATCGATCCACAGCAGTAAAAGCTAAAGTGAAGCTACTGACAGAGTTGAAATCCAAACAGGATGTGGGATCAGCTGACCGCTCCTCCTCCTCCTCCTCCTCCTCCTCCTCCTCCTCCTCCCGGCTCGGTGCTAATGGGATCAGGATCAGATGGTGAATCCCTGCAGAGGACAGATCCATCAGCAACAGGCTGTGGGAGCTAGCTACGTTAGCTCGTTAGTAGCCGAGCTCATGAGACAAAAGTAAAACACTTTGAACTCTGTTGGTTTGTTTATCTCGCTGACAAACAGCCCGGCAGCTCACGGAACCATCAACAGAACCATAAACAGATCCATAAACAGAACCATAAACAGAACCGGCTCATTGTTTACTGTCCGAAGCTTCGTTAGCACAGCAGCGTGCTAACTGCTAGCCTCCGTGTAAACACAGCTAACAGCTAACAGCTAACACGGCGGGTTTACTTACCGCAGGGCGAACTTTTAAATGGCGCCTTTCGCCTCCGGAACCTTCTGGTTAAACCTCGGACTGTATGAAATGAGGATTAAACGTGTGGAGAAAAGTGAGAAGGTGACGGAGCCCCGAACCAGCGAGGAGCAGCTGCTGCGCCCCGGCTGTGACAGCCAATGGGAGCGGCGCAGAGAGGCTACGTCACTTTGTTTGTGGGACATGCGCACTTTGCCTCTGCGTTTGTTAACAAACATCCATCAGATTCAGAATCAGAAAGTAGTTTAGTAGGATTTTACACAGAAACATAAACAGGTGACATAAGTAAATGTAGTAATTTGCACATACGGAATAAACAGATGCAAGTTAAAACAATAATATAACTATGTGTGATGGAAATAGAGTCCAGAGGGATAAGTTTGTTTTGTTTGTTTGGTTTTGTTTTTTTTTTTTTTTTTTTGTTTGTTTGTTTTGTTGTTGTTGTTTTTGTTTTTTGTTTGTTTTTTAGTGGAAACTAGATTGTAAGCCTAATGTCTGGTTCACACTCCGGAGCAGAAGGTGGCGGTAATGCACCAAAAGCTGGTTGCCAACCGCCCTTAAAAACCAAAAAGAAGAAGAAGAGTCCAGAGGGGGCAGCAGCGCGACACTGAGGCTGCTGCCGCCGCCAAACCCCGAGAAGAAGAAGACGAGCCGCCGGGCGGGCTCAGCTGGAGCCGTGTTGTTGTTGTTGTTCCACAGGAGCTTTAGAAAGACTTTAGAAACGGTAAGAACAAACAAAAACTGTTCTGAACTCTTTGTGCTTCTGTGTTCTGTAATATTTCTTCTAACGGAGTCGGAGTTTACCGGGAAAACAACAGTTTTCTGGGACAGGCTGTTCCCGCCGCGCCGTTTCCAACAAAATGGCGTTTAAATTTTAAACAGTTTAGACTGGATCTCGCTCTGGGTCCAACACAGAGAGCTTTAAGAAGGACGTCCAGGTAGATTTGGAGTCCTTAGGAAAGAGCCTTCAGTTCGGCTGGGTACAGAACCACACAGGTCCAGGTTCTAGTCTGTAAACATGTTCTGTCTCTGTGTTTCAGATGCAGCAGTTGGATCCGTCTCTGTCCTCAGTGACTCCAGCTGCCAGCCTGCTGGCCAGATGTGTCTCCAGAGGTGCCATGGTCTCAGGTGTGTTCTCACCTCCACGCTAGAGAGACTCACCTGCTGAAGCCTGACCGGGTTTAAACAGTGCTGATCACTTATATCTAACAAAAATCAGCTGACCACATCGAGACATGAGGTCGGAACAGGATCCAGGTGTGTCAGCAGGTAAAGACGTGACGTCAGAGGTCCCAGGAGTTCTGGGCCTTAGTACCAGATGTTCTCCTGACAAAGTCTTCTGTCTCTACCTGTCCTCAGGAGGGAGTAGACGCCGCCTTCTCCAGGCTGAGCCCCGCCTTCTCTTCTCACCTGCACGAGGCTGAACAGCGAACCAGAACGCGCAGACAGTTGCACGAGGTAACCCTTCAGTGTGATGTCACTTCCTGTTCACCTCAGGTCTGAAACGAGTCTGATTTTCCAGGCATTGAGGTAGTGAGCTGTGTCTCAGGTGTGACTCACCTGCTGACGCCGGACCAGGTTTAAACTCCTGCGTCCGTCTCCACAAAGGAAACATAAAATCTAAAGTAGAGAGATTTAGTATCTGATACCGACTCCAGAACAACGAAGAGCTGTGATGTCCAGGAAAAACAAAGCAGTTATCGATGTTTGAAATGGGTCGTGTTGTTCTCAGCGCCGTCAGGTGATCAAACTGGATCAAAATCCGGGCTTTGACCTGGAGCCGCTGAAGCTAACAGAAGCCAAACTAACTAGAGACGCACGACGATCGTCGGTCCGATAAATTATCGGCCATGTTTCATTATCAGAATCAGAAAATGAAATTTCGGCCGATAATTTAGCTGATAAGAACCAAACAAACCTAACCCCTAACCCATGACGTCATGTTGCTCCGTGTGGGTGGAGCCTCAGGGATGTGCTCTCTGTTTTGTTTAATACTTTATTTTGAAATCTTATGCAACAGAGGCTCCATGTTCTGTGGAACAAACTTTATTTAAACAATATTTCCAGTCACAGCTGCTGTTTGTTGCTCAGTAAGTGATGTCAGTCTGGTTTGCTAAGTTCAGAGTTACAGAATATGAAATTATAAATCTTAGACTTTCCTACCATCAGGTGAGTAAAATAAACTTTTTTATTTAACAAAATGTGAAGAAACGATCTGTGATTGGATGGAAACAGGCAGCGAGGGAGGCGGTGCATCACTGAAGCTAAAGGCTCTGCAGCCTACAGGACTCAGACGATCACACAGCTCGCCGTCTTGTGACGGGAGGCTTGAGGTCGTTGACAGAGGGTCAGACACCACAGGAGCCGACAGCGGCTGAGTCACCTGACGCTGGTCTCCAAACCACGTTTGGTCAAGAAAACACGTGAGATGTGAAACAGGAAATGGCGAACGCCTGACTGACGTTACTGAGCAACACGAGTACGACGTCTCTAATCTGAAGAGGTGTGATATTTCTTACTGCTCCTTCACGGCGTCGGACAGAGAGACGCTGACGTCACCGCGTTCTGAACATTAGGCCGTGATGTCAGCAAAGACCAGCTGTTCGCAGGCTTCAGTCTGCAGGTCGTTGTCTCCTCTTGTTAACGGCGTCTCTGGTGTCTCTGTTGCAGCTGCAGCTGCAGGTGGAGCTGCTGAAGCAGGAGAAGGAGAGCGCAGACGTCGCGCACGGATTCTACCTCGGTGAGCGATTCTGCTGCAGACGTGAAGCTGACAGCGGTCTGATGTTCTCCTCTGGTGGTTCTGCTTCCTGTCTGTTCAAAGATTTACGTCTTCAGCAGGAACCAGTGGGCTCTCAGACAGGAAGTCAGCTGCTGCTGGTTCGGGTCTGAACACGAGACCTGATCGGATTCTGGTCAGACGTTGATGTGGGCTCCTCTTCTCTCCTGCAGCTCGGCGGTTCCAGATGATGCAGATGTTCTGCGGTCACCTGCAGGACCTGCTGAAGGAGCAGAACAGTCTGAGGCAGAGGCTGACGAGGCCGCTGGGCCGCACCAACCTGCCCATCCAGGCTCACCTGCACAGGTAGAACCGGTCCGATCACAGAGGACCTGATAAGCAGCTGCACCTGCAGGTCTGAATCAGATCAGACGTGAAGGTGCAGATCAGCACACAGAGTTCTAGAGAGCTGTTTGATTCCCCGTCTGTGGTTCCGGCTGGTCCTGGATCAGACCCAGACTGGGTCCGGGGCCCGGATAATAAACTGGACAGACAGAAGACCAGTTTGTAATGTGGTTTGTGGTGTTTCAGGTTTGTGCTGGACGCCGTGAAGATGCTGCTGGACTTCATAGAGACTCTGGAGGAGAAGCTGAGCTCGGTCCGCAGCCGTCCCGCCGCCGCAGAGCGCCTCGCTCAGCTGGTCAGTCACATGACCTCACTGTGGACCGAGATAACGCGCTGTCATGCTGCCAAACATCAACGTTTGTCTCTCTCTCTCTCTCTCTGTATCAGGACACCTCTCTCGCCCAGTTACTGGCTCAGGTGGCGGAGGTGGAGAGTTTGTCCAATCAGCTTCTCCAGTGGAAGGAAGTCAGCGGCAGCAGGCTGAGTGACAGCTCGGCAGGATGACCCCTGACCCCTCCTGATGGGCAGGACTCTGTGTTTACTGCAGTTATTTTTATGTGACATGATGTTTATTTTGTAATAAAATCAGACGCTGCTACTTCCTGTCTGCGTCGTTTGAACAGCAGCTGCTGACGTTACCGTGTGAAAACAGAAGGTTGAGTTTGTCACAACACAGAAGGTTAGAGAGGGAAACATACACCTTAATGTCAAAGCAGTCAGAGCTCTTCCCAGAATGCAGCAGGGCGGGTTCTGTCCCTTAATATCCTTTGCGCTCTGCAGGCGCCTCAGTGCCACAGGAAGTCCTCAGAGTCAGACTCACCCTTCAGCACCTGACGTGTGTTACTGCTTCAGGACTGTTTGCACCTGTTAGTATTTAGTTCACTGTGAAATAAAGTTCATGTCTCACTCAGATATTTTATATTTGGTTATTTCGTCTGCTTTTCTGTCTGATTTCTATTCTGGAATATCTTGAGTAAACCCAACGAAGGTTAAAGTCAAGGGCAACTGGACTTGGTTGAAGATACTGGTTTCGTCCCTCATCTAAGGAACTTCTTCAGTTCTGACTGACTGGAAGGGAAACTCAGCTATTTAACCTCAGTGGGGTCGTTTGTCGGGATGGTTTGAAAGAGGGGTCAAGGAAGCCATCATTGAACAGAGGAGGGGGTCTACGCCACCACTTATCCCCCCACTTACAATGCTGTCCTTTCATCACTTCCCAGGAAACTGAACAAACGTAACCTGTTGGTTTCAGGTGAAGAAACTAACGATGTTCGTTCAGGCTTGACTGTAAATAACCACAGGCCTAACGACTGTCGTTACAGCAACCAGGAACACTAACGAACCGGCAGTATCGACGATCCTGGCAAACGACCCCACTGAGGTTAAATAGCTGAGTTTCCCTTCCAGTCAGTCAGAACTGAAGAAGTTCCTTTGGATGAGGGACGAAACGTCTTCTAGTATCTTCAACCAAGTCCAGTTGCTCTTGACTTTAACCTTCGTTGGATAACTATGACCTGGATGACTGAGAATCTTAACAGACATCTTGAGTAAAGTTTTTGCCTCAGAGGCACCAATAATCTGAGCAGTGTGATCGATATCGTGCTGAGATTTCGGCCTGATCACAAGTTCAGAGTCAGTTTTGGTTTCCAGCTACTCGTCTCATCCCAGCATGAGGTCTGGTTCTGGTTCTGGTGTTACGCAGTCCTGTAATGCACAGAAGAGCTGCAGCGGTTAAATTCATCGGAAACTATTTTCATAATCAGTTAAACATTTTCTAAGAGAATAAACGTCTGAATTCTCTGATTCTTTACCTGATTGTTTTCTAGTTTTTTTCCTTTTCTGACAGGAAACTGAATTTATTTTGAGAGATTTGAGGACGACGTCTCGGGTTTGGAGAAACACTGATCGACACTTTTCAGACCTTTTACAGAGCAAACTAATTAGTTAATGGTGACAATGTTTCTGCAGCCCTAAAGTCTAAAGCAGAGTGAATCAAACCTGTGCACGAATTTAAGGATGCTATTTGTCAGATTATAGATCTGAATGTGACTCACTCTTCACTTTGATACTTGAGTAGTTTCCCACCTGTTTCCTCCTGATGAACTGCAGCTCTGCTTCATTTTGCAGCTGCATCATTTGGCCACAAGGCGGCGCTGTTGTCCTCACAGCTCCTGAGGATGCTGCTGATTCTCTGACTGCGTCTTCATGTGTGGACTAACAGGCTCAGAGATGATCGGCGAAACTAAATGTCACTGCTGAACGTGTTCGCTCTGGCTGATCTGCAGTCTGTCAGCAGCTCTGTATTAAACAGTGCTCACCTTTACCTGACAGACTTACTGAGTCTGTTCACCTGCCTGCAGCTCTGCTCCGGCCGGGGATCGAACCGCCGACCTTCTGCAGCGAACACCCGGTCCACGGCGCCTTTCCAGTGTTTGTACCGAGAACTCACAGCCAATCAAATGACTCCATTTGTTCCAAATGTTCCGATTTCGAGAATCAAACTTTTGACAGCCAATAGGAGAAGCGCATTTGTTCCGTCGCCCTCGGAGGCCCCGCCCCCTGTTAGGGGTCAGGTCAGTTCTGCAGGATGAAGATCCTTCCTGTGCTCACTGATCACGTGCAGCTGTCAGCACTTATTCCTCTGAGCGATAAATGACTGCTGACTCAGTAACACTGAAGATGCTGTTTTTAAACTGGTTTCAAAGTGGAAGATAATATAAACGTGATTATAATAATTATAAACTTTCACCTGTTTGTAGCTGGTTTCAGTCCTGATGCTCGAAGATTAAATAACAAAGCAGCTGATTATTTTTCACAGAGCGAACTGAAGGATCTGAGATCAACATCAAAAAATGTTTTAATTTAAATCCAAAAAATGAAACTATAGAAATTCTAAAACAGTCCACTTCCTGTCCTTTGGCTCCTCCTCTCTCTCAGCCTGCAAAGTATCCTCCTGTCTGCTGATGTGGGTCTGGCTCTGCCCATGTGGTTCTGGCTCTGCCCATGTGGGTCTGGTTCTGCCCATGTGGGTCTGGTTCTGCCCATGTGGTTCTGGCTCCTCCTCCAAATCCGGCTCCTAAACGCTCTAATATTCTTTGTGGGCTTCATCAGTGGTGATAAATGATCCGAACTTTATATTTTATTTTAAACTTGGTAGAAAAACCATCCCTGAGATTCAGATCAGCGCGTTTGATCAGTGAGCAAAGTGTCTGAGGAGGACCCAAAGAGGCGGACCTGCAGAGGCGGATGCAGAATCCGGCAGAACAGATTTTGTCGGCTGCCTGCTCAGATTTGCATCCACTTCTTTTCTCCCGTTATCACTGTGAGGTGCATGCAGGACTCAGCAGGACTCGGCAGGACTCAGCAGGACTCGGTCAGGGCTGCGTGAAGCTGGTGACACGCAGGAAGACGCCTCATGGACCATCTGGTCCCTGGTGTGCCGCTCCACTGTCTTCAGCTCTGCTTCACTGTCAGTCACGTGTTGATGATCGACTCTGATCAGTAACACAGACAACAGAAGGTCGCGTGAACCTGATCATTATTGTCAGTGAGTCGGGTTCTGAGTTTGTGAACCTGCCTGGACAATAAAACAGATTCTGATGATCTGACAGCAGCTGGAACCTTTTTAGCCAACAGGGTTAAAGTTCATAAGGACTGAAGTTGGCTGAAGTTTCACCTGTTAAATAATAAAGTCTCGCGCACTGACGGAACTTTAACCTGCGTCACTTTATTAGCGTTAAATAAAGACTTTAAACAGCAGGAACGTCAGCTGGCTTTCTCACACACATGATAAATACTTTACATAATAAATATCCTCGCAGTAAAATCAAAGTCTGACGTTATAAGAACTTTCTGAAGCTCCGCTGGAACCTGAACAGCCGCAACGTGGGTCAGTCAGCTGTTTCACAAAGACTCAGTCAGCTGTTTCACAAAGCGCCGTGAACACACGTCAGTTAGCTCGGCGTCAGACACAAAGACGAGTTTTAACATGTTTAACACAAAAACTTAATACTTACATAATAAAACAGCAGCTTTTACTCTGCTGTCTCTCTCGGTTTGCTCTCTGCAGCTCTGCAGCTGCAGGAGGCGGGACTTTGAGAATTTGGAACAAATCCGCGTCTCCCATTGGCTGCGCAAAAGTTTGATACTATGAAATTGGAACAATTGGAACAAATAGAGCCTTCTGATTGGCTGTCGGATTTTCTCCGTGGCAGACCGGGGAGGCGGGACATCGCCGGGAGCTGCCATTGGATTAGAAATCGGAACATTTGGAACAGAGCAGAAAGGCTCAGAGGGCGATACCGTTCATTCTTCTCTGTCGAAGGGGGGGGGGCTCCTGCTCCTGCTGCGGAGCAGAAGGTCGGCGGTTCGATCCCCGGCTGTGACAAAGATGAAGAAGAACTTTGGTCCGTCAGAGGGGCCGAGCCAAAGTCAGGCTTTGGATTCTGCTGCAGGATGTTTTCTAGACATTTCAGATGAGACTTGGTGACCAGAGAAATGACTTTATGTCTGACAACCTTACATTGAAGTTTGTATTATTACCAATGAATTTACATATTTACATGAACTTAGATTTGGGCTTCTGTGTGTTCTGTCCTCCTCACAGACAGAGTCCTCCTGCTCCTGGATCTGATCTCTGCCACAGAGTCAACAGAAAGGCTTCAGAGACACATGAAGTACAGTAAAGTCACAAAGGTCCATATTTTACCTGTTTTTGTTGCGTTTTTCTAAACAGAAACAGAAACAGACTGCTGCGCCATTTTACTTTTTAAAAAAGTCATAGAAATTATGTTCTTCACAGAAAATGAGACTTTGCGTGTCATCCTTTTTATAAACACCCTCTGGAGGCTTTCAGGAGCTCCAAATGTTCCAATTTCTAATCCAATGGCAGCTCCCGGTGATGTCCCGCCTCCCCGGTCTCCCTCCAATCGCTGAGCAGTATCCGTCTCAGCATGTCCCGGTCACGGAAAATCCGACAGCCAATCAGAAGGCTCTATTTGTTCCAATTGTTCCAATTTCATAGTATCAAACTTTTGCGCAGCCAATGGGAGACGCGGATTTGTTCCAAATTCTCAAAGTCCCGCCTCCTGCAGAGCTGCAGAGAGCAAACCGAGAGAGACAGCAGAGAGTAAAAGCTGCTGTTTTATTATTTAAGTATTAAGTTTTTGTGTTAAACATGTTAAAACTTTGTGTCTGACGTCAGTCCCTCGCAGCTGACTGACCGACGTTTCTGCTGTTCAGGTTCCAGCGGATCTTTAGAAAATTCTTATAACGTCAGACTTTAATTTTAAGTTTAGGATATTTATTATGTAAAGTATTTATCATGTGTGAGAAAGCCAGCTGACGTTCCTGCTGTTTAAAGTCTTTATTTAACGCTAATAAAGTGACGCTGGTTAAAGTTCCGTCAGTGCGCGAGACTTTATTATTTAACAGGTGAGCCGCGATGCTGTCAGTTGGATTCATTGATGTAATTATTTAAACATGTTTAAAAAATATTTAAAATAACACCAAAAAGAAAAACATTTAGCGACCAAACTGTGTGATTGCCAATAAAATAAAACTTGTTTACATGTTTGAAAGGAGGAAGAAGTAAAACGTATAGACTCCTCCCCCTTTTTAAAGTTCATCAGAATCTGTTTTATTGTCCAGGCAGGTTCACAAACACAGAACCTGAGCCCCTAATGGGCCCCTAATGGGCCCCTCCTCCTTGAGGCTTCAGCCGAAGCCCAAACCATCGGGCCCCAGCAGGACGCTGGGGGCCAGGCCCCGCACAAGGGAGGTGGATGCTGAGGCCTGGGCCCACGTCTCCTCCAAGAGTGGCGACACCGCCAACGCCACCCTCGTCCTGAGCCGGCAGAAGGTCCAGTTTGGCCGGTACCAGGGCAAGACCTTCCACCGGCTCCTGGAGAACGACGTGGGCCACAGCGCCAACCTGGTCGCCTCCCACCAGAAGGAGCGAGAGAGGACGGGGTCTCAGTCCCGCTGATGGCCAACAAGGTAGGGCCCTTCAGTCTGACTCCGGTTCAGGTGATACAGAAACATAAGACAAACACTTCTACATGAACCACACACTCCTTTTTACAGAAGAGTGAATCCAGGTTCAGCCTGTGTGTGAACTTACAGGATGCCTCCTGTAAAGGACTCCTCCACAAAGTCAGGAGACTTTGTGGAGGAGTCAGGTTCCACCGTGCGTCCGAGGAGGCGGGAGACATCCCTCCAGCCGGGCGGGAGACCCTGCAGAGCCTGTACGAGTCTGAGGACTCCAGAGAGATCCGGTATGTTGGAGGAAAATGTGGATTAGAATTTAGTTGCAGCTGGCCGTCGATAATAACAATGAAATGACAAACTGTCTGAATTACAGAGATTTGTCAGCTTCCTCCGGAGGAAGGCGCCAGCTCCCGGCACGCAGATGGAGAACGCCGTCCGCTACGTCAGGAGCAGAGACAGACAGAGAGCTGATGCTGCTGCATCCACCAAAGCCACCACCACCAGCACCACCAGCAGCAGCACCAGCAGCCTCGAGCCAAGAGTGCTTCACAGTACGTGTTTTATTGTAAAGCTGATTTTCTGAAGAGGTTTTAACGTTTGTCCTGTTGTCACATTTAAGATGTCGTCATTTATGTTTTACAGGTTTGCGGCCTTTGTCTCCGGGCGGCGTTCTCTGTCTGCGGTGGAAATGCAGGCTCAGGTTAAGAAGCTGCTGGTCACTAAGCCTGCGTCACACTCAGTCATCTGTTTATTGGATTTGTTGGCCGTTTACTTTGTTTCTTCTCTCATCGTGTGACTACAGCCTCCTTCAGATCAGCTCTTCCCTCAACACCATCTGAAGAGCTGCTCAGGGCCGTAGTGACGCTGAGCAGCGAGTAAAAAGCCAAGTCATATATTAATGTAACATGTTAATGACAGAGACATGAATTCATTTCTGACTTCTTTTTATTTTGCTTTTAACAGGACATGAAAGGTCAAAGTAAGTTTGGTTTTTCTAACTATCTGCCTGCTGCAAGTCTGCGATCACTAACACACATGCCGTCCAATCACTAGTCACTAACTAGTGCATCTGTAGATCCACATTTTCTTCATCATCCCGTCTCTAGTTACCCACCTAACCCCTCTGCTGCCTGCATCACTGCCTAAAGGGTTTGATCTGTGCTCGTCATGTCGCCTCCTCTCTTTAAACCTCCTCCTTTGCTCTGCAGAGTTGATGCAGCTTGGCTGAGCGTCTGACTGCCGTTCACTAATAACTCCAACATCTGACTCCTTCATGTTGCTGATACATTTAGTTTCTCTCTCAGCCTCAGATGTTCAGGCCCCTCTCTCGCTCCTGCAGCATCCGCCTCCTTCCTCCACCTCAGCAGGACAGACGGGGCTGGTGTCTCTGCTGCGCTGGATGAGCCCACAGACGAGGAGCTGCTGGAGGCCTCACAGGAGCGAGACCCCCCTCTGCAACGTCCAGTGGCCTTCGTCATGGGCCAGCCTCCAGAGTCACCAGCTCCCTCCTCCTCACCACCACCGCCACTTGCGGCTGCCGCCGCCTGCAGCCCGCCGCTTGCAGCCCGCCGACGCCTGCGGCTGCCGCCGCCTGCAGCCCCGCCGACGCCCGGAGCCATGCCGGCTGCAGGAGCAGCCCTGCAGGAAGGAGCACAGGAGGAGGAGTTGCCCAGCCTTCCTCCCTCCCCCACCACCTGCTGGCAGCGCTGAGGTAAGAGTCTGTCAGTAAACGCTGCTCATCAGGCCTCAGATGTCACTGCTGTCCTCAGATATTAAAGGGCCCCGTGCGTTCCTCTGGTTCTCTCTCCAGCTGCTGCCCGAGTCCTGGCGGGCAGCTCTCACTGTGGAGCAGCAGCAGTGGATCGGCCGGGTGCTGTTCACCAGGGACAGTTCGGGGAGGGCTCGGCTCATCGGTGAGCTGAACCTCTGGTGGCAACCCCCCCAATCCCGGCCGATCTACAGCCAGCCTCCCGCGTCCCCCGACCCCTTCTTCGCATGTCGGCTGTTCCTGTGGATGCCACACAGGATCTGGCGTCTGCAGCTGACGTGCCCCCAGCCTTTGTGCACCGGGTCCCTGACAAAGGCTGGGCTGTACGGGACCATCCGGAGGGTCCTGGACATCGACGGCTGGTATCTCATGGCCACTGAGTACCTGGAGTGCCGTCGGTGTAAGAAGAAGGTCGGAGGGTGGTCACAGGGCCTCATAAGGCAGCTGTCCCCCACCTACAGCTGCCAGTTTCCAGCTGTACTCACGTACAAGTAAAGAAATATATTCTACATAGGCGTCTTTTTTTGTTTCATTACATACATCAGACGTAATAACAACAATAATAATAATAATAATAATCTGATGCCCGGCTCGTGTTTCTGCAGGCTGCCCTGTGACCAGAGGCTGGTTGCACAGCTGAGGTCTCTGGGCATCAGGGCTTCTCGGCTTCTCGCCCTGCGGGAGCAGCACTCTGACGCCTGGATGCGGAGAGCGATCCTGAAGCTCGGCGCGTGCGAGCAGTTCCTGGCCTTGTGCTCGGTGAGGGGGCCGTTTGCACCGCCGCCCCAGATGCCCCCTCTGCCGTCACCCATCTGGCTGCTGACGGTGTACGGCTATGATGTCCTGACGCGGCTGGACGAGTACAAGGCCAGGATCACTTCCACCTTTGGATCCATCCTGAAGATGGATTCCACAAGGAAGGCGAGTAAAGGGGCTCACAGCTGCATCATGTGTGTGTGCACATCAACATCCGCTCTCACACACACATGCATTAACATTTGAAACGTCTCTCACTGTTCAGGTGACGAAGAAGCTCGTAGGCATCGCTTCCGACACGGCCGCCTGGGTCACCAACGTTGGTAACGAGCACGGGCAGGTCCTCATCAGCGTCCTCACCTGCTCTGAGGGACTCCGAGGGCCTGTCCAGGATGGCGGCCGGACTGATGAAGCGGTACCGTCTCGCCGGGGTACCCCCCCCCCAGCTGATCTACGTTGACCGCGACTGCTGCAACAGAGACGGCGTGTCGAAGACAGCTGCCTTGTTTCAGGTATCAGCCTGTGACAGCTGAATTACGACAGCTTATCTTACTTTAGACCACCGCCATTACAGCTTTTATTTTATGACGATAATGATGATTCAGTATTTACCATTTAATAACTGCTGTAATAAAAAACTGATTCTATTTCCTCCTCTCAGGAGAGGGGACAGCTGGTGGTTCGGCTCGACATCTGGCACCTGATGCGACGCATCAGGTGTGACCACTGAGCCACGAGCTGTACCACCTTCATGAGGCAGCTGTCTCACTGCATCTCGAGGTGGACGCCGGAGATGCACGCCGTCTCACTGAGGCTAAGCGGTCCCAGCCGGAGGGGCAGCACGGGACGGTCGGCATGACTGACGCCGAGGTGATCCGGAGGATCTCCAGGGAGGAGCTGAGGCTCCGCTGTCGTCGTCAGACACGTGGGGCCGAGGACACGGCGCTCCTCATTCAGGAGCTCCTCGACACCTTCGGCGGTGCAGCAGGACGCGACAGCCTGGGCATCCCGTTGCTCGACGCTCTCCACATCCAGGACATCTGGAGTACGCAGAGGCGCCGCCTCAGCTGCATCCAGGACCCAGCCGGCGTGCAGCTGTACACCCAGTCTGACAAAGGGCGGAGTCATTCTGCCGGTTTACCGCTGCGCGAGGGGCTCCACGTCTCTGGAGTCCTTCCACCTCAACCAGTTCATCCCAGGTACTTTAATGTGTCTCACAACTAGTGATGATTAAATATTCTGAATTCACACTTCATGCAGAAGTAATTACATTTTTGTTCCACAACCTGCTTCCTCAGGGACGCGAGCTAACGCGAAGCACTTCCAGGCGTTCCTGGTCGATGGACTGGTGAGGTAGAATGAGGACCAGCACCGACTGCAGCTGAGGGCCAGGTGGCGCCTCTGCACTCCTACAGTGGCCACCTCAAGCACGTCCTTAACCAGAAGAGCCAACGGGTGCTTGGCCTTCAGATGGTTAAGGACACCGAGCCTGCTGCGTACACAGGTGTGGGATGTGAGAACACTTTATTGTAACACGGTAACCGAGAGGGAAAGGAGCACTTAACAAATCCTTCCTGTTGTGGCTGTGTGACAGGGGAGCTCATCGGGGTGGAGCACCTGTACCAGCAGCCGGGTCAGGTGATCCAGCTGACGCACCCAGGTTTGAGCCATCCGGTCCGGCCGCCCCTGACCAAGATGCCCCTCCCGAGGCCCCTGATGTTCAGGCTCCTGCTCCTCAGCAGTCCTCCTCAGACTCTGAGGTAAGTTTTCACTAATATCTACTAATGTGATTTTTGATAATGAGGACGGCGATGCTGATAAATAATAACATAACATAACATTCAATCGTCCCGCCTTATTTTACCTCCTTGTGTTTCTCTCAGGAGGAGATGCAGGGTCCTGACGGCCAGCCAGGATATCAGCACGTCCTGAAGCTGGCCCGGGCCCTGCTGCAGGCCAGGAGCCTTCAGGGGCTTTCTGACAGGAGGGTAGACCGACTCATCCTGCTCTGGAAACGCCTGCCAGAGCAGGACAAACAGCGAGTCGTCTACGCTCCCAGCAGCCCGGGGGGCGGTTCAAGGCAGCGAAGGGGAAGAACGCCTCCTGCCCTGGACAGGAGAGTCTCCAACGGTAAGACTCATTTCCAGCGTTGCCTGAGCTAGTAAATATGGACTGGAGGTTAACCCACGCTGTCCTCTCCGTCACCCTCTTCCAGCTGTCTTCTCGGACTGAACTCGGGCCCTGCAAATTAGCCCAGCGCCAGTCGCCTGGTGGAGGCCATTTGCGGCCGGCTCTGCCGTCTCCATCCTGCGGCCACGCGGATCGGAGGGGTCTTGAGGACGCGGTGGTCCCTCATCCTCTCCAACTACGTGGCCATCAGAGAGGCAGTGCTGGCCAGCCCGAGGCTGATGGCTCAGACCAGCCTCCAGCTCTTTGAGCTAAATCAGAGGACCCTGTCCCAGCGGTGAGTTTCTGATTAGGACGTGTTTCTGTGAGTTAATCTGTGAACTTTTGATAAAAGCTAAGAAACTAAAAACAGCCTCTGTTTGTCTTCCAGGTTTTCTCGGCGCCAGAAGGAACTGGCGTCGTCCCTGCTCCAGCTGTTGCTGACCATCCTCTCCCTCCAGCTAAAGGGCCGTCCTCTGTGCAGGTGGGACGAGGAGCAGCCGGGAACATCTGGTTGGCCTCCTGCTCCTCCTCCAGGTGGCCTTCGCCCTCCTGCTCCTCCTCCAGCGCCGCTCCCGGGTGGCACGGTCACATCGGCCCCTGCTGCTCAGCCTCCTCCTCTTCCTGGAGCCCTGCGTGTGCCCAGGACAACGGCATATAGGAAGAGGAAGGCTGCCGAGGCTGCTGCTGCAGCGGGGGGCTCGCTGCCCGGGAGCAAAACCCGCCGGGAGACGTCGCAGTACACCTGCAGCAGGTGTGGCCAGCCCAAAAGGCTCGACACTGGTCACACCCGCATCGCAGGTGTGTCGTACTGCGCGGCTGCCGGCGGGCAAACTTTGGAGGATTGGAGATGAGGAGGAGGCGAGCAGAGGACCAAGGGGAATAGGGGACTCTTTTTTTTTTTTTTTTAAATCAAATTTATTTATTATATTGTTATATTATTTTTTTATTATATTAGATTATATTGTGCTGCTAAAGGTTCCGGGATGTTGACCGGTTGTTTTCAATAAAATAATAAATGTGCACTTTGTTTGGAAGCTGTATTATTCCAGGTCATTTCTGAAGCATCACACGACTCAACGTGACGTTTAATGCAACAAGTAAGATTTAACACGCATCATCGTGCTGCTGCTGACACTCTGTAAGGGTCAAAGGTCGATCCAACATTATTTGAATCTGTCAGCTGATGTGAGTTCTAACAAACGCACCATTAATCATCTCGTAATCAGCTTTAATGCTGCAGACTTGTCATCTCTCTGTACGATCAGCACACTCAGATGAAGCTTGTACACGAGCTCCTGCTGTCAACAGGAAGTGTGTCTGGGGGCCTCCTGAATGCTGCCGTGGGCCACGAAGCTCAGGCTGTCTGAGCCTCTCTGGAGACCACACGGGACATTTCTTTACAAACTTGTAGTCAAACGAAACTCAAAGATGAGACGCAGACGGAAGCTTCAGGTCTCTTCTAAACCTTTATTGCAAAATGACTTCTAAAAGCTCATTTCAGCATTTCTGAGTCACACGACTGGAGATTAAGCTGCATCAAGTTTTACACCACAGATTTGCTTTTCTTTACAAATTCATTGTGTGTTTGGGGTCATTTAGCACTTTTCATGTGGACTAAGCAGTTTCTTGCTTTCCCAGCATTTAATGACAGAATATTCGCTTTCAGACCCGACATTCTTCTCTCATTTAGCTATAGCTCTTTTGAGACAGTTTCTTTCTATCGTGTAATTTTAATAACGACTGTCCAGAGCGTATTATTGTAACACTTGAGTGGATGCTAATGCGCAATAGCGAATCTCTTCGCAGGCGAATTTCCTTCACTCTCACATGAATGTCGGATCGCGCTTTCAAAATTCGCTCTGCATTCGCTGACTCGCTGAGATATTGCGCGTGCACGCTCAGCCTGGGTCTCAATCTCAATGGGCTACTTTTTATATAATTATCTCTTTTGTGTTTATAAGTTGTCGACAAACAGAATAAGCCATCACCAATTAAATAACATAAGGATTTATTAATAGCTATTATACGTCATCATTAGAAGCCTAATTATTTTTTTAGGTAGGTATAGGCCCAGGCTACTGTAGCCTATATACAGGGTGAATTCAACAGCGAAAGTCCCAAAGATTGTCTTGTTGATACAGACATAAATAAAATTCACGTCCATGATCAACTCTTAGCTGATCAAAAAGGCCATGTCAACCAGATTTCTCTGTACATATCGTCATAAATTATCAGATTATTTTTGATCGGCATTACAGAAAATTCCAAAATTTTCCCACTGAAACCATCAGAGGCAACAACTTCAGTCACTCCAAAATCCACAAGCTTTTCGTTTTGGTCCATGTGTATTTTGTGACCGGCATGCTCAGCGTAATACACATGTGGATTCGATTGGCGAGCAGTTCACTCTCTTCGCATCTGTGTGTACTGGCGGGTAATTTGTGCCAGTGCACGCCTTACCGCTCTTTCACCCAGCCTGTATCCCGAAGCTCTCAACATCCCAGTCATCATCTTTCTACCGTACACAGGGCCGCAAACAGTAACTGCTGGTCGAACGACTGCATCCACACCATCTCTCCCTAGCCGTGCGTAATCGAAACGATGAATGTTCCTCGTTGCACAGAAAGTTTGTTCAAAAATCCTTTGAACAATCCTTTGTTTTTGTCAGACTCAGACTCAGACTCAACAACCCAAGCTTGTAGAATTATCCGTTTGTGAATTATTCCAAAGAGAATGGAAAATGAACGTTTGAAGCCAATTTTTCATTTGGATAATTTTGATGGTGCAAATTGAACAAAGAACAGCAAAGCGTTACACGGACCAAGATTGATGTGGCCCCTCTGACCGACTAAAACTAGAAAAACAAAATTGTGAACGATACAGAAAAGATTGACGTGGCCCCTCTGCCGACTAAAACTAGAAAAACAAAATTGGAACAATACAGAAAAGATTGACGTGGCCCCTCTGACAGACTAAAACTAGAAAATTTGAACGATTCAGAGAAGATTGACGTGGCCCCTCTGACTGACTAAAACTAGAAAATTGGAATGATACAGAGAAGATTGACGTGGCCCCTCTGACAGACTAAAACTAGAAAAACAAAATTCGAACGATACAGAAAAGATTGATGTGGCCCCTCTGACTGACTAAAACTAGAAAAACAAAATTCGAACGATACAGAAAAGATTGACGTGGCCCCTCTGCCGACTAAAACTAGAAAAACAAAATTCGAACGATACAGAAAAGATTGACGTGGCCCCTCTGCCGACTAAAACTAGAAAAACAAAATTCGAACGATACAGAAAAGATTGACGTGGCCCCTCTGACAGACTAAAACTAGAAAAACAAAATTGTAACGCAACAGAGAAGATTGACGTGGCCCCTCTGCCGACTAAAACTAGAAAAACAAAATTCGAACGATACAGAAAAGATTGACGTGGCCCCTCTGCCGACTAAAACTAGAAAAACAAAATTCGAACGATTCAGAGAAGATTGACGTGGCCCCTCTTACTGACTAAAACTAGAAAATTGGAATGATACAGAAAAGATTGACGTGGCCCCTCTGACAGACTAAAACTAGAAAAACAAAATTTAACGATACAGAAAAGATGGACGTGGGCCCTCTGACAGACTAAAACTAGAAAACAAAATTGAACGATACAGAAAAGATTGATGTGGCCCCTCTGACCCGACTAAAACTAGAAAACAAAAATTCAACAATACAGAAAAGATTGACGTGGCCCCTCTGACCCGACTAAAACTAGAAAAAACAAAATTGTAACGCTAACAGAGAAGATTGACGTGGCCCTCTGACTGACTAAAACTAGAAAATTGGAATGATACAGAAAAGATTGACGTGGCCCCTCTGACCCACTAAAACTAGAAAAACAAAATTGAACGATACAGAAAAGATGGACGTGGCCCCTCTGACTGACTAAAACTAGAAAAACAAAATTGAACGATACAGAAAAGATGGACGTGGCCCTCTGACAGACTAAAACTAGAAAACAAAATTCGAACGATACAGAAAAGATTGACGTGGCCCCTCTGACCGACTAAAACTAGAAAAACAAAATTGTAACGAAACAGAGAAGATTGACGTGGCCCCTCTGACCGACTAAAACTAGAAAAACAAAATTGTAACGAAACAGAGAAGATTGACATGGCCCCTCTGACAGACTAAAACTAGAAAAACAAAATTGTAACGAAACAGAGAAGATTGACGTGGCCCCTCTGACCGACTAAAACTAGAAAAACAAAATTGTAACGAAACAGAGAAGATTGACATGGCCCCTCTGACAGACTAAAACTAGAAAAACAAAATTCGAACGATACAGAAAAGATGGACGTGGCCCCTCTGACAGACTAAAACTAGAAAACAAAATTCGAACGATACAGAAAAGATTGACGTGGCCCCTCTGCCGACTAAAACTAGAAAAACAAAATTCGAACGATACAGAAAAGATTGACGTGGCCCCTCTGACAGACTAAAACTAGAAAATTTGAACGATTCAGAGAAGATTGACGTGGCCCCTCTGACTGACTAAAACTAGAAAATTGGAATGATACAGAGAAGATTGACGTGGCCCCTCTGACAGACTAAAACTAGAAAAACAAAATTCGAACGATACAGAAAAGATTGATGTGGCCCTCTGACTGACTAAAACTAGAAAACAAAATTCAACGATACAGAAAAGATTGACGTGGCCCTCTGCCGACTAAAACTAGAAAAACAAAATTCGAACGATACAGAAAAGATTGACGTGGCCCCTCTGCCGACTAAAACTAGAAAAACAAAATTCGAACGATACAGAAAAGATTGACGTGGCCCTCTGACAGACTAAAACTAGAAAAACAAAATTGTAACGTAACAGAGAAGATTGACGTGGCCCTCTGCCGACTAAAACTAGAAAAACAAAATTCGAACGATACAGAAAAGATTGACGTGGCCCCTCTGCCGACTAAAACTAGAAAAACAAAATTCGAACGATTCAGAGAAGATTGACGTGGCCCCTCTTACTGACTAAAACTAGAAAATTGGAATGATACAGAAAAGATTGACGTGGCCCCTCTGACAGACTAAAACTAGAAAAACAAAATTCGAACGATACAGAAAAGATGGACGTGGCCCCTCTGACAGACTAAAACTAGAAAAACAAAATTCGAACGATACAGAAAAGATTGATGTGGCCCCTCTGACCGACTAAAACTAGAAAAACAAAATTCGAACAATACAGAAAAGATTGACGTGGCCCCTCTGACCGACTAAAACTAGAAAAACAAAATTGTAACGCAACAGAGAAGATTGACGTGGCCCCTCTGACTGACTAAAACTAGAAAATTGAATGATACAGAAAAGATTGACGTGGCCCCTCTGACCCGACTAAAACTAGAAAACAAAATTGAACGATACAGAAAAGATGGACGTGGCCCCTCTGACTGACTAAAACTAGAAAAACAAAATTCGAACGATACAGAAAAGATGGACGTGGCCCCTCTGACAGACTAAAACTAGAAAAACAAAATTCGAACGATACAGAAAAGATTGACGTGGCCCCTCTGACCGACTAAAACTAGAAAAACAAAATTGTAACGAAACAGAGAAGATTGACGTGGCCCCTCTGACCGACTAAAACTAGAAAAACAAAATTGTAACGAAACAGAGAAGATTGACATGGCCCCTCTGACAGACTAAAACTAGAAAAACAAAATTGTAACGAAACAGAGAAGATTGACGTGGCCCCTCTGACCGACTAAAACTAGAAAAACAAAATTGTAACGAAACAGAGAAGATTGACATGGCCCCTCTGACAGACTAAAACTAGAAAAACAAAATTCGAACGATACAGAAAAGATGGACGTGGCCCCTCTGACAGACTAAAACTAGAAAAACAAAATTCGAACGATACAGAAAAGATTGATGTGGCCCCTCTGACCGACTAAAACTAGAAAAACAAAATTCGAACGATACAGAAAAGATTGATGTGGCCCCTCTGACCGACTAAAACTAGAAAAACAAAATTCGAACAATACAGAAAAGATTGACGTGGCCCCTCTGACCGACTAAAACTAGAAAAACAAAATTGTAACGCAACAGAGAAGATTGACGTGGCCCCTCTGACTGACTAAAACTAGAAAATTGGAATGATACAGAAAAGATTGACGTGGCCCCTCTGACCGACTAAAACTAGAAAAACAAAATTCGAACGATACAGAAAAGATGGACGTGGCCCCTCTGACTGACTAAAACTAGAAAAACAAAATTCGAACGATACAGAAAAGATGGACGTGGCCCCTCTGACAGACTAAAACTAGAAAAACAAAATTCGAACGATACAGAAAAGATTGACGTGGCCCCTCTGACTGACTAAAACTAGAAAATTGGAATGATACAGAAAAAGATTGACGTGGCCCCTCTGACCGACTAAAACTAGAAAAACAAAATTCGAACGATACAGAAAAGATTGACGTGGCCCCTCTGACCGACTAAAACTAGAAAACAAAATTGTAACGCTAACAGAGAAGATTGACGTGGCCCCTCTGACTGACTAAAACTAGAAAATTGAATGATACAGAAAAGATTGACGTGGCCCCTCTGACCGACTAAAACTAGAAAAACAAAATTCGAACGATACAGAAAAGATGGACGTGGCCCCTCTGACTGACTAAAACTAGAAAAACAAAATTCGAACGATACAGAAAAGATGGACGTGGCCCCTCTGACAGACTAAAACTAGAAAAACAAAATTCGAACGATACAGAAAAGATTGACGTGGCCCCTCTGACTGACTAAAACTAGAAAATTGGAATGATACAGAAAAGATTGACGTGGCCCCTCTGACCGACTAAAACTAGAAAAACAAAATTCGAACGATACAGAAAAGATTGACGTGGCCCCTCTGACCGACTAAAACTAGAAAAACAAAATTCGAACGATACAGAAAAGATTGACGTGGCCCCTCTGCCGACTAAAACTAGAAAAACAAAATTCGAACGATACAGAAAAGATTGACGTGGCCCCTCTGACCGACTAAAACTAGAAAAACAAAATTCGAACGATACAGAAAAGATTGACGTGGCCCCTCTGACCGACTAAAACTAGAAAAACAAAATTCGAACGATACAGAAAAGATTGACGTGGCCCCTCTGACCGACTAAAACTAGAAAATTTGAACGATTCAGAGAAGATTGACGTGGCCCCTCTGACAGACTAAAACTAGAAAAACAAAATTCAAACGATACAGAAAAGATTGACGTGGCCCCTCTGACCAACTAAAACTAGAAAAACAAAATTCAAACGATACAGAAAAGATTGACGTGGCCCCTCTGACCAACTAAAACTAGAAAAACAAAATTCAAACGATACAGAAAAGATTGACGTGGCCCCTCTGACCAACTAAAACTAGAAAAACAAAATTCAAACGATACAGAAAAGATTGACGTGGCCCCTCTGACCAACTAAAACTAGAAAAACAAAATTCAAACGATACAGAAAAGATTGACGTGGCCCCTCTGACCAACTAAAACTAGAAAAACAAAATTCGAACGATACAGAAAAGATTGACGTGGTTCATTATTAAATTATTCGATTATAAATCTGATACCAAAAAACGAATAACGGGTCATTTTTCGTACTTTCGATTTAATGCTCAGAACAAAAATAGGAAAGGAAATTAAGGGGCCACGGGCAGATGTTGATATTTAATTTTTTTCGCATTGTATGAACCGGAAGTTAGTGTCAAATTAGCTTGATTCACTTCTTCAGTTTAGCCACGTTAGCCTTCAAATGTGAGATTAATCATGGAGAGTTTCATCTTGTTCAGAGGAACTAAACGCGTGACTGTCAAAGAAGACGACATGACGACCGAAAAAATTGGCAGGATCTTCCAGGTAACTTATTGTAGTTTCATCTAAAAATAAGTCTTGTTTTTTCTGCAAAATTGCACTGATGTAACTGTTAGCTAACGTTACTTTATTTTATAACTAACGTTACTAACGTTTACTGAACCTCTTCCTTCACTTTTTACATTTGCAAAGGTACATTGGCCCCAGTCTGTACATCACCGACGACAGCAACGTAGCCCTATTTCCTGGGCCTGATGGGCGTTTCAGCACATTAGACCTCAATGTAAGGGGACATTATGAGATGCATGGCGAGAGCAGCGTGGAGGACTCATCTACCGGCAGTGTGCCAGCAACGCACAACCGGTTTTGTTTCCACCGCCCACCCAGCACTGCTCCAGGTTCTGCGAGAAGGGTCCAGCTGCAGCCTGCAGACCGTGAGACCGTGACGGAAGTTGACGGAAGTTAAACTTCCATATATGGTTTGTCCCAGAAGACACTGCGCACAAAACGTGATGATGTTTATCTCGCCAGCTTGGCCCCCATAGCTGTCAAATAAAATTAAAAAAAGAGCCGTAGAAAAAAGAGGTGTCAAGTGTTAACGTAGTAATCAGCGTACTTTGTGTTAATACTTACAATACTATAACTATATATTATTAATATAGTATACTTTTACTATAAATCCTGCAAATATTTATTTCTAATAGTCTAATGATAATAAAGCAATGTTTCAATTCATTCCACTGTTGTATATTTTATTTCTTCCAAAGTGATTTTAAGTTTCACAAACCAAGAATATTCTGTAATGTTACAGGAGCCAGATGTGTCTCGATTAGATTAAAACTTTACTGAGAATTTATTGATAGAATAACAGCGGTACGAACATGAACAGCATCGTTCAGCTGCTGCTGGACACGTCTGCTGTGTCAGCTGCAGTGGTCTGTGTGACCGGGCCTGGGGGAGCTAACCGGAACTAGCTAGCTAACTATTGCTGACAGCCCCTCGATGAATATTCCTCTTACCCTGACCATCACAGGCTGTCTGCCTAAAGCTACTTATTATATGCATGTCGACCGGTGCTACTAGCACGGTTAACCTCCATTACTGCAGCTCTCTAACACCCGTTGGCACTTGCAGAGCTTCACAACTCCGAAAACAGTTGAACACATTTTTGATTCGCCACCAATTTTCGTAAAACTGCAGATATTCGAAATCTACACAGTTGATTTCTCGCCAAAAAACTTCTCAGGAGTGTATTTAAAGTTCTGTTGGCTTCTAAAGAATAAAACAGTTTGCATCAGGATCTGTCCTGTACGCTGAGCCGAGATAAACGTCATCACGTTCTGTGCGCAGTGGCTTCTGGGACGAACCTTATACGGAAGTTCAACTTTGAGGCTTCTGTTATGGGGATCCTCAAAGTCAATGATGCTCTTGAACAAGAGGACTCACGTGTCCTTACTGACAGCCAGGCGAACAAAATCTTGGACTCAGAAGGAACCAGAGGTAAAGCTGAACACTCTGTATTGTTTATGAAATAAATGTGAAATAGTACATATAAATCCAGGACACTTTTAATAAATGTTTGAAATTAACTTATTTGAGTTAGGAGTTATTGCCCATCTCCTGAGACATGTCGTGCCATTTGCACAATTAATAGACTATTTTCTATACAGGATCAGCATTTTGGAAGCAGAATGCAAGGAAAGTATTTGCTGTGCAGGAAGAACACTTCTTGCAGTTACAAGCTAGTAAAAAGAGGAGACTGAGGTACTTAATTTGGAAAATGCTCATTATTATGGTCGCATATTTGTATGTTTTCATAAATTCATAGGTGAACGACTAACTGTTAAGATGTTTTGCCAATATAGGCTCCATTACAAATAGTCACAAATTGTTCCAGGGAGAGAGATTGAAAATCTCACACACAACATTTACTTGACTGATTTTGGTGTCGGTGTTGCAATTCATTTTCTGTCCAGTTTCTGTGATTGCATGAGATTTACGATTGATATTATTTATTGACTGGTATTTTGATTGTGTTAATCAAAAATAATTCTGAATAACAAATTCGAATCCCAGATTAATGGAAGAAGCGGCTGGTAACATTGTGCATAAAACCATCTCAATGCTGGGTCCACAGTGATCATAGCAGCTGTTGACAGGGTTGAAATTGTTGCATTTATTGGATATAATTTGCTTGTTGTATATTGTGCTTGTTTTTCAGTCGACGAGAAGATACAGGCCTTGATGGCATTTTTGAGAGAATTGAAGAGGTGGTCCTGGCATCCCAGGGACGGCAAGAAGTGTCCACTACAATGAAGGAGCTGATGGAGTTTGCAAATTCCAACCGTAGAACAACACTGTCCCTGACTGAGGCCCAAGCAGCTGCTGTTAGAGATGCTTTTGCCTGTATTGTCTGCAAAAGTAATTAAAAAAAAATCTTTAAAACCTGTATTACCCATAACTCAGTTGTTAAAAAATACACTTTCCAATGTCTTATTTAGCAACAAATGACAATTGCAGACAATTAGATAAGTATGGAAAATCCCAGGTCAGGTGTTTTAACAGCCACAAATGTGGATACCGTAGATAAACAGACGGTACCATATCAGAGTAACACAAATATAAGTGCAACTAATTAAGTCTTTCCATGAAGAACATGGACCAAATATATTATCTCAATTCAATCAAATAGTTTGTAAGTGATTTAACTTGGCAGCTCCGACGGTTGACCCCATGGTTTCATCGTGCTGCCAAAGCCTTGTTGGCTGTTGGAGCTGCATTGAAGAGTGGCAGAAAAATTCTGCCTTTTGCCCAAAATGTCGAGCTGATGATTTTGGTGACAACATTCAAAGACTAACTGGACTCTCAGATGCATTGGCTGCATTTGGAGGCATCCTCTGGGAGTGACAATGTGTACGGAACGCGATCATGTGTCATTGCATAGTTTTACTGTTCTATGTGTTCAATTTGTTATTGAATAACATATCAAGTCTACAGTTTAAGAAAACTTTTTTTTGCTCATGATTCAATGCTGTGAAAGCAAGTTACAATCACAGATTTGCACTACTTTGCTGTATTTTTTCGTAAATTGTTTGCATTTGGAAACATCCTCTATATTGTTCACTAAGTAGGCTATTTAGTGTAGTTTTGCCGCTTTGTGTTCTATTTCTTCTTGAAAAGTCAAGTCATTGTATGCAAGAATTTATTTCACCTAAAAAAGTTCAATACAACAGAGTTTAAAGCAAAGGTTTATTTGTCAAATTATTCAACTGACAAGTTGGGGGCACAGTAGCAGATGCGTAGGATTTTTATTTCAATCTGTATGCCTAGTTTTTTTTTAGAGCAGGGTTATCCGTGGCGCTCTCATACAACATACAGTAAAAATTCATAAATCAATAGAGGCTGTATACAGACTGATTACATTTTGATGAAGTAAAATACAAACCATTTTAAGACCGATCCATAGTTTATTCCAACAGTTTGGAGAATAAAGATTTTACAATAAAACTATAATTGATTAAGGATTGACAAACAGTGAATCAGCACTGTAGCATAACACAGTCTGTTTTACCGAGCTACTCAACAACAGCACAGCTTTTCTTTTTCAGAAATATCTTTGGGGTGACATTTATGAGGTACATCAAAGCATCTCGGAAAAAACTATAGTCAGTGTTTACCACATGATTAAAAAGAAGAGAGATGTCAGGGTAGTTTCTCCTTTGCTGTCTCTGCCTGCCTCGTTTACCCTGATTCCTCTCACCTGTGTTGCTCCCTTCCTGCTCGTTAGTCCCTGTATATATTCCTGGTGTTTCTGTCTTCTCTTTGTCGGATCCTTGTTCTTGTGCTTCTGTTTCCCGCTGAACCCTCAGTCTGTGCATTCTGCCTTCTGTTACCCTCAGTTGTGGATTCCTTGTGTTCTGCCTTCCCCTTTCTGTCGTGTTTGGACTTCTGTTGGATTCTTTCTCTAGTTTAGACTGTCCCCGGCCAGTTGTCAGTAGGCATACATCCAATAAATTAAAATTATATTTAAAACCAAACTAAGCAGAAGAAAGTAGACATACTAAGCACACGTATGATACACAATTGAAACAAACAGAAAAACAATTCATGCATTAAAACAGTACAAATTGAAACAAAGAATATTCACACAAATGCCACATTGAAACATATACAGGACAAATCACTGACTACGTTTACATGCAGCCAGTAACCCGTTTAAAACCGGGATATTAGCAATAACCCGGTCGCACACGGCCATGTAAACACCGGCAAAAACCTGGATATGCTCATAACCCGGTTTTTAAAAACCCGGTTATTACCCCTGGGGTACCCCTTTTCTAACCCGAATATTTCGTCATGTAAACGCGTATCGGGATATCCCCATCAAAAGGAACATTGATTTGTGTTGTGCGCATGCTCTATTCGCAAGGAATCTTGGTCTTTTGAGTATAGGAACGTCTTGTATGCGCCAAACGCGCGTGCAGTATACCGGACGTAAACGAGGTAAACATGGCGAGACGCAACACAGCACCGTACTTCTGGAGCGAGGAGGAAACCAGTTTTTTAATTCATGTTGTCAAAAACATGAATATAATGTCTTTTGTTGACGGCAGAAAGTACAGAGATGCTGACATTTACATTTAGAATCGGAAATGACGCATATTGCGTCTTAAGGTTGTCCGTACGTCCAGACGTTAACCGTAGCGTCGCCGCTTACATCGGGGTATTGCCAATTGATTACAAATTCCATGTATACAGGAGAAACTGTCTCTGCTCACGCATGTAAACGGGTTATCCCGAATGTTTCAGAAACCCGAATCGTGACCTTAACACGAATATTGACAGCACGTAAACGTAGTCATTGAGGCAGGCAGCAGAATGCAGCAGCATGTCACATCAAACACATATCACAAAGATCACATTAATGTGTACTGTTGTAATTATCAGTCAGCCAGTTTTTAAGGTGTACAGTAAAGGTGGAATACGTAGGTATGTCTTTAATTGTAGTGGGAAGTGACAAAAAATGAGAATTGACCAAATGTGCTTCTCCTAAATGGGATTAGAAGATCACCTGTGTGGTGCTTCTGGTAGTCTGACTGCTATTATTACGCTGGATTATGAATGAATTAAGAGAGCAGGAGCAGTATTATGCAAAATTTTGTAGACCAAACCAATGTTTTTGTATTTGATTACGTCTTCCCAGCTCAACAGTTTATGATTATTAAGGATAACACATTGATGTGAACTGTTAGGCTTCTGGTCCAAAACTTTAAGAGTTTTTTTTGTGTATTCATATAGTTGCTAGTGGATTTAGTGATCTATTAATTTGGCCCCCATTTAGCCAGTCAGTGATCTGATCCATAGCTGTGGTTAGTTTGACAGCAGCCAAATGTTTTGTCTTGGCATGCACATAAATAAATACTTGCACTTGGTTATCAGCCACTAAAAGTTTGCTCGCTTTTTGTTGCCTTTGCCTTTTTGTTTAATAAACTGTTGAACCGATTCTGCGAGTGTGTCCTGCGTTTGGTCCTCAGCCTGCTCGAGTCTGCACTGCACACACAACCCTGACAATCATCTTCCCATTAAGAAACACACTGTGCGCATTATGCACGAGGTGAACTACAGCAACATAACGTCACAGATTATTCGAATCTCCGTCGTTTGCACCCTGCCTACAATCTCAACCGTCAGATTCCAGCAACAGGAAACAGCCTAAAAAACTCATTTACTCTTAAGTTTCTTGGTGTTGGTGAATTATTAAAAAAAACAAAACACCTTAATTTCAGGGTGAAATGTAAAGAAAAATACAGCTATTCACTACAACATTTGAAAGGATATAAAATGTGAAAACCTAAATACAAACCTTACTTCATATATGGATTCAGCCGCAGCCCTCTCCAGGTCTGTGTCTTCTTCAGTTAAGGTTGTGCTGAACACAGAATCGTCTCACACTCAGAACATCGCTGGACACCTTCTTCTGCAGCGTAGTGGGAATCTCTACATGTGTTTTAATGGGAATTCCATGAGAACACTATTAAAACTCTGCACTGTAACTAATCACTGAGGCCATCCGACCTTCTGGGTCTGGGTTCAAGGGGTGTGATGTTTTAGGTCCTGACTTTGAGTGACTCACCACATTCGGACATGGTTGTCTTTTCAGATTTAGTGTCTCTTCAAAGACATCCTGTCCTTTTGTGAGATATCTCTGACCCTGAAAGCTGCATGTGCTGAAACACTGCAGCTCACTCGGATGATACTCGTTGATGCTTGTGTCCCTGTGAGCTCCTTCTGCAGAAGACTTGAATAAATTCACCAAAAGACAAGTGTTTTGCCTGAGCCTTTATTTAATATAAATCTCATTGCCATAGCAGCAGGGACGCTGCTAAGGATTTTGGGCCCCATGAAAAGAATCTTGACAGGGCCCCCAACACAGCTGAGACTTTTTTCCTATTAATTTACATAAAATCATGCGCTTTTATGGTATTTTGACATCATTCTCACATATTTAGGTCAATCAGACAATTGAACTCCATCCCATGTCCACACCCGTAATTTGTCCTCTGTAATACTGCACTACTTCAGTACTGTATAATGTATATACTGTGCATAGCTGTACATGGGTCATATATAGTGTATTCACATATATTTATATGTATGTATTGTACATATTTGTACTGTGCAATGACAATAAAGTTAATCTAATCTAACCTAATATTTTTAACATGACAGTTGAAATGTAACGGAAACACTGAGCACTCTTAATACAATGAAATGTATTTATATTTATTTGCTTCAACACTGATACTGAAATTTCAAAATAAAACTCTTCAATTTAAAAAAAACAGGAATTACAATCTGTGGTGAAAAAAAAAATCTCAGCAAGAAAACACCACCATAAAACAAAATGGCCATATAAAATTTCTAATAATTTAAGCAGAACTTGCATAAACTATAAATAATACATCAAAGAATGGCCAAGGTATAACATAGATGAGTCTGAGTTACTCTTTCCACATCATTTCTAATCTCTTGTCCTTGCTCAACATTTCTAAATAAAAGTCCAACGTCTGACCTTTTCAGCTGCAAAATCATTAATCAAATCTTTGAAGTCGAGCTCTCTAGCCAACTCGCTCTCAATGGAAAGCACAGCGAGACTGCAAAGCCTTTCTTGAGACATTGTGGACCTCAAGTAGTTTTTTATTAGTTTTAATTTGCTGAATGCCCTCTCCCCACCAGCAACAGTCACTGGCAGTGTGCTAAATAAACGCAAAGCAATGCACACTTCTCCAAAGATGCTTTGCAGCTGCAGCTTACAAATAGCATTTAGGAGTTCAGGTGAGGTGACAGGTTAGGGGGGAAGTTGGAAGCATATACACTGTTTAGGTGTCTTACTTGATTTTCAAAATCAGGAGTTGGGGATGCTGGAGTTTGGGGTTGGGAGACAGCCGGACCAGTTGCTGCTGCTGGTTCATTTGATTCTGTTTGGAACGAGGCATGATTTTGACATAGTGCGTTTGACTGCTTTGAACGTTTAACTAAAACTGTGTATTGTTATTTTTTCCAGCGTTTTCTTGACCTAACATGGGGAGAAAATTGAGTTCCCTTATCATGCACTTTTAACACTAGAACGGCCACCAGCAGTCATTTTAACCTCAACATTCAAACGTATGGTAATTATCTTTAACACTAGAACGAACAAGGCATCATTTTGACCGTTTTGAAATTTGCATAGTCAATAACTTTGTCTAAATAAATCACAAAGCCTTGCTGCTCCCTGACTTTTCCTAAAACTACATGAATTTTCATTAAAACTTCATTAAAGCCGTGCACCCGCTGCACCCTGCTCTATCGAAACGTGCTAACTTGTCGAAAAATGCTACCGTAGAGACCTGGGGCCTCATGTACAAAGCGTGCGTACGCACCACGCACAGAAAACTCCTACGATCATTGTCACGGGCGGTCCTGAGGCATTTTCACTTCCTCTTCTGTCAAGTTGATATTCTGCCGGCGCTATAAGTGAAGTCAAGCTGCTTGTGTCGCCTGGATACAATCTGGGCGGACTGAACCATTTTCTGATAATCGAGAGGGGGAGAGGGGCCCACGGACGCTTGTGTTTCCTAAACAAATACATTTTTTTGACACCAGGAAACAGCAAATAGAATAATTTTAAGTTAATAATTTTTACCATCAAATATATTGTTTTAGCACCACAATTTTATTGGAGGCTTCTCTGGGCCCCCTTTTAGTGATGGGCCCCGAGAATCGTCATCCTTTATCCCCCCTTTACGGCGCCCCAGCATAGCAGCGTCTTGCCATGGTGTCTATTAGAAATTAGGCCAATTCAATCACTGCATGACTGAGGTTTTTCAGGCTTCTTTTGATTGTTTGCAAAATTGCAGCAACACACGAAGAAGAATATAACTTCCGGTTCACGTAAATGAACAAATATAATATCAAAATCAAAATCTGCCTGTGGCCCCTTTATTTCCTTTCCTGTTATTGATCTGAGCATTAAATCGAAAGTACGAAAAATAACCCGTTATTCGTTTTTTGGTATCAGATTTAAAATCGAATAATGAAACAATGAACCGTTTGTTCATTTTCCGATTTTGGAATTTCAATTGAAAATGAAAAGAACGAATGATACGCAGAGTTTGACGCGGACCCTCTGCCGAAGAAGCTGCGTCTTCTTCTAGGTCGGCCACCCTGCGACCTTGGCACCCAGCGGGCGTAAACAGTGTCCTGGTTGTGACCCGTGAAGCCCGGAGTGCTGCCTGCTCTGTTGCATCCTGCAGCCAGAACCTGCTGCAAAAGGCAGCTCTCTCGTCTGTCCCGGCCCCCTTATGCTAAGTAGCTTGTAAGCACAGACCAGTGACCAAAATAGAAGATATTACTATCAACACAGCAAGAGCAAATAAACTAAATATTATAATAAAGACAAGTCACACAAAATATTAAATAATATTTATTTATAAACACAGGAAGAGCAAATATATGTAAGTATTGTTGTAACCAAAGAGCAAAAAACTAAATATATTAAACACAACCAAAAATTAGTAAAAACTAATTTTAACACACCACACGGAAATAAATTACTTAAGAGAAAACTCCTCCTCCTGTAGTCTGTCTTCCCTCTTTTTTTTTTTCCTCCTCCTCCTCCTCCTCCTCCTCCTCCTCCTCCTCCTCCTCCTCCTCCTCCTCCTCCTCCTCCTCCTCCCACCGCCTCTCCGCCAGCCACAGATCCACCGTTCTGCCCTCGTAGTGCAGTGTAGCTGGAGCTTCTTCCCCTCGGTCCCACCCTTGGAGAGGTACTGGCTGTGCCCAAAGTCCTTGTGGGCCGGCAGACCACATTGCGGGCACGTCCTCAAGGCCTGCTTCTTCCTGGCGCTGTGGAAAGCAGCCTCCTTGTCTTTGTGTGCAAACCTCCTGCTTAGTCTCCAGAGTGGTTCTGGGGATCGAAGTTCTCTGGCCAGAGCGCTGTGACAGCCATTCCTGTGTAGCGGGCCCCCTGGTCCTTCCTCTGCGGGGCACAAACTCCCCATTGAAAAAAGCGAGCCGCCACCACACAGTTTAAGCAGACCCCGCTCTTCACCGACAGGCCTCCCGTGTCGGCTGATGACAAGACCTGACTGTCCTCCTCCTGTGCAGCGGGTTGGACCTCCTGCCCTGGAGGTGGAGGCCACGGAGGTACTGCTGCTGCCGTCGTCCTCCTTGTGTCGTCCCGGCACGTAGGTCCGGTCGAGGGTGTCTGACCCTTCTGAGAGGGAGCAGGACTCGGACCCACTGCTACTTGATGAGTCTGAGGAAACATGTAATTTCAGTCTTCATTGAAGAGAGTGACGACGCTGCTGCTGCGTCACTGACACGTAAAACGTTTGCAGGTACTGAACACACCTGGTTGTTTGCGGGACTCCAAGTTCCTGCACGTCCTGAACAAATTCTTCCTGTCCATCCTGCACAGACAATAAAACAAAGACAGTTTTCAGTTTGTAATCGGCAGGCAGTACATTGAGAAGTCTGAGATAAAGTGATAGCGAGCTCTCACCTGAGGAGGTTTTCCACCAAAAATACAGAATCTCTGGAAAAAAGCAGAATGTTGAAGGAAAAATGTTGAGGAAGAAAATCAGTTCCGTCCGTGTGAAGGTCCAGTCTGAAAGTGAAAAACAGATCAGCCTGCTCTTCTTTATACAAGGCCTTTGTGCCGACCAACGAATCCTGTTTAACTTCCTTGAGCCAATCAGCACTGACCCTGAGGATTTTGAGTCGTTTGTGTTGCAGACGAAAAGGCGCCAAAGGCGGTGGGCGTGACGACGGAGGGCAAAAGACAAAGGGGGCCCTCCTGACGATGGAGACGTCTCCCAGCTGGAGAAAAGGCCGTTTGTCAGCGAGCTCTGATGCAGAGAGACATTTCAGGGTTTTTGATGCAGCATCATCATCATCAGTCACAGAAATGAGATCCAGACTCAAAGGAAACGGACCATAACTTTAAAGTGTTGTGCCAAAGCCTTAGAGTATTTTGTTATAAAGAAAATATACAATTAATTAATGTATTTGTCTTCGTTGCCACTTCCTGCCTTTGTCAGGAGCTCAGGTTGGAGAAATCAAGGGTGAAACTAAATTCACATCAGTACATTCAGTCAGAGGCATTACTGCACAGGCTGAGTGTGAGCACATTTATTATCATAGAGCTGAGAGTTAACTGATGTTAGAAATAACATTAACCAAGAGAGACGTTTTTAAGCCCTTATAAGTAAAAGTGCATTCAAACTTTGTAAATTTTTTTACAGTATTTACAGTTTACATTATATAAATATTTATTTACATACTATTTACATTTTGCCAGCCTTTTCTTGTTTTGGTGCCAGCTTCCTGGCACGCCGTCGGGGCGCAGCTGTGTGTGTGTGTGTGTGTGTATACAGTGAGGAAAATAAGTATTTGAACACGCTGCTATTTTGCAAGTTCTCCCACTTAGAAATCATGGAGGGTCTGAAATTGTCATCGTAGGTGCATGTCCACTGTGAGAGACATGATCTAAAAAAATAAAATCCAGAAATCACAATGTATGATTTTTTAACTTTATTTGTATGATACAGCTACAAATAAGTATTTGAACACCTGAGAAAATCAAAGTTAATATTTGGTCCAGTAGCCTTTGTTTCCTGTTACAGAGGTCAAACGTTTCCTGTAGTGTTTCAGCAGGTTTGCTCTGCAGGAGGATTTTGGCAAACTCCTCCACACACAGCTTCTCTGGATCAGTCAGGTTTCTGGGCTGTCGCTGAGAAACAGAGTTTGAGCTCCCTCCAAAGATTCTCTGTTGGGTTTAGGTCTGGAGACCAGAACCTTGATCTGCTTCTTACAGAGCCGCTCCTTGGTTCTCCTGGCTGTGAGCTTCGGGTCATTGTCATGTTGGAAGCCTCGACCCATCTGCAACGCTCTGACTGAGGGAAGGAGGTTGTTCCCCTAAACACATGGCCCCGGCCATCCTCTCCTTCATACAGTGCAGGCACCCTGTCCCATGTGCAGAAACACCCCCAAAGCTTGATGCTACCCCCCCCATGCTTCACAGTAGGGATGGTGTTCTTGGGATGGTGCTCATCATTCTTCTTCCTCCAAACACTGTTAGTGGAATTATGACCAAAACGTTCTGTTTTGGTCTCATCTGATCACATGACTTTCTGCCATGACTCCTCTGGATCATCCAAACGGTCACTGGGCCTTGACATGAGCTGGTTTAAGCAGGGGAAATGTAAATGTAAATGCTCTGTACTTGTATAGCGCCTTTCTAGTCTTTTCGACCACTCAAAGCGCTTTAACACTACTTCTGCATTCACCATTCACACACACATTCACTCACTGAGCCTAAGTGCTCAAATGGAAACTACCATTCACACACATTCATACACTGTCGGAACAGCCACCAGGGGCAATTCGGGGTTCAGTGTCTTGCCCAAGGACACTTCGACACGCAGCCTCGACCTTCCGATTAACGACCAACCTGCTCTACCTCCTGAGCCACAGCCGCCACAGCCATATTGCATATATATGCATGATTTCAAACCATGACGTCTTAGTGTATTAGCAACAGTAACCTTGGAAACGGTGGTCCTAGCTCTTTTCAGGTCATTGACCGGCTCCTCCCGTGTAGTTCTGGGCTGATTAGGATCATTGAGACCCCCCGAGGTGAGATCTCGCATGGGGCCCCAGTCTGAGGGAGACTGTTTGTTTCTTCCATTTTCTAATGTTTGCTGCAACAGTGGACTTTTTTCACCAAGCTGCTTGGCAGTTTGACCCGTAGCCCTTTCCAGCCTCGTGGAGATGTACAATTTTGTCTCTAGTGTCTTTGGCAGCTCTTTGGTCTTGGCCATGTTAGTAGTTGGATTCTTACTGATTGTATGGGGTGGACAGGTGTCTTTATGCAGCTAACGACCTCAAACAGGTGCATCTAATTTAGGATAATAAACGGAGTGGAGGTGGACGTTTAAGGCAGACTAACAGGTCTGTGAGGGTCAGAATTCTAGCTGATAGACAGGTGTTCAAATACTTATTTGCAGCTGTATCATACAAATAAATAGTTAAAAAATCATATTGTGATTTCTGGATTTTATTTTTTAGATCATGTCTCTCACAGTGGACATGCAGCTACGATGACAATTTCAGACCCTCCATGATTTCTAAGTGGGAGAACTTGCAAAATAGCAGGGTGTTCAAATACTTATTTTCCTCACTGTATATGTGAATAAAAGAGGTTTATGGCATATCTAAAGGAAGTTTCAAATTCACTGCTTCAATGAAATGTCAGTGTGCATGTCTCATCAGGCACCTGATCTTTTTGGGGTCCTGGCTCCTCTTCTCAGCCAGCCAGTCCTCCACTGAGCGTCCGTCTGCACGGGAGCAGAGGACCTGGTCCCTGTAGCGGCTGTGGCCGCAGCGCTTACATTTTAGTTGACGGATGTTCTTCTTGCTCGAGGGAAGGACAAACCACCGCTGTGCGTCAGCTTCCTGCCGCTGCTCTTCCTCCCTGACCATCCTCTGCCAGGCAGCAGTGCGGGGCACAGAGGGGACGTCGGCAGCAGCAGCCGAGGCCAGAACCTCATGCAGCTCCGGGGCAAGGGGTCCTCTCCGAGACGCAGCCTGACCAGAGGCATCCTCAGGGTGTGTGAACACGACTGGCCGGTCAGGATGCAGAGGATCCACCAGCAGAGCGCCGGCTTGAGGAAGCGGCTGTCCGCTGGTCTGCTCAGCAGAGGCCCCCGGCACAGCAATGCGCACCACCTCCATGGCCTCGCTCCTCACGTTGTGCCTGATGAAATGCACAGATATTCATAGTCATCAGAACCTTTTTCCCATCTATTACATTTTGACAATCACTGCATGACGTGAGTCTTACCTTTGGCCAAGGGTCTGCTGGTTTACCTCAAACAACTGCATGGGGTCCTTACAGTTGTACAGGTTGTCTCTGATAACCGTGTAGTGTCTCTTGACAGCCTATCACACCAGCTATCGTCCGGCCTTCTGCGTATACGCGGCAAAGCTCCAAAAAGATGGCCTCCACCAGCCTGCTGGCGTTTGGAGACTGTGCCGCCCCCCCAGCCCAATAAAGGCCCTGCACAAGGAGAGAGAGATGTTCTGTGTGAAACAGTCACACAAACAACAATCCATTTTCTAACTGACATTAAATAACTGTGCCTACGTGCTCAGAAATCACTGTGAATGTGCCGGCTACACTGACCGTTTACACTGTCCACACCAGAGGTGTGAGAATGGCGTGAAGGGCCCGCCTTAAAGCGGCCCTCGGTGAGCCGATCCTGGTGGCGTTCGGGGAAGGAGACGGCTGCCTTGTCCCTGTCTGACAGCTTCTCCCAGAGTGCGCCGATCTCCCTCACCTGCCGCTGCGTCACGTAGGCGTTGTGACGCAGGTTCACCAGGGCCTCGGCCAGACGGACGGTGTGCTGGTGCCCTCCGTGCCCGTCCGGACCGAGAGCGTCCTGCAACAGAGAAGTGGTCGGCCAAAAGTTCGCATCTTCATGAAATGATTATCAGCAACAGACGCAGCTAACGTGCTCACGTCTTCCTCCACAGCCGTCTCCACTGGCTGGGGTTCAGCCGGGGGGGCCAACTGTCGGGGCGGGTGCGGCAGGCTGTGGCGGGAGGAGGAGACCGCTTATGAGGTCAGCAAACCTCATGTCGTCCTCGCTGGTCCCATTCGGGGCGTCAGGAACCCGGCCAAGGTCCTGCAGCACCGCGCCGGTCTGGGAGAAGAGGTTTCGACCCCGATCAGCTCCCCTAAACAAAGAAACGTGCAAAAACAGGTGTTCAAATGTAAAACCAGGTTGCACTTTGTCAGTGTGCAGGACAAGTCACCAGTTAGTCATCTTTTCAGTAGATGGAAATCGTTCTGCAGGGCGGCTCTCACAATTGGCTTTATTGGCATGACTGTAAAAGAATATGGCCGAAGCATCGTGCATGTCACATAACAACAATCAGCCCCAAACATTTATTAAAGAATTAAAGCGTAAAGTAATCAAAGCATCTTTGTTAAAAAAAAGAAATTATATATATTAAAAAATAAAATAAATAAATAAAACTGTGTTAAAAAAAAAAACTAAAACTATAATAAAGAAAACAGTAAGTGTGCGTGTGTTTTAAAAGTATTAAAAATAAAATAAATAAAACTGTGCTAAAAGAAATAAAAATATACTAAAAATGAAATAAATAAGCAGAAGAGTGTCTCTCTCTCTCTCTCCTCACCTGTGTGCTCCCTTGGCCGGGTGTAGTTCTCAACCAGCTCACCCAGGAACTCCTGGGTGAGCTGGTTGAAGCCGTCCAGGCGCTCCAGACGCAGCGGCTTCCTCTGGACGCCCTCCACTGCTGCCCTGGTCTGGTTTTTGTTCCACCTCACCAGACCCTCCAGCGGGTACACCTGGAAATGGAGGTCATTTGCAGATGTGCCTGTGATGGTAGAGGGAGGGGGGGGGGGGGATGAGTTACACATAAAAAAACAGACACACTTGTACTTCAGACGTCTGACTTTCACGCTCACCTGGAATGAATCTGCATAGGTGGAGGTGGAATGATTCCAGGGAAGTGGAGCCTCTGGCACAGCGGAGGACGGCGAGCTTAACCCCACCCGGGTCACCTCCCCCGTCTTTGTGTAGAGCTGCACTCCTGGCTGGTCCTGTATGACCTGGAGGTGACGCCGCTGCGTGCTCCAGATCTCCTCCATCCTGCCACGGTCGATGGTGTCGGTTGCTGCCCAGAAGTGCTCCAGCATCTCCTGGATGAGACGCTCCATCTCCTCCACGGGTCTGGTGCAGCGGCGGCAGTGACGTGCGAGCTCCCTGGCCTACAGCTTCACGTGGACGTCCGTCCCCTCCTCCGACTGCTTGGCCTCCGTCAGCCGCGGTCCCACTCAAAAATAGCGAAGGACAGGCGCGACATGAAGAGGCCGTACAGCTGGTGGCTGTCGGTGGGGACTCCCCTCGCGAAGCGTCGCATCAGGTGCCAAATGTCCAGACGCACCACCAGCTGGTCCCCCTCGCAGAACATGGCTGCGACCTGACAAAGTGATGTGTGTGTATACAAAACATACGTTTTAGAATATGAATACACACTTAGTGGAGCCTTTGAACGTCAGCTGGTTTTAAATTGCACACGGTACCTCGCGCTGTCCTCTGGGGGAACAGCAGTCCCGGTCCACATAAAGAGCCAGAGGAGGGGCCTTTCCGGCGTCTTTATACCGGCGCATGAGTCCAGTCGCCATGGGCAACAGTCCGTCCCCCTCGGAGTCGGTGAGGACAGACATGAGCACCTGCCCGTACTCGTTGCCCACGCCGGTGACCCATGCGGCCGCCTGACCCGCGAGCTTCTTGTTCATCTGTGCACAAAGAGAGACAGAACAAAAAAAAACTAATTTAGGCCACATGGCAGCACTTGTGTTGTACACGCTCCAAATATGTGCATAAAGCGCACACGCGCACACACGCCCGCACACACGCACACACACACACACCTGGCAATTGTATATTTATTTAATGCATGTTTTCTTATTGGTTGTCTGTGCAGCTGCTGTCACAGGTTAATAAAGTCTGTCGTCTTCATAGTCAGAGCTTGCCTTCTTGGTGGAGTCCATCTTTCAGATGGACCCAAAGATGGACGTGACCCTGGCTTTTGTCTCCTCCAGGCGAGTGAGGACCTCCCTCACGTACACAGACAACAGCCAGGACGCGGTGGGCACCGGACGCATGGGCGGGAGGGACACCTGCTGCTGCTGCTGCGCCACGCCCGGAACACGGAGCTGCGTAGTACAGAGAGATATTTCATCCCTCTGTGCATCCAGGCGCCGGGCCCCAGTCTGTCCCTGGCGAAGAGCGCCTGGGCAATCCAGGACTCTGGTCGCAGCTGGAGAGAGAACCAGAGGAACGCACGGGGCCCTTTAATATCTGAGGACAGCAGTGACATCTGAGGCCTGATGAGCAGCGTTTACTGACAGACTCTTACCTCAGCGCTGCCAGCAGGTGGTGGGGGAGGGAGGAAGGCTGGGCAACTCCTCCTCCTGTGCTCCTTCCTGCAGGGCTGCTCCTGAAGCCGGCGTGGCTCCGGGCGTTGGCGGGGCTGCAGGTGGTGGTGAGGAGGGAGGAGCTGGTGACTCTGCTAGCTGACCCATGACTGGACCTTCCACCGGCTCAGAGGGTGGCTTTGGCGGTGTCACCACCCTCGGAGGAGACGTGGGCCCAGGCCCCAGCATCCACCTCCTGAGGCTTCCTGGCCCTGTGCGGGGCCTGGCCCCCAGCTGCCTGCCTCCTGAGTGTCAGGTGTTCCATCTAAACATGAGCAGAGTGCTGCAGTGAAGCTGATCTGTGATCCAACAGACCTGCTGATCAGATGATCAGAAGTTCTGCCTCTTTCTGTTTAACATGAACAGTAAACATCTGATACCCATCAAACAGCAGCAGCTGTCTTCAGCTCTGCTTCACTGTCAGTCACGTGTTGATGATCGACTCTGATCAGTAACACAGACAACAGAAGGTCGCGTGAACCTGATCATTATTCTGTCAGTGAGTCGGGTTCTGAGTTTGTGAACCTGCCTGGACAATAAAACAGATTCTGATGATCTGACAGCAGCTGGAACCTTTTTAGCCAACAGGGTTAAAGTTCATAAGGACTGAAGTTGGCTGAAGTTTCACCTGTTAAATAATAAAGTCTCGCGCACTGACGGAACTTTAACCTGCGTCACTTTATTAGCGTTAAATAAAGACTTTAAACAGCAGGAACGTCAGCTGGCTTTCTCACACACATGATAAATACTTTACATAATAAATATCCTCGCTGTAAAATCAAAGTCTGACGTTATAAGAACTTTCTGAAGCTCCGCTGGAACCTGAACAGCAGCAACGTGGGTCAGTCAGCTGTTTCACAAAGCGCCGTGAACACACGTCAGTTAGCTCGGCGTCAGACACAAAGACGAGTTTTAACATGTTTAACACAAAAACTTAATACTTACATAATAAAACAGCAGCTTTTACTCTCTGCTGTCTCTCGGTTTGCTCTCTGCAGCTCTGCAGCTGCAGGAGGCGGGACTTTGAGAATTTGGAACAAATCCGCGTCTCCCATTGGCTGCGCAAAAGTTTGATACTATGAAATTGGAACAATTGGAACAAATAGAGCCTTCTGATTGGCTGCCGGATTTCCCGTGGCAGACCGAGACGAATACTGCTCAGTGATTGGAGGGAGACCGGGGAGGCGGGACATCGCCGGGAGCTGCCATTGGATTAGAAATTGGAACATTTGGAACAGAGCAGAAAGGCTCAGAGGGCGATACCGTTCATTCTTCTCTGTCGAAGGGGGGCTCCTGCTCCTGCTGCGGAGCAGAAGGTCGGCGGTTCGATCCCCGGCTGGGACAAAGACGAAGAAGAACTTTGGTCCGTCAGAGGGGCCGAGCCAAAGTCAGGCTTTGGATTCTGCTGCAGGATGTTTTCTAGACATTTCAGATGAGACTTGGTGACCAGAGAAATGACTTTATGTCTGACAACCTTACATTGAAGTTTGTATTATTACCAATGAATTTACATATTTACATGAACTTAGATTTGGGCTTCTGTGTGTTCTGTCCTCCTCACAGAGTCCTCCTGCTCCTGGATCTGATCTCTGCCACAGAGTCAACAGAAAGGCTTCAGAGACACATGAAGTACAGTAAAGTCACAAAGGTCCATATTTTTACCTGTTTTTGTTGCGTTTTTCTAAACAGAAACAGAGAAACAGACTGCTGCGCCATTTTACTTTTTAAAAAGTCATAGAAATTATGTTCTTCACAGAAAATGAGACTTGCGTGTCATCCTTTTTATAAACACCCTCTGGAGGCTTTCAGGAGCCTCTCTGTTCCAAATGTTTCAATTTCTAATCCAATGGCAGCTCCCGGCGATGTCCCGCCTCCCCGGTCTCCCTCCAATCGCTGTGCAGTATCCGTCTTGGCATGTCCCGTTCACGAGAAATCCGACAGCCAATCAGAAGGCTCTATTTGTTCCAATTGTTCCAATTTCATAGTATCAAACTTTTGCGCAGCCAATGGGAGACGCGGATTTGTTCCAAATTCCCAAAGTCCCGCCTCCTGCAGCTGCAGAGCTGCAGAAAGCAAACCGAGAGAGACAGCAGAGAGTAAAAGCTGCTGTTTTATTATTTAAGTATTAAGTTTTTATGGAAAACTCGTCTTTGCGTCTGACGTCAGTCCCTCGCAGCTGACTGACCCACGTTGCGGCTGTTCAGGTTCCAGCGGAGCTTCAGAAAGTTCTTATAACGTCAGACTTTGATTTTAATTTTAGGATATTTATTATGTAAAGTATTTATCATGTGTGTGAGAAAGCCAGCTGACGTTCCTGCTGTTTAAAGTCTTTATTTAACGCTAATAAAGTGACGCTGGTTAAAGTTCCGTCAGTGTGCGAGACTTTATTTATTTATTTAACAGGTGAGCCGCGATGCTGTCAGTTGGATTCATTGATGTAATTATTTAAACATGTTTAAAAAATATTTAAAATAACACCAAAAAGAAAAACATTTAGCGACCAAACTGTGTGATTGCCAATAAAATAAAACTTATTTACATGTTTGAAAGGAGGAAGAAGCAAAATGTATAGACTCCTCCCCCTTTTTAAGAGAATAACAGAATCTGTTTTATTGTCCAGGCAGGTTCACAAACAGAACCTGAGCCCCTAATGGGCCCCTAATGGGCCCCTCCTCCTTGAGGCTTCAGCCGAAGCCCAAACCATCGGGCCCCGGCAGGCAGATAGAGAACGGCGTCCGCTACGTCAGGAGCAGAGACAGACAGAGAGCTGATGCTGCATCCACCAAAGCCAGCACGGCCCCAGCCATGGCCACCAGCAGCAGCCTCGAGCCAAGAGTTCTTCACAGTACGTGTTTTATTTTAATCCTTTCTGTTTTGTTAACCTCAGTGAGATCATGTGTGCGTAGACAGAGTTACAGACAGATGCCTGTATAAGCAGCTATCAGTTCCTTTTATTGATTAATTTTAGGCCTGATTGAGCAACAGATGCCATGAGGGACTGATGGTCTGGCTTTCTTATCTGGTACCTGAGGACAGCTGGGACTCCTCCTGGTGTGTCAGATCACCTGATCCAAGATATGTCCTGACTTCATGCCGGGGACTTCCTGTGACACGAACAGACCTCCTGGTGCTCCGTGCCCATGAAGCACCAGCGGCGGCGTCCTGTGGCGGCCCCGAGCACACTTCTTGATGACTGGAAGTGTTGAAGCTGACAGTTCGTTGAGTCCCAGCTGCGTTTACACCCTGTGGTTTTGTGTTCTGTGAGACCTGTAAGGGAACTGGGCTTAAATTCTGATTAACAGGGATGCAGGTGACTGAAACTTGAGAAGAGTGAAGGCGAGGAGATTCTGTCATTAAATGCTGGGAAAGCAAGAAACTGCTTAGTCCACATGAAAAGTGCTAAATGACCCCAAACACACAATGAATTTGTAAAGAAAAGCAAATCTGTGGTGTAAAACTTGATGCAGCTTAATCTCCAGTCGTGTGACTCAGAAATGCTGAAAAGAGCTTTTAGAAGTCATTTTGCAATAAAGGTTTAGAAGAGACCTGAAGCTTCCGTCTGCGTCTCATCTTTGAGTTTCGTTTGACTACAAGTTTGTAAAGAAATGTCCCGTGTGGTCTCCAGAGAGGCTCAGACAGCCTGAGCTTCGGGGCCCACGGCAGCATTCAGGAGGCCCCCAGACACACTTCCTGTTGACAGCAGGAGCTCGTGTACAAGCTTCATCTGAGTGTGCTGATCGTACAGAGACTGATAACAAGTCTGCAGCGTTAAAGCTGATTACGAGATGATTAATGGTGCGTTTGTTAGAACTCACACCAGCTGACAGGTTTAAATAATGTTGGATTGACCTTTGACCCTTACAGAGTGTCAGCAGCAGCACGATGATGCGTGTTAAATCTTACTTGTTGCATTAAACGTCACGTTGAGTCGTGTGATGCTTCAGAAATGACCTGGAATAATACAGCTTCCAAACAAAGTGCACATTTTTTATTTTATTCCAAACAGCTGGTGAACATCGCGGAACCTTTAGCAGCACAATAAACAAAATAAATAATATAAATAAATTATGATTTTTAAGAAAGTCCCCTATTGTCCCTTTCCACCTGGAGGAGGAGCAGGAGGCCAACCAGATGTTCCCGGCTGCTCCTCGTCCCACCTGCACGGACCTTTAGCTGGAGGGAGAGGATGGTCAGCAACAGCTGGAGCAGGGACGACCCCAGTTCCCTGCTCCAGCACAGACCTCTCCTCCTTCTGGCGCCGAGAGAACCTGGAAGACAAACAGAGGCTGTTTTTAGTTTCATAGCTTTCATCAAAAGTTCACAGATTAACTCACAGAGACAAGTCCTAATCAGAAACTCACCACTGGGACAGGGTCCTCTGGTTTGTACTCATCTGGCCGCGGCAGGACATCGTAGCCGTACGCCGTCAGCAGCCAGATGGCTGACGGCGGAGGGGGCATCTGGGGCGGCGGTGCAAATGGCCCCCTCACCGAGCACAAGCGCCAGGAACTGCTCGCACGCGCCGAGCTACAGGATCGCTCTCCGCATCCAGGCGTCAGAGTGCTGCTCCCGCAGGGCGAGAAGCCGAGAAGTCCTGATGCCCAGAGACCTCAGCTGTGCAACCAGCCTCTGGTCACAGGACAGCCTGCAGAAACACGTATCAGATTATTACGTCTGATGTATTTAATGAAACAAAAAGACGCCTATGTAGAATATATTTCTTTACTTGTACGTGGGCACAGCTGGAAACTGGCAGCTGTAGGTGGGGGACAGCTGCCTTATGAGGCCCTGTGACCAACATCTGACGGCACTCCAGGCGCTCGGTGGCCATGAGACACCCGCCGTCGATGTAGATCCCAGCCTTTGTCGGGGACCCGGTGCACGAAGGCTGGGGGCCCGTCAGCCGCAGACGCTAGAAAAGCAGGCGGCGGCGGCGGTGAGGAGGGAGCTGGTGACTCTGCAGGCCGGCCCATGACGAGATGCACTAGTTAGTGACTAGTGATTGGACGGCGTGTTAGTGATCGCAGACTTGCAGCAGGCAGATAGTTAAAAAAACCAAACTTACTTTGACCTTTCATGTCCTTTTAAAAGCAAAATAAAAAGAAGTCAGAAATGAATTCATGTCTCTCTCATTAACATGTTACATTAATATGTGACTTGGCTTTTTACTCGCTGCTCAGCGTCAACTACGGCCCTGAGCAGCTCTTCAGATGGTGTTGAGGGAAGAGCTGATCTGAAGGAGGCTGTAGTCACACGATGAGAGAAGAAACAAAGTAAACGGCCAACAAATCCAATAAACAGATGACTGAGTGTGACGCAGGCTTAGTGACCAGCAGCTTCTTAACCTGAGCCTGCATTTCCACCGCAGACAGAGAACGCCGTCCGGAGACAAAGGCCGCAAACCTGTAAAACATAAATGACGACATCTTTAATGTGACAAAAAAAAAAAAAAATTTGGAGAAGCTACTGGATACCATGGAAAAGGAAGTGAGTAGGATGAAGATTTGGTTTGATGAAAATAAACTAACACTGAATTTGAGTAAAATAAAATTTATAATGTTTGGGAACCGATCAACTGACACAGATAAGAAACTAATGATAAATGGTATAGAACTAGAGCGAGTATCTGAAATAAAATTCCTTGGGGTAGTTATTGATAACAAATTAAGCTGGAAACATCACATAAATTATATTAAAACCAAAATATCTAAGTCATTGGCAATATTAAATAAAGCCAAAGACCTATTGAATCAGGCTTCTCTAAATATGCTGTACTGCTCCTTCATACTCCCATACATGACTTATTGTGTGGAAGTATGGGGGAACACTTATAAAACAAATACATACCCAATCTTCATTTTACAGAAAAGAGCCATTCGAATCATACATAAAACTACATACAGAGAACCAACAAACCCATTGTTCATTAAACTCAAAACATTAAAGTTCAAAGATTTGATTGACTATAAAACTATTCAAATTGTTTTCAGAGCACACAATAACCAATTACCTAGAAATATCCAAGAGCTTTTCCAAGTACGAGAAAACACATACAATTTCAGAGGCATATCAATGTTTAGTAGACCACTGACTCGCACAAACACTAAGTTTCACTGTGTAACAACTCAGGGTGTTATCCTGTGGAACAACAGCAACGATGACTTAAAATTATGTAAAAACTTGCAATTGAAATTTATGTTTAAAAAAAGAATCCTTGATGGATATGAGCTGGAAGAGTGATTTACTTTTTTTGATCTTTATTAAGTTAACTTTAGGTAAGTTAGAGAGTTTAAGTAGTTAAGATATCAGTGAAGTGGGGATGGGACAAGAAAAGTTATTCTAACTTCTTCCTACCCCCTTTGAACATGACTGTTATTTGGACCATCTATAGATGATCTTTTTTGTTGTTGTTTGTTTGTTTGTTTATTTATTTATTTTTATTATTCAGTTTTTGCTGTTGTCTTTTTAACATGTTCAATAAAGTACTAACTTGAACTTGAACAACAGGACAAACGTTAAAACTTCTTCAGAAAATCAGCTATATCTTGTGCTATTTCAGCACATTTGGTCAACACAGTCAGAGCTGCTGCTGCTGGAGGCCTCAGTCTGAGGAGATGGATGAAACACAGACGTGCACAAAAAGCTACAGACAGTATGTGTACATATGCACATATTAAGAGAACACGTTATATGTTCAACAGTCAGACCTCAGCATCTACTCGTCCTTACCGACACCTTCTCACCTCTACTCCTCCACAATCTTCTGCACCTGCTTTACAATCCATCGTTGTCCCAGCCGGGGATCGAACCGCCGACCTTCTACGCCGCAGCAGGAGCCCCCTTTCCCATCCCCCCTTCGACAGAGAAGAATGAAAGGTATTACCGGTCAGAGGGGCCACGTCAATCTTTTCTGTATCATTCGAATTTTGTTTTTCTAGTTTTAGTCGGCAGAGGGGCCACGTCAATCTTCTCTGAATCGTTCAAATTTTGTTTTTCTAGTTTTAGTCGGCAGAGGGGCCACGTCAATCTTCTCTGAATCGTTCAAATTTTGTTTTTCTAGTTTTAGTCGGCAGAGGGGCCACGTCAATCTTTTCTGTATCGTTCCAATTTTCTAGTTTTAGTCGGTCAGAGGGGCCACGTCACTCTTCTCTGAATCGTTCAAATTTTCTAGTTTTAGTCGGTCAGAGGGGCCACGTCAATCTTCTCTGAATCGTTCAAATTTTCTAGTTTTAGTCTGTCAGAGGGGCCACGTCAATCTTCTCTGAATCGTTCAAATTTAGTTTTTCTAGTTTTAGTCTGTCAGAGGGGCCACGTCAATCTTTTCTGTATCGTTCCAATTTTCTAGTTTTAGTCGGTCAGAGGGGCCACGTCAATCTTTTCTGTATCGTTCAAATTTTCTAGTTTTAGTCGGTCAGAGGGGCCACGTCAATCTTCTCTGGATCGTTCAAATTTTGTTTTTCTAGTTTTAGTCTGTCAGAGGGGCCACGTCAATCTTCTCTGAATCGTTCAAATTTAGTTTTCTAGTTTTAGTCTGTCAGAGGGGCCAATCTTTCTGTATCGTCAATTTCTGTTTTCGGTCAGAGTCGTATCGTTCCAATTTTCTAGTTTTAGTCGGTCAGAGGGGCCACGTCAATCTTTTCTGTATCGTTCAAATTTTCTAGTTTTAGTTGGTCAGAGGGGCCACGTCAATCTTCTCTGAATCGTTCAAATTTTCTAGTTTTAGTCGGTCAGAGGGGCCACGTCAATCTTCTCTGAATCGATTCAAATTTAGTTTTCTAGTTTTAGTCTGTCAGAGGGGCCACGTCAATCTTTTCTGTATCGTTCCAATTTTCTAGTTTTAGTCGGTCAGAGGGGCCACGTCAATCTTTTCTGTATCGTTCAAATTTTCTAGTTTTAGTCTGTCAGAGGGGCCACGTCAATCTTCTCTGAATCGTTCAAATTTTCTAGTTTTAGTCGGTCAGAGGGGCCACGTCAATCTTCTCTGAATCGTTCAAATTTTCTAGTTTTAGTCTGTCAGAGGGGCCACGTCAATCTTTTCTGTATCGTTCAAATTTTGTTTTCTAGTTTTAGTCGGTCAGAGGGCCACGTCAATCTTCTCTGAATCATTCAAATTTTGTTTTCTAGTTTTAGTCGGTCAGAGGGCCACGTCAATCTTCTCTGAATCATTTAAATTTTCTAGTTTTAGTCGGTCAGAGGGCCACGTCAATCTTCTCTGAATCGTTCAAATTTTCTAGTTTTAGTTGGGTCAGAGGGGCCACGTCAATCTTTTCTGTATCGTTCAAATTTTGTTTTTCTAGTTTTAGTCTGTCAGAGGGGCCACGTCAATCTTTTCTGTATCGTTCCAATTTTCTAGTTTTAGTCGGTCAGAGGGGCCACGTCAATCTTCTCTGAATCGTTCAAATTTTCTAGTTTTAGTCGGTCAGAGGGGCCACGTCAATCTTCTCTGAATCGTTCAAATTTTGTTTTTCTAGTTTTAGTCTGTCAGAGGGGCCACGTCAATCTTCTCTGAATCGTTCAAATTTTGTTTTTCTAGTTTTAGTCTGTCAGAGGGGCCACGTCAATCTTCTCTGAATCGTTCAAATTTTCTAGATTTAGTCGGTCAGAGGGGCCACGTCAATCTTCTCTGAATCGTTCAAATTTTGTTTTCTAGTTTTAGTCGGTCAGAGGGGCCACGTCAATCTTCTCTGAATCGTTCAAATTTTCTAGTTTTAGTCTGTCAGAGGGGCCACGTCAATCTTCTCTGAATCGTTCAAATTTTGTTTTTCTAGTTTTAGTCTGTCAGAGGGGCCACGTCAATCTTCTCTGAATCGTTCAAATTTTCTAGATTTAGTCGGTCAGAGGGGCCACGTCAATCTTCTCTGAATCGTTCAAATTTTGTTTTTCTAGTTTTAGTCGGTCAGAGGGGCCACGTCAATCTTCTCTGAATCGTTCAAATTTTCTAGTTTTAGTCTGTCAGAGGGGCCACGTCAATCTTCTCTGAATCGTTCAAATTTTGTTTTTCTAATTTTGGTCTGTCAGAGGGGCCACGTCAATCTTCTCTGAATCGTTCAAATTTTGTTTTTCTAGTTTTAGTCGGTCAGAGGGGCCACGTCAATCTTCTCTCAATCGTTCAAATTTTGTTTTTCTAGTTTTAGTCTGTCAGAGGGGCCACGTCAATCTTCTCTGAATCATTTAAATTTTCTAGTTTTAGTCGGTCAGAGGGGCCACGTCAATCTTCTCTGAATCGTTCAAATTTTCTAGTTTTAGTGGGTCAGAGGGACCACGTCAATCTTCTCTGTATCGTTCAAATTTTGTTTTCTAGTTTTAGTCTGTCAGAGGGGCCACGTCAATCTTTTCTGTATCGTTCCAATTTTCTAGTTTTAGTGGGTCAGAGGGACCACGTCAATCTTCTCTGAATCGTTCAAATTTTCTAGTTTTAGTGGGTCAGAGGGGCCACGTCAATCTTCTCTGAATCGTTCAAATTTAGTTTTTCTAGTTTTAGTCTGTCAGAGGGCCACGTCAATCTTTTCTGTATCGTTCAATTTTCTAGTTTTAGTCGGTCAGAGGGCCACGTCAATCTTTTCTGTATCGTTCAAATTTTCTAGTTTTAGTTGGTCAGAGGGGCCACGTCAATCTTCTCTGAATCGTTCAAATTTTCTAGTTTTAGTCGGTCAGAGGGGCCACGTCAATCTTCTCTGAATCGTTCAAATTTAGTTTTTCTAGTTTTAGTCTGTCAGAGGGGCCACGTCAATCTTTTCTGTATCGTTCAATTTTCTAGTTTTAGTGGGTCAGAGGGCCACGTCAATCTTTTCTGTATCGTTCAAATTTTCTAGTTTTAGTCTGTCAGAGGGGCCACGTCAATCTTCTCTGAATGCGTTCAAATTTTCTAGTTTTAGTGGGTCAGAGGGGCCACGTCAATCTTCTCTGAATCGTTCAAATTTTCTAGTTTTAGTCTGTCAGAGGGCCACGTCAATCTTTTCTGTATCGTTCAAATTTTGTTTTCTAGTTTTAGTCTGTCAGAGGGCCACGTCAATCTTCTCTGAATCGTTCAAATTTTGTTTTCTAGTTTTAGTCTGTCAGAGGGCCACGTCAATCTTCTCTGAATTGTTCAAATTTTCTAGTTTTAGTCTGTCAGAGGAGCCACGTCAATCTTCTCTGAATGGATTCAAATTTTCTAGTTTTAGTCTGTCAGAGGGACCACGTCAATCTTTTCTGTATCGTTCAAATTTTCTAGTTTTAGTTGGGTCAGAGGGCCACGTCAATCTTCTCTGAATCGTTCAAATTTTTCTAGTTTTAGTCGGGTCAGAGGGCCACGTCAATCTTCTCTGAATCGTTCAAATTTTCTAGTTTTAGTCTGTCAGAGGGGCCACGTCAATCTTCTCTGAATGCGTTCAAATTTTGTTTTCTAGTTTTAGTCTGTCAGAGGGCCACGTCAATCTTCTCTGAATTGTTCAAATTTTCTAGTTTTAGTCTGTCAGAGGAGCCACGTCAATCTTCTCTGAATCGTTCAAATTTTCTAGTTTTAGTCTGTCAGAGGGACCACGTCAATCTTTTCTGTATCGTTCAAATTTTCTAGTTTTAGTCGGTCAGAGGGGCCACGTCAATCTTCTCTGAATCGTTCAAATTTTCTAGTTTTAGTCGGGTCAGAGGGGCCACGTCAATCTTTTCTGTATCGTTCAATTTTCTAGTTTTAGTGGGTCAGAGGGCCACGTCAATCTTTTCTGTATCGTTCAAATTTTCTAGTTTTAGTCGGTCAGAGGGGCCACGTCAATCTTTTCTGTATCGTTCAAATTTTCTAGTTTTAGTCGGTCAGAGGGGCCACGTCAATCTTTTCTGTATCGTTCAAATTTTCTAGTTTTAGTCTGTCAGAGGGGCCACGTCAATCTTTTCTGTATCGTTCAAATTTTCTAGTTTTAGTCTGTCAGAGGGGCCACGTCAATCTTCTCTGAATCGTTCAAATTTTCTAGTTTTAGTCTGTCAGAGGGGCCACGTCAATCTTTTCTGTATCGTTCCAATTTTCTAGTTTTAGTCGGTCAGAGGGGCCACGTCAATCTTTTCTGTATCGTTCAAATTTTCTAGTTTTAGTCGGTCAGAGGGGCCACGTCAATCTTCTCTGGATCGTTCAAATTTTGTTTTTCTAGTTTTAGTCTGTCAGAGGGGCCACGTCAATCTTCTCTGAATCGTTCAAATTTAGTTTTTCTAGTTTTAGTCTGTCAGAGGGGCCACGTCAATCTTTTCTGTATCGTTCCAATTTTCTAGTTTTAGTCGGTCAGAGGGGCCACGTCAATCTTTTCTGTATCGTTCCAATTTTCTAGTTTTAGTCGGTCAGAGGGGCCACGTCAATCTTTTCTGTATCGTTCAAATTTTCTAGTTTTAGTTGGTCAGAGGGGCCACGTCAATCTTCTCTGAATCGTTCAAATTTTCTAGTTTTAGTCGGTCAGAGGGGCCACGTCAATCTTCTCTGAATCGTTCAAATTTAGTTTTTCTAGTTTTAGTCTGTCAGAGGGGCCACGTCAATCTTTTCTGTATCGTTCCAATTTTCTAGTTTTAGTCGGTCAGAGGGGCCACGTCAATCTTTTCTGTATCGTTCAAATTTTCTAGTTTTAGTCTGTCAGAGGGGCCACGTCAATCTTCTCTGAATCGTTCAAATTTTCTAGTTTTAGTCGGTCAGAGGGGCCACGTCAATCTTCTCTGAATCGTTCAAATTTTCTAGTTTTAGTCTGTCAGAGGGGCCACGTCAATCTTTTCTGTATCGTTCAAATTTTGTTTTTCTAGTTTTAGTCGGTCAGAGGGGCCACGTCAATCTTCTCTGAATCGTTCAAATTTTGTTTTTCTAGTTTTAGTCGGTCAGAGGGGCCACGTCAATCTTCTCTGAATCATTTAAATTTTCTAGTTTTAGTCGGTCAGAGGGGCCACGTCAATCTTCTCTGAATCGTTCAAATTTTCTAGTTTTAGTCGGTCAGAGGGCCCGTCAATCTTCTCTGAATCGTTCAAATTTTCTAGTTTTAGTCTGTCAGAGGGCCACGTCAATCTTCTCTGAATCGTTCAAATTTAGTTTTTCTAGTTTTAGTCTGTCAGAGGGCCACGTCAATCTTTTCTGTATCGTTCCAATTTTCTAGTTTTAGTCGGTCAGAGGGGCCACGTCAATCTTTTCTGTATCGTTCAAATTTTCTAGTTTTAGTCAGGTCAGAGGGGCCACGTCAATCTTCTCTGGATCGTTCAAATTTTGTTTTCTAGTTTTAGTCTGTCAGAGGGGCCACGTCAATCTTCTCTGAATCGTTCAAATTTAGTTTTCTAGTTTTAGTCTGTCAGAGGGGCCACGTCAATCTTTTCTGTATCGTTCCAATTTTCTAGTTTTAGTCGGTCAGAGGGGCCACGTCAATCTTTTCTGTATCGTTCCAATTTTCTAGTTTTAGTCGGTCAGAGGGGCCACGTCAATCTTTTCTGTATCGTTCAAATTTTCTAGTTTTAGTTGGTCAGAGGGGCCACGTCAATCTTCTCTGAATCGTTCAAATTTTCTAGTTTTAGTCGGTCAGAGGGGCCACGTCAATCTTCTCTGAATCGTTCAAATTTAGTTTTTCTAGTTTTAGTCTGTCAGAGGGGCCACGTCAATCTTTTCTGTATCGTTCCAATTTTCTAGTTTTAGTCGGTCAGAGGGGCCACGTCAATCTTTTCTGTATCGTTCAAATTTTCTAGTTTTAGTCTGTCAGAGGGGCCACGTCAATCTTCTCTGAATCGTTCAAATTTTCTAGTTTTAGTCGGTCAGAGGGGCCACGTCAATCTTCTCTGAATCGTTCAAATTTTCTAGTTTTAGTCTGTCAGAGGGGCCACGTCAATCTTTTCTGTATCGTTCAAATTTTGTTTTTCTAGTTTTAGTCGGTCAGAGGGGCCACGTCAATCTTCTCTGAATCGTTCAAATTTTGTTTTTCTAGTTTTAGTCGGTCAGAGGGGCCACGTCAATCTTCTCTGAATCATTTAAATTTTCTAGTTTTAGTCGGTCAGAGGGGCCACGTCAATCTTCTCTGAATCGTTCAAATTTTCTAGTTTTAGTCGGTCAGAGGGGCCACGTCAATCTTTTCTGTATCGTTCAAATTTTGTTTTTCTAGTTTTAGTCTGTCAGAGGGGCCACGTCAATCTTTTCTGTATCGTTCCAATTTTCTAGTTTTAGTCGGTCAGAGGGGCCACGTCAATCTTCTCTGAATCGTTCAAATTTTCTAGTTTTAGTCGGTCAGAGGGGCCACGTCAATCTTCTCTGAATCGTTCAAATTTTGTTTTTCTAGTTTTAGTCTGTCAGAGGGGCCACGTCAATCTTCTCTGAATCGTTCAAATTTTGTTTTTCTAGTTTTAGTCTGTCAGAGGGGCCACGTCAATCTTCTCTGAATCGTTCAAATTTTCTAGATTTAGTCGGTCAGAGGGGCCACGTCAATCTTCTCTGAATCGTTCAAATTTTGTTTTTCTAGTTTTAGTCGGGTCAGAGGGGCCACGTCAATCTTCTCTGAATCGTTCAAATTTTCTAGTTTTAGTCTGTCAGAGGGCCACGTCAATCTTCTCTGAATCGTTCAAATTTTGTTTTCTAATTTTGGTCTGTCAGAGGGGCCACGTCAATCTTCTCTGAATGGATTCAAATTTTGTTTTCTAGTTTTAGTCGGTCAGAGGGGCCACGTCAATCTTCTCTCAATCGTTCAAATTTTGTTTTTCTAGTTTTAGTCTGTCAGAGGGGCCACGTCAATCTTCTCTGAATCATTTAAATTTTCTAGTTTTAGTCGGTCAGAGGGGCCACGTCAATCTTCTCTGAATCGTTCAAATTTTCTAGTTTTAGTCGGGTCAGAGGGGCCACGTCAATCTTCTCTGTATCGTTCAAATTTTGTTTTTCTAGTTTTAGTCTGTCAGAGGGGCCACGTCAATCTTTTCTGTATCGTTCCAATTTTCTAGTTTTAGTCGGTCAGAGGGGCCACGTCAATCTTCTCTGAATCGTTCAAATTTTCTAGTTTTAGTCGGTCAGAGGGGCCACGTCAATCTTCTCTGAATCGTTCAAATTTAGTTTTTCTAGTTTTAGTCTGTCAGAGGGGCCACGTCAATCTTTTCTGTATCGTTCCAATTTTCTAGTTTTAGTCGGTCAGAGGGGCCACGTCAATCTTTTCTGTATCGTTCAAATTTTCTAGTTTTAGTTGGTCAGAGGGGCCACGTCAATCTTCTCTGAATCGTTCAAATTTTCTAGTTTTAGTCGGTCAGAGGGGCCACGTCAATCTTCTCTGAATCGTTCAAATTTAGTTTTTCTAGTTTTAGTCTGTCAGAGGGGCCACGTCAATCTTTTCTGTATCGTTCCAATTTTCTAGTTTTAGTCGGTCAGAGGGGCCACGTCAATCTTTTCTGTATCGTTCAAATTTTCTAGTTTTAGTCTGTCAGAGGGGCCACGTCAATCTTCTCTGAATCGTTCAAATTTTCTAGTTTTAGTCGGTCAGAGGGGCCACGTCAATCTTCTCTGAATCGTTCAAATTTTCTAGTTTTAGTCTGTCAGAGGGGCCACGTCAATCTTTTCTGTATCGTTCAAATTTTGTTTTTCTAGTTTTAGTCGGTCAGAGGGGCCACGTCAATCTTCTCTGAATCGTTCCAATTTTCTAGTTTTAGTCTGTCAGAGGGGCCACGTCAATCTTCTCTGAATCGTTCAAATTTTGTTTTTCTAGTTTTAGTCTGTCAGAGGGGCCACGTCAATCTTCTCTGAATTGTTCAAATTTTCTAGTTTTAGTCTGTCAGAGGAGCCACGTCAATCTTCTCTGAATCGTTCAAATTTTCTAGTTTTAGTCTGTCAGAGGGGCCACGTCAATCTTTTCTGTATCGTTCAAATTTTCTAGTTTTAGTCGGTCAGAGGGGCCACGTCAATCTTCTCTGAATCGTTCAAATTTTCTAGTTTTAGTCGGTCAGAGGGGCCACGTCAATCTTTTCTGTATCGTTCCAATTTTCTAGTTTTAGTCGGTCAGAGGGGCCACGTCAATCTTTTCTGTATCGTTCAAATTTTCTAGTTTTAGTCGGTCAGAGGGGCCACGTCAATCTTTTCTGTATCGTTCAAATTTTCTAGTTTTAGTCGGTCAGAGGGGCCACGTCAATCTTTTCTGTATCGTTCAAATTTTCTAGTTTTAGTCTGTCAGAGGGGCCACGTCAATCTTTTCTGTATCGTTCAAATTTTCTAGTTTTAGTCTGTCAGAGGGGCCACGTCAATCTTCTCTGAATCGTTCAAATTTTCTAGTTTTAGTCTGTCAGAGGGGCCACGCCAATCTTTTCTGTATCGTTCAATTTTCTAGTTTTAGTCGGTCAGAGGGGCCACGTCAATCTTTTCTGTATCGCTCAAATTTTCTAGTTTTAGTCGGTCAGAGGGGCCACGTCAATCTTCTCTGGATCGCTCAAATTTTGTTTTCTAGTTTTAGTCTGTCAGAGGGGCCACGTCAATCTTCTCTGAATCGCTCAAATTTAGTTTTCTAGTTTTAGTCTGTCAGAGGGGCCACGCCAATCTTTTCTGTATCGCTCCAATTTTCTAGTTTTAGTCGGTCAGAGGGGCCACGCCAATCTTTTCTGTATCGCTCCAATTTTCTAGTTTTAGTCGGGTCAGAGGGGCCACGCCAATCTTTTCTGTATCGCTCAAATTTTCTAGTTTTAGTTGGTCAGAGGGGCCACGCCAATCTTCTCTGAATCGCTCAAATTTTCTAGTTTTAGTCGGTCAGAGGGGCCACGCCAATCTTCTCTGAATCGCTCAAATTTAGTTTTTCTAGTTTTAGTCTGTCAGAGGGGCCACGCCAATCTTTTCTGTATCGCTCCAATTTTCTAGTTTTAGTCGGTCAGAGGGGCCACGCCAATCTTTTCTGTATCGCTCAAATTTTCTAGTTTTAGTCTGTCAGAGGGGCCACGTCAATCTTCTCTGAATCGCTCAAATTTTCTAGTTTTAGTCGGTCAGAGGGGCCACGCCAATCTTCTCTGAATCGTTCAAATTTTCTAGTTTTAGTCTGTCAGAGGGCCACGTCAATCTTTTCTGTATCGCTCAAATTTTGTTTTTCTAGTTTTAGTCGGTCAGAGGGGCCACGTCAATCTTCTCTGAATCGTTCAAATTTTGTTTTTCTAGTTTTAGTCGGTCAGAGGGGCCACGTCAATCTTCTCTGAATCATTTAAATTTTCTAGTTTTAGTCGGTCAGAGGGGCCACGTCAATCTTCTCTGAATCGTTCAAATTTTCTAGTTTTAGTCGGTCAGAGGGGCCACGTCAATCTTTTCTGTATCGCTCAAATTTTGTTTTTCTAGTTTTAGTCTGTCAGAGGGCCACGCCAATCTTTTCTGTATCGCTCCAATTTTCTAGTTTTAGTCGGGTCAGAGGGGCCACGCCAATCTTCTCTGAATCGCTCAAATTTTCTAGTTTTAGTCGGTCAGAGGGGCCACGCCAATCTTCTCTGAATCGCTCAAATTTTGTTTTTCTAGTTTTAGTCTGTCAGAGGGGCCACGCCAATCTTCTCTGAATCGCTCAAATTTTGTTTTTCTAGTTTTAGTCTGTCAGAGGGGCCACGCCAATCTTCTCTGAATCGCTCAAATTTTCTAGATTTAGTCGGTCAGAGGGGCCACGCCAATCTTCTCTGAATCGCTCAAATTTTGTTTTTCTAGTTTTAGTCGGTCAGAGGGGCCACGCCAATCTTCTCTGAATCGCTCAAATTTTCTAGTTTTAGTCTGTCAGAGGGGCCACGCCAATCTTCTCTGAATCGCTCAAATTTTGTTTTTCTAATTTTGGTCTGTCAGAGGGGCCACGCCAATCTTCTCTGAATCGTTCAAATTTTGTTTTTCTAGTTTTAGTCGGTCAGAGGGGCCACGTCAATCTTCTCTCAATCGTTCAAATTTTGTTTTTCTAGTTTTAGTCTGTCAGAGGGGCCACGTCAATCTTCTCTGAATCATTTAAATTTTCTAGTTTTAGTCGGTCAGAGGGGCCACGTCAATCTTCTCTGAATCGTTCAAATTTTCTAGTTTTAGTCGGTCAGAGGGGCCACGTCAATCTTCTCTGTATCGTTCAAATTTTGTTTTTCTAGTTTTAGTCTGTCAGAGGGGCCACGTCAATCTTTTCTGTATCGCTCCAATTTTCTAGTTTTAGTCGGTCAGAGGGCCACGTCAATCTTCTCTGAATCGCTCAAATTTTCTAGTTTTAGTCGGTCAGAGGGGCCACGCCAATCTTCTCTGAATCGCTCAAATTTAGTTTTTCTAGTTTTAGTCTGTCAGAGGGGCCACGTCAATCTTTTCTGTATCGCTCCAATTTTCTAGTTTTAGTCGGTCAGAGGGGCCACGTCAATCTTTTCTGTATCGTTCAAATTTTCTAGTTTTAGTTGGTCAGAGGGGCCACGCCAATCTTCTCTGAATCGCTCAAATTTTCTAGTTTTAGTCGGTCAGAGGGGCCACGCCAATCTTCTCTGAATCGCTCAAATTTAGTTTTTCTAGTTTTAGTCTGTCAGAGGGGCCACGTCAATCTTTTCTGTATCGTTCCAATTTTCTAGTTTTAGTCGGTCAGAGGGGCCACGCCAATCTTTTCTGTATCGCTCAAATTTTCTAGTTTTAGTCGGTCAGAGGGGCCACGTCAATCTTTTCTGTATCGTTCAAATTTTCTAGTTTTAGTCTGTCAGAGGGGCCACGCCAATCTTCTCTGAATCGCTCAAATTTTCTAGTTTTAGTCGGTCAGAGGGGCCACGCCAATCTTCTCTGAATCGCTCAAATTTTCTAGTTTTAGTCTGTCAGAGGGGCCACGCCAATCTTTTCTGTATCGCTCAAATTTTGTTTTTCTAGTTTTAGTCGGTCAGAGGGGCCACGCCAATCTTCTCTGAATCGCTCAAATTTTGTTTTCTAGTTTTAGTCGGTCAGAGGGGCCACGCCAATCTTCTCTGAATCATTTAAATTTTCTAGTTTTAGTCGGTCAGAGGGGCCACGCCAATCTTCTCTGAATCGCTCAAATTTTCTAGTTTTAGTCGGTCAGAGGGGCCACGTCAATCTTTTCTGTATCGCTCAAATTTTGTTTTTCTAGTTTTAGTCTGTCAGAGGGGCCACGTCAATCTTTTCTGTATCGCTCCAATTTTCTAGTTTTAGTCGGTCAGAGGGGCCACGTCAATCTTCTCTGAATCGCTCAAATTTTCTAGTTTTAGTCGGTCAGAGGGGCCACGCCAATCTTCTCTGAATCGCTCAAATTTTGTTTTTCTAGTTTTAGTCTGTCAGAGGGGCCACGCCAATCTTCTCTGAATCGCTCAAATTTTGTTTTTCTAGTTTTAGTCTGTCAGAGGGGCCACGCCAATCTTCTCTGAATCGCTCAAATTTTCTAGATTTAGTCGGTCAGAGGGGCCACGCCAATCTTCTCTGAATCGCTCAAATTTAGTTTTTCTAGTTTTAGTCTGTCAGAGGGGCCACGCCAATCTTTTCTGTATCGCTCCAATTTTCTAGTTTTAGTCGGTCAGAGGGGCCACGTCAATCTTTTCTGTATCGTTCAAATTTTCTAGTTTTAGTCTGTCAGAGGGGCCACGCCAATCTTCTCTGAATCGCTCAAATTTTCTAGTTTTAGTCGGTCAGAGGGGCCACGCCAATCTTCTCTGAATCGCTCAAATTTTCTAGTTTTAGTCTGTCAGAGGGGCCACGCCAATCTTTTCTGTATCGCTCAAATTTTGTTTTTCTAGTTTTAGTCGGTCAGAGGGGCCACGCCAATCTTCTCTGAATCGCTCAAATTTTGTTTTTCTAGTTTTAGTCGGTCAGAGGGGCCACGCCAATCTTCTCTGAATCATTTAAATTTTCTAGTTTTAGTCGGTCAGAGGGGCCACGCCAATCTTCTCTGAATCGCTCAAATTTTCTAGTTTTAGTCTGTCAGAGGGGCCACGCCAATCTTTTCTGTATCGCTCCAATTTTCTAGTTTTAGTCGGTCAGAGGGGCCACGCCAATCTTCTCTGAATCGCTCAAATTTTCTAGTTTTAGTCGGTCAGAGGGGCCACGCCAATCTTCTCTGAATCGTTCAAATTTTGTTTTTCTAGTTTTAGTCTGTCAGAGGGGCCACGTCAATCTTCTCTGAATCGTTCAAATTTTGTTTTTCTAGTTTTAGTCTGTCAGAGGGGCCACGCCAATCTTCTCTGAATCGCTCAAATTTTCTAGATTTAGTCGGTCAGAGGGGCCACGCCAATCTTCTCTGAATCGCTCAAATTTTGTTTTTCTAGTTTTAGTCGGTCAGAGGGGCCACGCCAATCTTCTCTGAATCGCTCAAATTTTCTAGTTTTAGTCTGTCAGAGGGGCCACGCCAATCTTCTCTGAATCGCTCAAATTTTGTTTTTCTAATTTTGGTCTGTCAGAGGGGCCACGTCAATCTTCTCTGAATCGTTCAAATTTTGTTTTTCTAGTTTTAGTCGGTCAGAGGGGCCACGTCAATCTTCTCTCAATCGTTCAAATTTTGTTTTTCTAGTTTTAGTCTGTCAGAGGGGCCACGTCAATCTTCTCTGAATCATTTAAATTTTCTAGTTTTAGTCGGTCAGAGGGGCCACGCCAATCTTCTCTGAATCGCTCAAATTTTCTAGTTTTAGTCGGTCAGAGGGGCCACGCCAATCTTCTCTGTATCGCTCAAATTTTGTTTTTCTAGTTTTAGTCTGTCAGAGGGGCCACGCCAATCTTTTCTGTATCGCTCCAATTTTCTAGTTTTAGTCGGTCAGAGGGGCCACGTCAATCTTCTCTGAATCGTTCAAATTTTCTAGTTTTAGTCGGTCAGAGGGGCCACGCCAATCTTCTCTGAATCGCTCAAATTTAGTTTTTCTAGTTTTAGTCTGTCAGAGGGGCCACGCCAATCTTTTCTGTATCGCTCCAATTTTCTAGTTTTAGTCGGTCAGAGGGGCCACGCCAATCTTTTCTGTATCGCTCAAATTTTCTAGTTTTAGTTGGTCAGAGGGGCCACGTCAATCTTCTCTGAATCGCTCAAATTTTCTAGTTTTAGTCGGTCAGAGGGGCCACGCCAATCTTCTCTGAATCGCTCAAATTTAGTTTTTCTAGTTTTAGTCTGTCAGAGGGGCCACGTCAATCTTTTCTGTATCGCTCCAATTTTCTAGTTTTAGTCGGTCAGAGGGGCCACGCCAATCTTTTCTGTATCGCTCAAATTTTCTAGTTTTAGTCTGTCAGAGGGGCCACGCCAATCTTTACTGAATCGCTCAAATTTTCTAGTTTTAGTCGGTCAGAGGGGCCACGTCAATCTTCTCTGAATCGCTCAAATTTTCTAGTTTTAGTCTGTCAGAGGGGCCACGCCAATCTTTTCTGTATCGCTCAAATTTTGTTTTTCTAGTTTTAGTCTGTCAGAGGGGCCACGCCAATCTTCTCTGAATCGCTCAAATTTTGTTTTCTAGTTTTAGTCTGTCAGAGGGGCCACGCCAATCTTCTCTGAATTGTTCAAATTTTCTAGTTTTAGTCTGTCAGAGGAGCCACGCCAATCTTCTCTGAATCGCTCAAATTTTCTAGTTTTAGTCTGTCAGAGGGGCCACGTCAATCTTTTCTGTATCGCTCAAATTTTCTAGTTTTAGTCGGTCAGAGGGGCCACGCCAATCTTCTCTGAATCGCTCAAATTTTCTAGTTTTAGTCGGTCAGAGGGGCCACGTCAATCTTCTCTGAATCGCTCCAATTTTCTAGTTTTAGTCTGTCAGAGGGGCCACGCCAATCTTCTCTGAATCGCTCAAATTTTGTTTTTCTAGTTTTAGTCTGTCAGAGGGGCCACGTCAATCTTCTCTGAATTGTTCAAATTTTCTAGTTTTAGTCTGTCAGAGGAGCCACGCCAATCTTCTCTGAATCGTTCAAATTTTCTAGTTTTAGTCTGTCAGAGGGGCCACGTCAATCTTTTCTGTATCGCTCAAATTTTCTAGTTTTAGTCGGTCAGAGGGGCCACGTCAATCTTCTCTGAATCGCTTCAAATTTTCTAGTTTTAGTCGGTCAGAGGGGCCACGCCAATCTTTTCTGTATCGCTCCAATTTTCTAGTTTTAGTCGGTCAGAGGGCCACGTCAATCTTTTCTGTATCGTTCAAATTTTCTAGTTTTAGTCGGTCAGAGGGGCCACGTCAATCTTTTCTGTATCGTTCAAATTTTCTAGTTTTAGTCGGTCAGAGGGGCCACGTCAATCTTTTCTGTATCGTTCAAATTTTCTAGTTTTAGTCTGTCAGAGGGGCCACGTCAATCTTTTCTGTATCGTTCAAATTTTCTAGTTTTAGTCTGTCAGAGGGGCCACGTCAATCTTCTCTGAATCGCTCAAATTTTCTAGTTTTAGTCTGTCAGAGGGCCACGTCAATCTTTTCTGTATCGTTCCAATTTTCTAGTTTTAGTCGGTCAGAGGGGCCACGTCAATCTTTTCTGTATCGTTCAAATTTTCTAGTTTTAGTCGGTCAGAGGGGCCACGTCAATCTTCTCTGGATCGTTCAAATTTTGTTTTTCTAGTTTTAGTCTGTCAGAGGGGCCACGTCAATCTTCTCTGAATCGTTCAAATTTAGTTTTTCTAGTTTTAGTCTGTCAGAGGGGCCACGTCAATCTTTTCTGTATCGTTCCAATTTTCTAGTTTTAGTCGGTCAGAGGGGCCACGTCAATCTTTTCTGTATCGTTCCAATTTTCTAGTTTTAGTCGGGTCAGAGGGGCCACGTCAATCTTTTCTGTATCGTTCAAATTTTCTAGTTTTAGTTGGTCAGAGGGGCCACGTCAATCTTCTCTGAATCGTTCAAATTTTCTAGTTTTAGTCGGTCAGAGGGCCACGTCAATCTTCTCTGAATCGTTCAAATTTAGTTTTTCTAGTTTTAGTCTGTCAGAGGGGCCACGTCAATCTTTTCTGTATCGTTCCAATTTTCTAGTTTTAGTCGGTCAGAGGGGCCACGTCAATCTTTTCTGTATCGTTCAAATTTTCTAGTTTTAGTCTGTCAGAGGGGCCACGTCAATCTTCTCTGAATCGTTCAAATTTTCTAGTTTTAGTCGGTCAGAGGGGCCACGTCAATCTTCTCTGAATCGTTCAAATTTTCTAGTTTTAGTCTGTCAGAGGGGCCACGTCAATCTTTTCTGTATCGTTCAAATTTTGTTTTTCTAGTTTTAGTCGGTCAGAGGGGCCACGTCAATCTTCTCTGAATCGTTCAAATTTTGTTTTTCTAGTTTTAGTCGGTCAGAGGGGCCACGTCAATCTTCTCTGAATCATTTAAATTTTCTAGTTTTAGTCGGTCAGAGGGGCCACGTCAATCTTCTCTGAATCGTTCAAATTTTCTAGTTTTAGTCGGTCAGAGGGGCCACGTCAATCTTTTCTGTATCGTTCAAATTTTGTTTTTCTAGTTTTAGTCTGTCAGAGGGGCCACGTCAATCTTTTCTGTATCGTTCCAATTTTCTAGTTTTAGTCGGTCAGAGGGGCCACGTCAATCTTCTCTGAATCGTTCAAATTTTCTAGTTTTAGTCGGTCAGAGGGGCCACGTCAATCTTCTCTGAATCGTTCAAATTTTGTTTTTCTAGTTTTAGTCTGTCAGAGGGGCCACGTCAATCTTCTCTGAATCGTTCAAATTTTGTTTTTCTAGTTTTAGTCTGTCAGAGGGGCCACGTCAATCTTCTCTGAATCGTTCAAATTTTCTAGATTTAGTCGGTCAGAGGGGCCACGTCAATCTTCTCTGAATCGTTCAAATTTTGTTTTTCTAGTTTTAGTCGGTCAGAGGGGCCACGTCAATCTTCTCTGAATCGTTCAAATTTTCTAGTTTTAGTCTGTCAGAGGGGCCACGTCAATCTTCTCTGAATCGTTCAAATTTTGTTTTTCTAATTTTGGTCTGTCAGAGGGGCCACGTCAATCTTCTCTGAATCGTTCAAATTTTGTTTTTCTAGTTTTAGTCGGTCAGAGGGGCCACGTCAATCTTCTCTCAATCGTTCAAATTTTGTTTTTCTAGTTTTAGTCTGTCAGAGGGGCCACGTCAATCTTCTCTGAATCATTTAAATTTTCTAGTTTTAGTCGGTCAGAGGGGCCACGTCAATCTTCTCTGAATCGTTCAAATTTTCTAGTTTTAGTCGGTCAGAGGGGCCACGTCAATCTTCTCTGTATCGTTCAAATTTTGTTTTTCTAGTTTTAGTCTGTCAGAGGGGCCACGTCAATCTTTTCTGTATCGTTCCAATTTTCTAGTTTTAGTCGGTCAGAGGGCCACGTCAATCTTCTCTGAATCGTTCAAATTTTCTAGTTTTAGTCGGTCAGAGGGGCCACGTCAATCTTCTCTGAATCGTTCAAATTTAGTTTTTCTAGTTTTAGTCTGTCAGAGGGGCCACGTCAATCTTTTCTGTATCGTTCCAATTTTCTAGTTTTAGTCGGTCAGAGGGGCCACGTCAATCTTTTCTGTATCGTTCAAATTTTCTAGTTTTAGTTGGTCAGAGGGGCCACGTCAATCTTCTCTGAATCGTTCAAATTTTCTAGTTTTAGTCGGGTCAGAGGGGCCACGTCAATCTTCTCTGAATCGTTCAAATTTAGTTTTTTTCTAGTTTTTAGTCTGTCAGAGGGGCCACGTCAATCTTTTCTGTATCGTTCCAATTTTCTAGTTTTAGTCGGTCAGAGGGGCCACGTCAATCTTTTCTGTATCGTTCAAATTTTCTAGTTTTAGTCTGTCAGAGGGGCCACGTCAATCTTCTCTGAATCGTTCAAATTTTCTAGTTTTAGTCGGTCAGAGGGGCCACGTCAATCTTCTCTGAATCGTTCAAATTTTCTAGTTTTAGTCTGTCAGAGGGGCCACGTCAATCTTTTCTGTATCGTTCAAATTTTGTTTTTCTAGTTTTAGTCTGTCAGAGGGCCCACGTCAATCTTCTCTGATATCGTCGTCACAATTTTGTTTTTTCTAGTTTTAGTCTGTCAGAGGGGCCACGCCAATCTTCTCTGAATCGTTCAAATTTTCTAGTTTTAGTCGGTCAGAGGGGCCACGTCAATCTTCTCTGAATCGTTCAAATTTTCTAGTTTTAGTCGGTCAGAGGGGCCACGTCAATCTTCTCTGAATCGTTCCAATTTTCTAGTTTTAGTCTGTCAGAGGGGCCACGTCAATCTTCTCTGAATCGTTCAAATTTTGTTTTTCTAGTTTTAGTCTGTCAGAGGGGCCACGTCAATCTTCTCTGAATTGTTCAAATTTTCTAGTTTTAGTCTGTCAGAGGAGCCACGTCAATCTTCTCTGAATCGTTCAAATTTTCTAGTTTTAGTCTGTCAGAGGGGCCACGTCAATCTTTTCTGTATCGCTCAAATTTTCTAGTTTTAGTCGGTCAGAGGGGCCACGTCAATCTTCTCTGAATCGTTCAAATTTTCTAGTTTTAGTCGGTCAGAGGGGCCACGTCAATCTTTTCTGTATCGTTCCAATTTTCTAGTTTTAGTCGGTCAGAGGGGCCACGTCAATCTTCTCTGTTGCGTTCCAATCTTTTAATTCTAACTTTAGTCATTCAGAGGGCGTCAATGTCAGGCTTTGGATTCTGTTCATGTAACGAAGGATGTTTTCTATTCAACATGGCAGATGAGACGTGGTGAAAATTCAAAGTTTAAGGGAAGTTTCAGAGTTACAGAGAAATGACTATCTCTGACAACCTTACATTGAAGTTTGTATTATTACCAATGAATTTACAGCTTTACATGGAACTTAGATTTGGGCTTCTGTGTGTTCTGTCCTCCTCACAGACAGAGTCCTCCTCCTCCTGGATCTGATCTCTGCCACAGAGTCAACAGAAAGGCTTCAGAGCCACACTTGAGTACAGTAAAGTCACAAAATTTCTAGTTTTTTTTCTGCGTTTTTCTAAAGATAAGAGACTGCTCCGTCGTTTTACTTAAGTACGTTATAAAAATGATGTTCTTTATCGAAAATGAGGAACGCTTCACGAATTTGCGTGTCATCCTTGCGCAGGGGCCATGCTAATCTTCTCTGTATCGTTCCAATTTTAGTATATGTGCTACCGGAGTAACACAACTAAGCCCTGTCGCTGTTTGCTATATATAGGGGTCTGTGCTGGGACCAGCCAGGGTCAGGGTGGCAGCACATACAGAGGCTGGAGGGGAAAAACCGCCTCTAAAAGGCTGTAACATGGGCAATAAACAAGTAAGCAGAGATCTGGGTGATTCACTTTGATCCCTGTATCTACAGGGACCCACCAAGACCCAATCTGACCCAGTTTGACTCTGCTCTTGGTCCCGTCTGCCCTGCTGAGGAGCTCACAGGGCTGATGGGAAATCTATGCAAAGAGCCATGACGTCAGGCAGCCAGGATTGGTCTGCTGCAGGAGAGATAAAAGACCTTTTCACAGCTCCTCCTCACACACCCTTCCCCCGGAAACCCCACTGCTGAGCTTCAACGGCTGCCGGGTGGGGGAGGGACGGGTGGGGGAGGGAGGCAGAGGGACACACAGGCTGCATCGTGCGACGGCTTCTTTCACTCTGAAAGACGATCACAGCAACAAGCAGCTGCTCTGCTCTCAGCGTTTGTGCAGACCGACCGGAGAGGAAACAGGCTGAGCGTCCAGCTGAAGCTCTCTGAGCTCAGGATCATGGTGGCCGCTGATCTGATCGCACACGTGGGGTTTGGAATGAGTCTCGCTCGGAGGATTTCTCTGTGATCGTATTACAGAAGCTGCCTGTTCTCAGACGGACTCAGCTGTGACTGCCAGCTAAACTCCTCCAGACCCGATAGCGTTTATATAATTATATAAACGCCATATTATCAGGACTGGGGGGGGGGTGTAACAGAGAGAGCTCTTTCAACTTATTGCCTATTACATTCAAACTACCACTGTTGTTTTTGTTAACAGCATTTCAAAGTCAAGATACTACAGATTAACACAAGTACAGGATTGCTTTTTGTTTCAGAGATTTAACTGTTTCCCTTTTCTTTAGCTGAGCTTGTTTCTTCCTGTTTTATTACTTCCTGCTGTTTTTATTTAAAAAATGCCAATGCAGTTTCCCAAACTCACCAGCAGGTGTCAGCCTGGGACCAGTCTGTGGAGTGAGGGCGCTGCTGAAGTCTGACTGCAGAACACACAACATCAAACATGAGTCACAACACCTGACTTTATACTTAATACACAAATCACAAACCGTAACCCAATAATAAAATCGGGCCATTTAAAATTACCCTGCTTTTCTCACTCTGGTAGCACAAATACTCAAATTTAAACAATAGAGAATATCTGTGTAACCCATGTGAAACAGGGATACTCAAACCAAATGTGGTAAAAAAACAAAAAAACACGTGGTATTTAGAGGTGTAGTTGCATTTTGCTCCACTAGGGGGAACAATACACTAGCCCGGGAGTTTTCAAAGTGTGAGGCAGGCCTCCCCGGGGGGTCTCAGTCAATGAAAGTGAAAGTAAATTACATTACTTATTGCATTAATTATCAAAAGGAGATCAGACAGAATAGCCTACATGTGTGACAGTTTAGAGATACAGTTGTTTTGTTTTTGGGAAAAGTTTTCAGTTATGTCAAACAGCAATATCAGGACAGTTTGGCTCAACTGTTGAGTGTCTATGGGATCAACTACAGATGTGTTGGGGGGGTTGTATCCCACGCTTGGGCAGGATACATCTGCCACACAAATTTTGTACCTTTTGGTGAAAAGCTCTTTAGGGGGCGCTAGCACTCCATTTTGCGACACACATGAACAAACCCATCCAACACATACATTTACAGCACGTTCAAATAAGTTTTGTGAGTTTTAGACCATGTTAGGCCGCCAAAAATGCACTTTATTTGCAGAAAGAAAGACAAGAAAGAAAGAAAGTTCCTTTCAGTTTCAATAGGATCCTCGCACGTTTCTCCTGCTTGGAGCCATAAATACAAAGGTGAACAACCATGTTGGAAAAATAATTACCGATGTGCAAAAAGTTCAGGATGTGAGGAAAACGTTTCTGCATTGTAGGACATGTGGGTTAGATTTCTTTGGAGTGAGAAATGTGTAGAAACTTACATTTGTTGTATTAAGCCACGCCCACTTTAAACTATCATTACCAAATTTTATGCATCAAATTGGTAGTGACCTACTGTAAGATTGTACAAACCGAATCTTTGCACGAATCAATGCAGGGAATTACAAGGCTTAAAATATTTGCACGTGTGGCGCCCCCTAGTAAATATCATCCCAGGACTGCTCAGCGAAGCTCTGACATCCAAACAGATGTCCCAAGTTTGGCTACAATAGCTTAAGCCAATTTTGTTTACGAGCATTTATGTAAAGTCGTACGTAAAGACAAAAAAGTAGAATTTATGGACAGGGCTCGGCAACAACGGTGACCCGATGGCCCAGGGCCGTAGCGACGTAACAAGTGGCTGTCAAAGGTTATTTCTCTAATCTCAATCAAGCTCTGGGTCTGACAGTGAAACCATGCAGACGTATCTTAAACCTGCATCCCCTCCAGCAGGCAGCAGGGGGCGACTCCACCGGCTGCAGAGAGAAAATGTTTCTCCTTCTCAGCTGAATAATTACCCCAGTAAACACTTTCCTGATGAGTTTATGGTCTCAGTCGCTAGTTTCAAGTCTTCTTCAACACAGCATGATGTTCATTTAGTAAATTATCCCATTTAGAGGAACAGAGACCAGGAAGCAAGGGGGGGCTTTAGGGCGGGGCTACGAGCTGATTGACAAGTCGCTACCATGGCGACCTGTCAATCAGGATAGAGGCGACTCATTTTAAGTTTATTGAATGGCTGTGAGCAGCAGAGAGCACATCATGTTTAAGTCTGTTAGTATGTTTTGTTTTGAAAGTAACTTTAACTGATTATGTTTTAGTTTAGTTTTTTTATATCCAGGATGTCTTTAATAAATGATTGAACATGTAAACAGAGTAACACATTTATAATTCTTTGGTTTTGTTGTAACACTGATAAATAACCTTTGGTTCGGAGGGGACAGTAAAAATTGCCCGGTGGGGCAATAAACCATCAAAACCATCATAAGGTAGATTATAATGCACCTGAACATCTTCTAATACACCTGGAACACAACTGTAACTGTAAATTTGATTAAGATATACAACAATTATTACACAATTAAAAAAAATATACCAGGCGAATGTCCATGTTTTGGCCATATTTACTGTTAATATGTTCACTTTTACTGGTATTTATCTTTAAAAGATGATTTCCACTACTACTGCCACTGTTGGTACTACAGGCTTTACTACTAGAGCCCTCAGGTAATAAATGTATGAAAACTCACCTGCTGCCTTGTCATCAGATGGCGAGGTGGTAAATGTTCAGTGGCAAGATCATCACCATCAGGTGGGGACGTATCAGCGGCAGGTGGCAGTGTTTGTGTTCCAGCTCCAAAATACTACAACAGCGCTCCTGAGAGAATTTCATATGGGATGAGTGCAAACTCTTTACAAACATAAACTGTACACATGAAAACAACAACTCCTAGCTAAGCTAATTAAGAAGGCAAAAAGGCAAAAAGGCTGTAATAATTTTTAAGTTTATTTCCATTATAGAAATATATATGATCCCAGCAACAAGTCAATTTTACACAAAACAAAACACTTCGAATCTGTAACTAGCTAATCAAGACAATCAAAACCTCTTAAACCCTGCAGGGTCGCCCGCTTCAGCTGCTTCTAAGCAGCTCAGATCGTTAATACAAATTAAACATATTATCAATATGTCAGCCTGAACATGCTAAACATCCTCAGATCAGTTAGATTCTCCATAATACGACTGTTAAGTTCATTTAACGGAAACAACAAGACCCAAAGTCTAATTCTTCTAGATTTACCGGTGAATCCAGCCTGGCTACAAGAGAGGAAAAGGGGAAAAAGTGCTGACTCACAGTAACTTTGAAGCCTCGTTAAGTCGCTCGTTAAGTCCGAATGTGTCCGTTCCGGATTATTTATCTTCCTTCCGTCTGTGAGGATCCACCGATCAAAAGAGTCAAAACAGCTTTTCAGAAAAATGAATCCAGGATGTGAATCCCGTCATGTGAAGTCGCTCTCTTTCTGCTGACTTCTCTCATCCTGCAGCCTGTTGTTGTTTTCGATAGATCGCTGCCTTCAAAATAAAAGCGCATAAGCTGTCTGTCGGAGCTGGATCAAATGAATGTGTGTTTGATATTATTCGATAATTTTTACAGAAGTATTATTCTGTTTGAAATAAATAAACTGTTATAGTAGTTTCAGTTTTGTGCAAAAAGAAATAAAGGCCTGTCCGATATGGACACCTGTCCCAAATTAAGGCAGCGTCAATTCAGTGATTTTAGCAAATAAAAGCCCGGGCTATTATTCTAAGTTTTACGATAACTAATCAAGACAGATTAATAGTGAAACGTATTAGCAATAATCACAAAGTGCTAATGATGCTATGTTGTTATCAACATCAAGCTTAGTATACAAGCACGAAGATCTGAGTTTGCTTGTATTTCAAACAGACTAAAATTTTCTAGCTATGCACTAGTTACAATCAAAATTTTGTTAGCTAGCTTGTTAGCTAGCTTGCTATTATACATGCAGCTAGGTGGATTATGTTGTTAACCAGGCTAACTAGCTAGCCAACGTTGGCTCACAACTTAACCTATCTAGCGTACATTTTCTTACCATTGATCAAAGTAAAACATGCCTTCGTGGCTTCTTAAATCCACCTAGTCGTGTTTAGTCACGCAAATGAAAAGTTTCCACTGCTGAACAGCCAGACTGCAAAACAGCTTCTACTCCCAAACTATCAGACTCTTAAACTCTAATTCATCCTCAGCACTGCTTCTTTGGTTAAAGTTCATTTCTGTTGACTGTTTTTATAATTGCCTTTATATTAATGTATATCAGAGGTTACAAACTTAAATTCACAACATAGCCTGTTGTATTGTGACAAATAAATTTACTTACCGACCAAACATACCTTTATCTTGGTGTTTTTTCTCCTCATCTTGTTTTCTTCTTCCTTTTCTCAGCTCCAGAAGTTTAACTCCTTTTTTGGAAACATTACTTTTTGCTGGTTTGTCCATTAAACAGAGATGCTCTCAAATCTCTGAGCAAGAGTCCAAGTCAAGTCTCTTGTGGTTATTACGAATGTTGTATCACCTGCTGGGTTCAATCCAGGTTGCTGAACTGCAAAGCTATGAGGAATTCTGTAACCTGTTCTTTTTACAGAGCACAACCATGTAAGGTGCAATGCAAGTATTGGCTTTTTAAATACTGTAAATCAAAACAGTCCGCAGACTCTTAAAGCCAGAGTAACGTTAATTAAATTAAAATGTTACATGATCAACAATAAACCTGTAACATTATATCCACTATAACTACCACTGTTGGTACTACAGGCTTTACTACTAGAGCCCTCAGGTAATAAATGTATGAAAACTCACCTGCTGCCTTGTCATCAGATGGCGAGGTGCTAAATGTTCAGTGGCAAGATCATCACCATCAGGTGGGGAAGTATCAGGCAGGTGGCAGTGTTTGTGTTCCTCCTGAGAGAATTTCATATGGGATGAGTGCAAACTCTTTACAAACATAAACTGTACACATGAAAACAACAACTCCTAACTAAGCTAATTAAGAAGGCAAAAAGGCAAAAAGGCTGTAATAATTTTATTTCCATTATAGAAATATATATGATCCCAGCAACAAGTCAATTTTATACAAAAGAAAACACTTTCAATCTCTAACTATCTAATCAAGACAGATTACCCTTACAAAAATTTTCTGTGGTACCAGAAAATGTTCCGACCTTAGAGTACCACAGGTAAAGGCAATTCTGTGGTAGGGTATCACAGAGCCTGTGGAGCTATACCATAGATCTACCACACAGCTCATGTCCTGTGTGGTATAGTACCAAAGAAAAGGATCAATGCTTCTGAGTAAATATTTATAGCCCAATTGAAAGTTTTTTAATTTTATTTTAATTTTTAACAGTGTCAATATCAGGGTAACATGTACACATCATCTGTACATTTGTCAAACACATAATTAGCCTTAAAAGCATTTGTATTCTCAATGTCAGTTCACCCAGTTCTTCTTGTGAATGTGGAATTTCCAAAATAATCAAACTAACTTTAGAAAAAAAAAAATTTGCTACTCATTACTTTACAACTACAAAACAACATACATAAGAATGTCTTTATCCTGAAATTGACTCAAGTTTTCCTTCTCATATAATCATCCAACTAAAATATTTTACTATATAGATACTGGGAGAAATGGCCAGTTGTCAAATAATTGTTGCAAAATATATCTCCTCATATCACAAACTGAAGACAACCAGTGAAAACTCAGACTGCTAAATAATTCTTAATTTTCAAATTATTATTTTGATTGCTTGATATTTTAGTAATTGTTTTGTTTTTAAATTTCACATTTGATACTGATTTCTATTTATTTATTTTATTAATTAATATTTTTAACTGTTAATATACACACACATTACTATTTTATTTATTTACTTTTATTTTTAATATTTATTATTAGGGATTTTATTATTTTATGTATTTTTTATTAATATTCTATATTGATTAACACACAAACACAACTTTTACTGTTTTATTAATGAAATGTATGAAATTAATTGTTCTTATGTCATTTATGTGTAGCTTTGGCAATATTGTTGTTATACATTCATGCCAATAAAGCTGATTTGATTTGATACAATGATAAATAAATGACAGATTATTCTTGTAATTCACAGAAAGTGCAAGAAAACTCAGTATAATTCTAAATCTTGAATTTCTCTCGGATAAATAAAGTCTCTATCTATCATTTTCACTTCTGATACAGAGGCACACAGAATATGACGTCATCAATGTCCTATCGTCAGGCCGGAGCCGTTAACGGAAACTTCTAGAAAGTCACCGAGGCGAGCGAGACGAGTTTGGAAGTAACGGGCAAAACTAACTTTAATTAATTAACATACTATACAAAGTTGAGATAACCCAGCTTTTCTCGGAGCGCTATGAAATATTTTTTTGTGTTCAACTCTGGTATGACCGCGTCAGTTAGTTACCGTTATCTGGAGGGCCGTTAACGGACGTTACTGTTATGCTAACGTCAACTTAAGTTAGCTGAAAAGTAACGTTAATGTATCCGAGTGACTGAAACCTTTGCCAGACAGCCGTCAACAGTTATTACTTGAAGTCTGGAGCTGCTCCTTGTTACCTGCGCTTTGGTCTGGTAAATAAAAAAGTTAAAATGTCGGCTGTCCGCTGTCAGGCGCAGTAACATTAACAGAAAGGCTAACGGTAACTGAAGTTAAGCTAACAGTAACTTTGCACCGAGTGCTGTAGTTATGTAAGCCCTAACGGTAAAATGTGGAGACAGTCAAGCTCTGCGGTCAAGTATGATAAGCTGTTGCTAAACGCAAAGTGTTCGTAGGAAGATGTAACGTTACTCAGAAAGTCCTAACGTTACCGTTCAGCCCTTCTACTGCAGAGACTAACGTTAGTCGCCTCAAGCAGCTGTAACATTTGTAAAGGAGTTATATTTTTTACTGTGGAAATTTTCCATTGTTGATGAATCTATTTCATCATGTGGTGTCATGACATGTGGACAGGTGAACTGTAATGCGTTGTGCAGGACGCGTTTCTGTTATTTAGCACGGCCTCACAGATATTAATGGGATGGACATAATAACAGAAACACCTGTCCATGTGCTGACGTTACACTACACAAACTGCAGCTTCCAAAAGGATCATACTTATTAATAATTTTAGCAAAATACTGCCCACTATTATTTTCATGAAGGAAGGATTTATGGCAGGAATGTTGGATCAGACTGTATTAACGTTATTTTTTAACTAGATGTAATTAATAAACTGGTAACCAAGTCTTAGAAATTGACATTATTTCTCACAACATTAAACTCTGCCCATATCTCGTGTTTGTGAGAAATATTTACATGGCCAGTATTTTGCAACTTAATAAAGAAATAGTGTCTTTGTATTGCTGCTGAATGATGTCATCATGCCCATAATCACCTGACTGGCAAAAGCAGCTATTGTACAGGTGAGTCAGATAAATTATAAAATATTATATTTGAAAAAAACAGCATTTGATGATGATGTTGTTGGCTGGACTTGATTAGCTGAGTGACACTACATTATTGAAGAATCTGCATATCTCAGCATTGGTATATTTTACTTTGAATTATTTAAGAGTATTTGGACTTAATGCTGTTTATACTGCATATATGTGAAAGACATGAGTTAAAGGCATTATAAGAGGCCTTCAGTTAAATCCTGCCACCTGCTGGTAGAAAGAGGAAACAGCTTGGTTCATTATGGTGGAAACCAAATTAACTATTTATTTAATAATATGAATCACTGTACAAATCTACTAACATTTTTCTCTCGGTCCAGGTTTATACAGGTGCTATTTATGGATTGATCTTTTTTCTTCTGCATTTTGTTTTACATTTTATTCATTTTGCTGACACATTTAATCCAAAGTGACTTACATTTGCTGCTGTCGCACGCCTCAGGAGCAACTAGTGGTTAAGTGTCTTGCTCAGGGACACAATGGTGGATGGGTCACAGTGGGGGATTGAACCCGGGTCTCTCACACCAAAGGCATGTGTCTTATCCACTGCACCATCTCCCCCCCTTCTAACGTTGCTCTGGTATAACGTCAGTGCTGCAGAATGTTATGACCGTTCTAAAAGCTCGGCTTTTGTTTTAATCAGCTATTTTTACTATTACCTCTGGCCCACCTGTGCTGCTTTTAATGTAGATCCTCAAGGCGAGAAATGAAAATTGGAATTTCAAAAAAGGAAAGTTGGATCATTATTTGAATTTGGTTTAGTCGGTTTTTGTTTTTGGATTCAGAAACCAAAAACGGGAGAATGGCTCTTTTTTTTCTGATTCTGCGTTTTTAGTTTGAAACAACAAACAAACAAAAAGGTGGTTTTCCCGTTTGTTCATGTTGTGGTTCAAAAGAAAAAAGTAACTATCAGAAGGTACACGGGCCGTACAGCAGTCACAGAGGGGATTTATCCGCAGCGAGTACTTTTTTCCAACTAACATATTCGATGCAGGACTTTTATTTGTATCAGAGTATTTTCACCTAAATCTAAATACTTCATTGAACAAACATTAAAAGTACTGCTTTTTATTCCAGGGATCAACCTGCTGTTTAAATAGTGTCAGTGCAGTTTCACAAACTCACCAGCAGGGGGCAGCCTGGGACCGGCCTGTGGAGAACTCCCAGCACACTCTGAAAGATGGAAAGTGTTTTACTTGGTTATGAACAGACCAAACGAGGTAACTGGCTTATCCAGGTAACTTCCTGCATATTTGCATTTTAAGGTTGCTTTGTTCTTATTTTCTCTGTTCTGTAACGTGTCTTTGAGCACTGTGTAAAGCTTTATATAAATATAATGTATTATGTTTTTGTATTATTATTATTATTATTATTATTATTATTATTATTATTATAATAAGGTGCTGAGGGCTGCAGAGACGGTGAGCTTCAACAGTGCAAGCTCCTAAGGTGTCGACAGTCACACACATCGTCTGGGAGGAGATTGGATCGGAGGGTGTTTATCTGCTCGGGGACACATTGAGGAGACAGTTTGGCATCGACAGCCATCGTTCTGACTTGTTGTCATTGGTTGTGTCTGTGTTTCTCAGGATCAGGCTGCACCACATCGCCAAACTCACCTCTCTTGAACTGCAGAAAGGAGCACGAGAAAGAAGTTCTGTAAAACAGTCCTCTTTCAGGGCTTTGAGCTCATGCAAAGTTTTCGTGTGTGTGTATTGGTCTGCTAAATGTCAAGGGCTGGGAGGAGATGAAGAAGAACGTGTTCGTACAGTGTGTGACAGAGAGGGACAAATATAAAAAGCTTCAAGTGGACTGGAGATATAATTTAATCATATGTTGTTTGTTTGTCAATCATATATTTATTGTTTCAAATTATTAAAATATCAGACTATCTGTTTCTGCTTCTCTATCATATTTATAGTGTGTAATTTGCAATATACCTATCATAGCCTACATCACATATCATAGGGTGACCAGACGTCCCAGACTTAATGGACAGTCCCTGTTTTTTGGCTGCCTGTCCCTGGCTAAATACAGAAAAAAAACTTGGAATAGAAATAATAGTATTAATTTAAAATGGAAAAACAATAGTCAAACTGGAAAAGTCCCCGTTTCCCCCCTTTTCGGGGATTATGTTCTGATCTCAGACGTCTGGTCACTTTATATCATATATCAGAATATTCTATTACTGTTAAGCCCACTGTGAACATTAAAACACACCGAAATGTATCCTGGGTCATAGCTACATGTATAACCTTTGCAGCAAAAAAACCCGCGTGAAAATCAGTTCGGTATTCAGTGAGTTATGATTAATTAAATGCGCTGACAGCTCGCTGCACCTGCCAAACAGATCAGACTGAGTGGAGCGGGTGACCGGTTCAAGATGGCGGCCGCACGGCTCGTCAGCGCCAATAGGCAGCAGCGGTCGATGCGGCGTCTACGTATATTATGTCTATGATTCTGGGGAAAACACGGAGCATGCGCCGTTGCGAAATACTCCGCTCGCGCGGCCGAACACGCCCCTTTAACGCGAACGCGCACCGACTTCAATTAAATTCCCACCGACTCAGCTAAAAACTTCATCTTCCTCACCGCCGTAGTTTGACTCCAGCAGCCGCGGTTTGTTACCCTGAGTGAAATGTCAGCAGGCTGAAGCCCCTTCGTGGCCTCTGGGGCCCAGCGGGGCCCAGCGAGGCCCCCTAATGGCGGCGGCCGCTCCCTCCCAGACTTTCCGCTTGTTTACTTGTTACATGGATGCGGGGAATACATCCCATAATAAAATCTGCCCATTTATAATTACTTGCTTTTGTCACCTCGCCGAACATGAATCAGGTTTTGTTTTTAAATCCGGGTTTGACCTGTTAATCCGGCTCACAGCCGGAGAACCAGCGCGCGCTAAATTAAAGTGCGCAGTAACCTTCAGCAGCGTTTGGCTGTGAGGCCTAAACTCACGACCGGAAACACGGAGACGCGCTGAACGAGCTGATGATAATAAAAGTGTTTAATGTCGGTAATTAATTGTTTTACCAGAAGCTGGACTCAGGTGGATGGAGGGGGATCCGGGTCTGCGGTCCGGCGAGGTCTGAAATGTCCACCGTCAGCAAGACCACGTCCAGAGAGAGCACCTGAGGGCGCGTCACACACAGGCCAGCCAATCACAAGGCCCGAGGGGGAAATGGTCCGAGGTGATTGATGGGCCGCGGAGTGAACTCAGACTGACCTGGTCTCAGGTGGGGGGGGGGGGGGGGCGGTGCAGGTTTATCTATCATCAACATCACGGTCTCCGGAGGACAGACAGAAACAGATCGGTGAATCTGACAGTTTGTTAAATCATCTTTACGTCTATGTGACGCTCAGACTGAACACGTGTTTCTAAAAGTGATCTGTGATTGGTCATTTCAGAATTTAATCATTTCTTACTAATTTATCTAATTTAAATAATTTACTAATCTAAAGTGTGATGAACATGAACACTTCTTCTCCAGTCACTGATGCTACAAACTGACCTACTTTATAGTCTCTGTTAGAGAAAACAAACCTTTATGTTTACATGCTGCTTCTGTCTGTCAGAGCTCTGAGGTTGTGGGTTTGAATCCCACAGAAGTTCTAAATCTGAAAATCCGTCCATCGTCAACCTGCAGGCTGGAGCCAATCCCAGCTGACATCAGGCGAAAGGCGGACAGGTCGCCAGTCCATCGCAGGGCCACACAGAGACAAACAACCACTGACATCTGAGGACAATTTAGAGACACAGACAAGCCTGCGTGTCTGAACCGACAGGGAGAACATGCAAACTCCACACAGAAAGGCCGGGACCACCGGGGTTTGAACCCACGACTGTTGAATATCATTTTGATGTAAACTCACATATTAACATATTATGGGTTGTTGTGTTTATTATATGTTTGCCTACAATAATTGATGAGTGTGTTCACTGGAATTCAATCAGTCACTTCATAAAGATGCTGCATCAATCAGAGGTGCATCTCCTGTGGTGTCTCATGTCTCAGGGCTGCAAGGCCACACTGAGGTTATTAGAGGACACAGCAGTTTGGATGAGACACAGTGGCTCCATGGACAATCTGAATCTGCTTTGATATGTGAAATCATGTAATACATTTATTGATTATGTTGATTCTTTTTAAAAAATGCAAAAGTCTGCCTTAAGACTTTTTAAACGTTGGCGAGGGTCCAGGCCTTCACCGGCCCAGCATGGCCTTATTTCTGACCCGACCTTCTTGCCACAGTGCTCACCACTGTACCATTGTTCCGCCCTCAATCTGAACATATCAGGACAAAATAAAGAATATACATAGACATTGTCCTTATATATACATACAAACCTGTAAACTAAGCGCTGTTTAACAGAGAATATTATCCTGAGATATACTTTGTGCAAACATGATGTGTTTGCACAAAGTATTTGCCACAGTAGCCGTACAATACAAAGCTGGACATATTTTAAAGTTAGTTGGTTTTTCTTCACGTCCTCATCTGGACTCACCTGAACCTCGAACAAGTTCAGCAGCAGCTGAAGGGCGTCCGACATCTGAAGAGGGACTGAAGGGAAGACAATGATCGGCCCCATTACAAAGGTGACACCAAACGCTCCAGCTGTCCTTATTAAAGCAGCCGTGAAGCTGCAGCGCAGAATTTGAACACAGAACGAGGAGGCTCCTTTTCATTCGTCCCAAACACAAAGAAAAACATTTTCAACCTGGAGATGAAATGATTTCATTAAAATGAGATTTGATAGAAACGACCTGCTGACAGGTCGAAGCTTTAACTTTGAAATAACTGAACAAAGTCAGCTTCGAGGAAACAGAAGCTTTATTGAATAAAAGACTTGATCAGTTATTGATCGGGCGTCCTGGATCGCAGACTCAGCAGCCTGCCGAGCGTCCCCGGGCCGATGCTTCGTCCTCCGACCTGCAGCTTCTCCAGCAGCAGCAGCTTCTCCGTCACAGCTCGGCACTCGCACAGACGCTGCACCTGCGAACACAGCATCCACCTGGTGAAGCAGGTCTGCCGAGTTAGAACCGTGAAATACTCGTCCAGGCTCAGCTGTACACGCAACAGTCCTGCAGCTCAGGTGGGGTTCGCTGTTCTGCTCAGGTGTACCTGCAGGCGGATGTCTTTGGCGTGGCGCCGTTCCTCCTGCAGGTCGCAGCCGCAGAGACGCAGCTGATCCTCCATCGTCCTGCGTGAACACAGAAAACATAGAACATTTCTGACAGCTGATTTATTCCTGAAGCGCGTTTTGTTAGTTTTATCTAAACTATCTGCAGAACCGGACAGCGATCAGTAAATCAAAGGTTTGTACCTGTCTGCCTGAAGCAGTTAGTGTCCTGTCATACTGACCATCTAATGTTTCAAGCTTCATGATGAATTTTTAAAGAGTCTGAACGCTCTTTCTGCAGAAACACTGTTTCAATTCAAATTAGCTTTATTGGCATGAATGTGTAACAACAATATAACCAAAGCATCAAACTATGTCAGAACAATCAAGCCAAACATTTGATTAAACAAGAAATTAAGATAATTAAAGATAAATTAATTAGACACACGTTCTGTGATGAGTCTTTGCAGTGAATCATTTCTCCTCTTTGAGCGTTTTGTTGATGTGAACAGAGAAGAAGTGAGCTGTCGGGTCAGCGAGAGGAGAGACCAGCTCACCAGGACTTTCTACAGAGCCTGGTGAGTCACGATTAACAGGAAGCAAGCCGAGGCCACAGAGAGGCGGAGCCGAGGCCACAGAGAGGCGGAGCCGAGTCTGGTCAGGGAGACGTCTCTGCTGGGTCTCTTAAATATTTGGGAATTTTCACAGATCTGCTTAGAAACAGACCGTCCAATACCAACGCTCTCAGAAAAAGAGACACCAGGTGCCCTTCAGATGAGAAGCTGTTGAGCTGCTCGGTGGCTCCGTGTGAGTTCCCTCCAGGTGCTCCGGACACGTTATGACTCTGCAGACTACACGACTTTTAGCGTCGGCCGACGGCCGCAGCCTTCACTCTGCACAATCTGCCGTCTCGTGACGGGATTCTTGAAGCCGTCGTGGCGTTCAGACTACGTGACTGATCGGTGACAGGGGGGTCACACAGTACAGGTGCTGAAGGCGGCTGAGTCACCTGACGAGTCGGCCGACTCCTCCAGACGTCGGCGACGTGGCAGAAATGTGTCGGGGAGCCGCTGATGATGCGTCGCTGTGTAGTTCACACAAAATGACAGACGGCTGCCGTTTAACTGAACGGCCGAGCGGATTTTCTACTAATGATCCTGCAGTGTGAACGAGGCTTCAGGCAGGTTCTCCTTTACCGAAGCTTCAGAGGGAGAAGTTGGAAATCTCTCAGGTCGACCTCTGACCCTCCCGGTGAAACGTTTGGACTCTAATTTATTTTAAAGGTTCGAGCTTTTTTCTTTTGGCCTGAGTCTGGATTTTTTACACAAGTTCAGCCCGTCTGCTGTCACTCAGGAGTTTTGGGGGCGGGGCTCCGGCGGGAGGCTCCAGCTGTGTCGGCTGGTTTCTTCAACGTTGCCTCCCTCAGTTTTAACATGAACCTGTTTTCCTGAACGTACCTGCGGACCAGCTGGTCGGATTCCACATCAACCCTCTGCAGCAGGAAGTCCTGCAGCCGGGCCGAAGTCACGCCGGCGCTCCGCAGCAGCCGGCAGGCGGCCAGACGCAGCTCGGCCTCCTCCGCCGTCTCCACGCAGCGCAGCAGCGTCTCCTGCACGTCCGGTGATGACAAACCCAACGCGCCCACAGCTGCAACAACCACACAGACGTTTGTCAGCTGGAAGTCTGTTTCCATGAGCTGAGCGTTGAACACGGATCTGGTTTACACCAGACCGGGTTCTTTCTGACTGCGTCACAGAGTTTAGAGACACTAAAGGGTTCAGAGGTCGAAGGTGTTGAAATAAACCCAACATAACTGTTTCTGTTAGAAAACCCGAGTTCTGGTTTGACTTTGTGACGGACGCAGTTTTCACCTCTGAGCGCCGACAGCCGGACTTCCTGCGCCGGGTCGTCCTCCATCAGCTCCAGCAGGCGGCTCACAACCTGAAACAGGAAGTCAGACACGATGCTGACGTCACTGGGTTACAAAATAAAACACTTTCACCTTTAAAGGATCGAAAACTGAAAAGAAAACAAAGTTCAGCCGGACTGAGGCGACGAGGGCTGAACATGTGATGAGCACTTTTATTTAATGTAAAGAATTAAATCCAGATCAAATTAAATCCAGATTAAACTGATCTTTTGCAGAAACAAATATCTTTTTTTAATAAATGATCTGAAATCATGTTTTTTTATTGCACACTTCAGGGAAAATCAGTCAAACTGGTGTTTATTCGTATAAAATCAGCTTGTTTGTTTAAAGTCTATAACATTAAATCATTTTTATTTTATTTTATAGGCCTTTAATACTCAGAGGTTAGATTTAGATTCAGAGTCCAATTCAGTCTGTTTCATCTTTCTGCCACGTGATTTGCTGTTATGGCAGAAAATTGTTTCCTCTCACATTTAATCATTTAATCATGTTTTTTAATTATTGTTATTTCTTATATGTCTGTATTGTTTTTACTCTGAACCTTTTCTCCTCATCAAACTCTTCATATCAGTCTGGCCACAGATGGAGGGTTTAGTGTTTTCTTTTCTTGTTGTTTCTCTCCTGGAATATTCATTCAAGGCCTTGAGAGGATCTCAGCTCCCCCAAACACAGACACCTGGACCTCATGCATCCCTTTGCTCGGGGCCAGACGCCCAAAGCCTCCTTAGGCAGCAGGTCTCTTTTAATTAATAAGTACGTCATTATTTTCTTAATCCCTCACAGCAATAAACAGATTTCCACGACAGTCACAGTTTCTGACCAAAGAAACGAGGCCCCGGGTCCAGAGAGCTTTAATTGAGCGCTGCAGAGTCTGCAGACCTGACCCGGGTCTCTCTGGGCTCAACTCGCTCACCGTCTCGTCCTTCAGCTGCAGAAACTCGGCCGTCTCACAGGCCTGTTTCCGGACCGCAGTGAACTCATCGCTCAGGCAGCTCACGAGAGGCTCGAGCAGCGTCTCTATCCTCAGGTGGCTCATTACATCCAGAGCCTCCATCCTGAACTGGAGACCCCGCCCCTCCTCCAGCTTCAACCTGCAACCAATAGGAGAGCGTTAATCCACGATGACGTGAAATGTTGAGTCTGTAATTTCTGCACCTTAAACGCCACAGACATGAGGTCACAGCCGTCATCTCAGCTCGAGCCGAAGGAAAAATCCGCCTGGCTGAGAGACAGTTTGGGCTCCAGGAAAGGGTGCGCTGGATTTGTGACACAAGACAAAACCAGTGTCGTTGTGAGACAGCGTGCGGCACAGTAATCGTTTTGATTAACTTTGAAGCAGATCAGGCCGAGCGAAGCCTGACAGAGCGAAGAGCTCAGTGTGTTTTTCATTGGCTTCAGCTTATTGATGGACAGATGGTTACTATAGCAACAAGAATCTGTCCATCACAACACTGAGTAGCTGACTCCGCCCGGCCTGGGAGCTCCGAGCTCAGCTGACTCGGCTGCTGCGGCCTCTATAAGCACGTAGAGGTGATTGCTGTTTGTTGCTGCAGTACCGTAACTCTTTGTAAACTTCCTGCGTCTGTCCCAGCTTCATCAGGGCCTCTGCAGCGGCGAGACGCACCGAGCGCTGCTGGTCGTTCCACATCAGATGGGTCAGCTTGTGCACAACATCCTGTTACAACACAGGGAGACGGTTTAAACCCGGGCCGGGCGGGCGGCGGGGTGCCAGACCTTTATCATCTCTTTACCTTATTAACGGGCCCCGTGAAGCTGGACAGGAAGTCACAGGACAACAGTCTGCTTCTCCACTCGGAGCTGTTCAGCTGCTCGGCCAGCAGGGAGCGCACAAGAGTCTGAGGCAGAGAGTCAAGAGGGAGTGAAGTTTGTCTCAGACTCAGGAACTAGATCAACAATCCACAGCTGCACATTTACAGAAAGCTTCAGTGTGTTTACAGACACAAACACACACACGCTAAGAAAAAAGTTTACAGCCAGAGTTCATCATCTGAGACGAAGGTTAAATTTACAAGAAATTCCCTGAAATGAAAGTCACAAAAACCCAAAATCACTCTGCTGTTTTCATCTGAATGCGTCCAGTTCGGTCTGTGATAATCTGATGATGTGAGCTGATTCAGGATTATTTCCTGCTGTGTGACGTCGCTTTGCAAAGTGAAGAAAAAATATTTTTCAGAGATTTTCTCTCAGAAACGTTTGACTTTAATTTTTTTTCTTAAATTTTTTCCTGTAAATTTAAACTGACTGTTTTTCCTCTCTCTCCTGACTCCATATCGTTTTTATCACAGCTGTGCCTTTAATCACATCAGACATAAAAGAAGAGAGAATAGAAAGATAATTACAGATTTACCAATACACTGCCACCAAGCCTCACATGACCCCGGCGGCGGGTAAACAGTCCGGGACTCTGACCGTCTGGCTGCTGAAGCAGGTCAGCTGGGACCCGAGCAGCTGGGCGTCCTCCTGGCAGAGGAAGAGCTGTGCTAAGAGCGTCTGGAGGGCCTCCCTGCTGTGGGCCCCATCCAGGCCTGAACACTGTGCAGCTTCTGAACCTGCAACACAGCAGCAGACAGGTGAAGCAGCCACCGTGTCTGAAGTGAGCCCGACTGAGCCGGAATAAGAACCGATCTTTAAAAAAAGCTTTAGAGTTGGGATGGAAGTTTGATTTGTTATGTTCATTGTTACAGACCAAAGTTTCACTGGGAGGTTTTTGATCTCATCAGGTTGCAGTTCGGTGAAGGTTAAAGGTTAAAGACTCGATTCATCTCAGACCAGCTGCTCCCTTCCTGCCTCAGTCAGCTGTTTAACAGCCTTACAGGATAAAACCACAGTCAGATAAAGAGCCAGTGAAGAAACAGGATAAAGCCAGTTTCTTCACTGGCTGTTTGTCTGACAGTCTGCAGACTGTCTGCAGGAGTTTAACCTCTCCTGCACTAGTAGTTTCCTTTTCCCGTCTTTCTCTGTGTGGAGGAACAACCTATGAAACATGTCTGGGAGAAAGAATAAAACCAGTTCAGATTAGTTCCACAGAGTCACATTTGGCATCTGGAAACGTGCTGTAATGTTTTAGAGGAACTGAGCCAGTAATTGGAAAAGATCAGCCTTTTAGACAAACGAGGATCAGAGGAAGTGGAAGGTCAGGTGGACTTCAGTTCTTGCCGGTCTCGTTGCCGGGGTTTCTAATCGCCAGGACTCCTTTCAGACAAACGTCTCCTCCTCTCTCCACCTTTATTTCTCTTACTTTGATTTCATTTTCTCAGCGTTGCAGTCTGAGAGTCTGACCTCAGAGGGGCTGTGAGGTCTGAACTGTACGAGACTCGAGCTCCAAGATAATTTATCAAACTGCGTCAGACTTCGTGAGCTTCGGTGACCACTTCTGGTTTTCAAAATAAAGTGTTAACAGAACCGATTAACAGGATGGAAAATAGATTGATTGGATTATATTCAAAGGAAGCATCAAACGTGTTACATGTGTCCATTAAAAGGAAAAACAAAAATGTTGGAAACTTCATTCTTTGATTTTGGATCATAGATCCTGAGGGAAAAACTGGTTTCAGTTTAGCCTGAGTCCTCAAATCAAATCCCAAAAGGCCGTTTGTTTTAGCGCCTGAGAGTCACTGCGAAGGCGCCATTTAAACCACGTGACCATGGCCTAACAGACCCAACCCTGAGAGCAGGACTGTGCCCAGGTAACCCAGGTAACCCTGACCTCTGACCTTTCAGGTTAAATCCCACTGACTCCTCCCCTCCCTCACACCCTGTCCTGCCGTTCACCGTCAGCGCCGCCGTCCTCGGCCTGTAAACTGTAGAAGTGAACAACAGATGTGTTAGTCTGTAATATTCTGAAAGCGCTTCCTGTTCCGCGTTACGCTCAGAGACCCTGTGACAGGAAGCTTAGCAGCCGAACCAAGGAAGCTTTCAGGCAGAGCCCAGCTTCGTGCCTACCTGACTGTGGCCGTGGTCCTGTGGGGGTCCAGGAAGGGACGGCTGCTGTCTGGACCCGGTCCGCCGGCTCCGTCAGGTCTCTCTTTAGGCCCCCTGTGGTCTCTGAAACACAAAGCTGCTTTCACATCTCTGCTGCTGTGTTTGTTAACCAGCAGCTGAAGCTTCCATCATTTCCTTCACGCTGACGCCACAGAAAGACCTACTGCTGTTGGGGTCCGGTCCGGCCCACCTCTGTGGGGCTGGGGAGAACCACCTCTGCGGGTTCCTGTGGTACTTTGTTGAGTTGGCCCCGGTGCTGGGGTCTCGATGAGCCACCTTCTGGACTGGTTTGGCTGACCCTGAAGCCCTCTTCGGACGGCGGTCGGCAGAACTGACAGCAGGCGCTCTGATTGGACCGCAGGAACCCCGCAGCAGTTCTGATCCACGCTGATCCAAAGACTCAGGCGTCTCCAGTAAAGGCAGCAGATCCTCAAATCGCTCGGCCTGTTGGACCTTTGGCCTCGGAGCAGGTCTGCAAAGTTTCCTCTCAGCGGACGGTTTCAGGGCTCCGGTGGGCCTGAATAACCGGCGAAAGTCGGCCCGGCTGTAGGAGACGCCGCCTGCACCGAGGTCCGCCACGCAGTCACGGGAGAAGCTGAGGCCGGCGGCAGCGTCAGCCAGGAAGCGCCGGTACAGAGTCTTGGATCTGTGCAGCTGGATGGAGCCTGAACCCGAGACCTTGGAGCCACAACGTGAAGGATCCATTTCACCGGCCGGATCTGGAGAAGCAGAGAGAACAAGTTCTGTCAAATCTTGACGTACAAATCTGGCTCGGCGAGCTACTTTGTCTCGCTAACTAGCACGGCATGGCTAGCTCGCCAACTGGTCACGTGTCCAAGAGACCCACAAGTGAAAGGACCTAAACTGGACTCCAGCGCTGAAAAGGAAACTGAGGCCATGAGTCTACAAATAAACTTTAGAATGAGTCCCATTCTTAGAATTTAAATGTGATTAGTTTCAGATTCGGACTCAGAACCTGAAACAGCTGCAGCGTGTAAGATTAACATGTGTGATGTGTTTGAGTGCAGAGAAGGCAGAAACCAAACTACTGGAATTAATATCAACGATCTGCAGCTGATTCAGAACACAAACAGCAACAACATGCAAAGTCTGTCAGGTTTCTGTGCAAAGGGAGAAATGTTGAATCTCAGTTTATCATCCAGACGTTCGGACGGATAATAAAAAAGATGATGTTCGTATTTGAAGTAAACTAATATTTGTTTGTAAACTATATTTGTTTCACTTTGGCCGTCTGGAATCAGATTTGTGTCGGTTTTGGCAAGGCAAGTTTATTTATATAGCACATTTCAACAGCAAGGCAATTCAAAGTGCTTCACATAAAATATAAAAGCAACAGGGAAAAACAATAAAAACGTTTGAAAGCAACATAAAATATAATAAAAGTTAAAAGAGTTAAATGGAAAATAAAAACAGGCTGAGGGGTTGAGCAAATAACTGAGTCACAATCATTCTGAAAAGAGAACAAACAGAGAAGGACTCTTAATCTACTCTCTCTAGCTGGTCTGTACTCGGTGTAAGGGCAGAAAATTGTATTCTTCTTACATTTACTATCCATTTATGCAAGTACTCATAATAGTGCTATTTTACTTTTATTATTATTATGTCTTATACATTGTTTAACCTTCAACATGTTCCTTTTATTATTATCCTTATTATTCTTATTATTATTCTTATTCTTCTAGTCTGTCCACAGCTGTGTAGGGTTTAAGTCAAGGATGTGGAGTTGTTTTCTGTTCCTCTCCTGTTTTGTCTGGGACCAGGCAGAGCAGGCAGAGGATCCTTTTGTTACCCAAAACATAGATACTCAGACTGCGTAAATGACTATGCATCCCTTTGCTCTGGGCCAGACGTTACTGACTGTCTTAGACGACAGAACCTCTGGTCCAGCTGATTCTGTTGTAGTACTTCTCTGTTATTCTCTTTTGTTAAATAAATTCTTCAAAGACAACGGTTGGTTGTAACTCCATTATTTGCCTAATCTCTCACCAGGAATCTAAATTTCCACGACACTCGGGTCCACAGCAAGTCAAACAAACGGTTTAGTCAAACAAAACCTCTTAAATATCAAAGAAAAATAAGAATTTGAGTGAGAATAAACCCCATGTTACCCTCTCTTTTAACAAATGAATTAAATCTTTATTCTGAGAGAGGAGATTTGGTGCAGAGGGAACACACAGACCAGAAAACAATAAAAAGACTGATGAGCCTCACTGTTGGACAGGGGGGGACGTCTCAGGGCTCATATCAGGGCCGTGACCTGATCCCAGGTCAGTTATTGTTCAGCACAAAGCTGCATAAACAAATGAAATTTGTAGTTCCTTCATGCTGCAAACACAACATATAAGAAAGTTTATGTTTAACTGTGTAATAAATAAAATAAAACAATATGTACAGTTATTTATAGTCAAAGGCTACATGATAACGCTTTACTCTGAATTTCCTGCATTCTACGACATTTTCTGCACCGATTTCTGCTCAAAATTATTTATCTGAACAGGATTCTGGTGGCCGGTGACAAAGCCAAATAATAAAATATTATAGTGAAGCCTGTAATGCAGTAAAGACCAGCGTGTTCTCTTCGCCTGAGTTCGGCTTTTTCTTTGGACAAATCTGTTTCTTTTTTTTTGTTGTGCCAGTAGCCTGAACCTTTTCTCAAAGAGCTTTTTACGTTTCTTGTTGCAAGCTGTTTTTCGAAAAATACCTTTTAGCAAATAATTTAAAAAGTGAAGGGAACAAAACCAGACATTTCAAAAAGGGGCGTCCCCAGAGTCCCCAGCGTCAATGACACCTGCGCTCACCTTTTGAAGACTCCTGAGAGTAAAAACCGTTTCCTCATTTTAGAGACAAACAGAACTTCTGCCTGAAATCACGGAGCCGTTGTTTAAAAGTGACCTTAGCAACAGTAACTAAGATGACCGCCAGACATCGCGAGAACACGAAGGAGGCTCCACCCGCGGCGCTCCGGGATCTCAGCCCGAAGAGCTCCGAGTGCTCTGACAGGGACTGTCAGACGGAACGGAGGAGACCAGGACCACCAAAGACCGGAATGGACAAGCTGAACCAGGAGCCCCGGAGCGGGGTCCCCGGGAGCCCGGCGGCAGGCTCGTGCTCCGACAGTGTTCAGGTCAGTGTTCAGAATCTTAGGGGTTCACTTCTTAGCGGGGTCCGAGCTGCTCCAGGTTCTGTCGGAGACCAGATTTCAGCTCAGAGCCGTTAAATCAGACAGATTCTGTCGGAGCTGCGGACTCCGGAAGTGCCGCGTGTCCCGGGGCCGCCGGTCCCGCACCGAAGCCGGTTCACTGCGGGGTTTCTAAAGTCTGGTAACTTGATGATTTGACTGCATGTCAGTCAGATTTAGTTCACGCTGACCGGAAGTTAGATTCTAATGGAAGAGATCAGAAACTTTGGTGGAAGCAACATTTAGAAGATCTCAGAGGGAAAAGAAATAAATCTGTACAGAAGAAGAAGAAGAAGAAACGTGTGTCCTGACTGTTCTCATCTAAAACCGAACGTGTCTCAGAAAACAGAGATGAAGCTCCTCGTTTACAGGCTGCAGCTTTCACATGTTTATTCCAGAGGAGGAAAAAGTCTGTGTGTATGTGAAACAGGTAAAGTGTGTTTCATTCCTGGGAGGTACATTATGGGATGGACTCGGTGATGAGTAGAAACTGTGCAGCTCTCATGGAGATTCAAAAAGCCTGAACATGCTGAATAATTGACTCGGTTGATTTTTAGTTTATTCTTCAGTTTCGTCCGTGTTGCTGCTGGTCAGCCTTTTCCTTTCACTTTGTGTGAAATGGATCTGTTGGATCTTTGTTCTCCAGCAGCGACAGGCTGGACTCTCTGAGGCCCCGTCCACACTTTTACTTTACAAACGGAGAATTAAAACGAATCTGATCTCCGTCCACATTAAAACTCACAGCTAGTTTGTGTGATGCTTTGCCAATATTGTTGTTACACATTCATGCCAATAAAGCTAATTTGAATTGAATGTAATGTTGTAAGGCAAGTTTATTTGTATAGCACACTTCAACAAGGTAATTCAAAGAGCTGGATGTGTCTCATCTAAACTGCTGTGTCCTCTAATAACCTCAGTGTGGCCTTGCAGCACCAGGCAGCGACCCTCCCTGCGCTTTTATTTTGGTTCCCGTTGCTCTGCAGGCAGCAGGGAAGCCCCGCGCTGTACCAGGTACCTCTGTCTCCTGCCTCTCATAGGCTGAGATGTTTCTACTGCCATTGGACAAGACACATGTTACATAATCTGCCCAAGTTGTTTTCCTGTTTTACATCATTCTGCCTCACAGGTTCACTCCAGTACTGAATGACATGAGAAACCACAGGCAGAGGTAACCATACGGCGTCTTTAAATGATTATGAAGTGACTGATTGATCTGTGATTGAATTCCAGTGAACACACTCATCAATAAGTGTAGGCAAACATATATAAACACAACAACCCATAATATGTGAATATGTGAGTTTACATCAAAATACAACAAACTGTTTATCTTGATGGTGGAAATCCCTCCAGACATCTATCTGACGTAGATCTTGAATTCTCCTAAACATCCATCTTTCTGTGGAGGTGATTTTCCTTTTTTGAAGAGTTGTGTCCACTAAGAGTCCAAAGTTATGTTGAGATCTCCTGCACAGGTTGAAATTCCAGCAGACTAATATTCTCTTGCCTGAAGGAGCAAACACATTCATCTACATCTAATTTGCCCTTTACCATAATAAACCTCCTCGTCTTTAATCTCTGACTGGAGTTCAAATGAACCTTATTTGGCATCAAATCAGCCCCTGTTGCATCCTGAATAATAAGTTTGCCCAAAGCCCATTTTCTTTATCTTTTCGTGTTCCTGGTTCGTAAGAAGGATTTCTTGACAGAATATAATTTGTGCCTGTTGGATATCACTTTACTTCTCTTGACAGGAGTCAACAAGCCGTTGACATTTAGGGCGACAGCCTTAAATTCTTTGTTACTGAGCTATAGACCAGCATCCTCCTAAACACAGACTCTCCTCCCTGAGAACAGCTAATAAGAACCAAGTAATAACAGAACAGTGACAGTAAGCAGGAAATGGGCTTCCATGGAAGAGGTTATTCCTGGACCTCTTACGTATCAGGGGGATATTTCAGCTGCTGAGTTGTCCCCCCCCCCCAAGTGATTTGTGTGGGTGGCTCAAACACAGACCGACTGCTGTATTCTGAAATTAAAGTGTTGTAAAAGTCTTGGCCTGGAAATCAGCCACACTGGAAGTAAAATAGACCTTTGAGGGGGAAAGTAGGTCCAACCCAACAGTATTCATGGTGCTCAGTGAGTAACCTGCTAATGTGGTGTAAACATTCAAGACTTGGGCCTGATAAGAAAGTTTGAACTCTGACCAACATTTTTATTATCAACAAAAACAGACACCAGTTAGAGTACAAGAGTTCCATTCTGTCACCAGAGCAGAGACCCGGGTCGACATGAAAACCATGTAAATACTGACTTTCACCTCCTTCTGGACCTCCTCTTGTGGCTCTGTTTCACCTTATCTGTTGGCTTTCTTTCCTGCTGAACCTGGATCTGGGAAAGTCCAAGGTTTTCAGGTGTCCAAGCGTTTGGTGGGAAAGTCCCTGCCTGCTCCTCTCTGTGTCCTTGGCATGCCTTCTGCTAGATCATGCTATTTCAGCCATAACCTGACTTTTGTGGAATAAACTGCTGTTTGTGCTCTGAGCTCGAAACAGGACGTTCTTACTCTGATGGACTGTAGTGATGTTTTCTAACACAAATTCTGCTTCTACATTTTCCTCTGCAGGTGTTTTGATGCTGCCTTTGCTATTTTATGCTGCTCCCTCCCTTTTCTCACAAAGCACAAACACACACACACACACAGAACTACAGGCTTTAACACTGTGATCCTAACTTTAAACAATAACAATGTAGACCAGCTTTGCTCTGGTAATTAATGAGAACAGTTTAGGCTGTAATGCTCCAAAATAAATCTCAACGCTACCGACATTGAGAAATTTAAAAAGTGCTCAATAGTGTACTTAATCAACTTAATATACACTTTATGACTTAAGTGAAACAGGAGTATGCTTTAATGTATAGAAGTCCACCGACTTTAAAACACTGGATAAAACAGCAGTCTGAAGAGATGACGGAGTGAAAGTTGATTCCCTTCTTTATCCAGGACAGCTGCTGCGTCGTGGTCAAAAACACCTTATTCCCGGCCCACCGTGATGGCTTTTTTTCAGGGATCGTTGATCTCGAGGGGCCATCATAAAATGTCTAATCAAGAAATCAATATTTTATTCAATCATCCTGATGAAGCACGTTAGAATAATGACGATAGCAGCACATCTTAAAATTGATCCAATTTCCACGCTACTGATGTGTTGTGATAATAACTATTACAAACATTAATTAGGCTACTTTACTTAAAACTTTAAATGTTTCTAACTTGAATTTTATTTCAATATTGACTAATGCAGTACGATAATCAGATGTGTTTCCTACATCAGTGTGGGGCAAAGAAACAGCTGAAACCATTCAGACTGTGCAGCCACAGATCGTCTGTAATGTTCGTTCGACTCCTGCTCCTTGATCCCCATCAGGGGCCCGACCGGAATCAACTCCACCATTGGTCCAGCCGATTCCTGTTCCTCGTGCCCCGTCTGTGTAATGTTAGTCATCCTTGTCAAAGTGTTCGCTGCAAATACGGTAATCTTTAGCGCGTAGTCCTTCTATGGGAGTTTGCACATCAAGTTGAAGTACAACTAGTCACAACTGCAGAATCTCGAGGTCGTGGAAAGGAAGACGATGAAAATTTAAGTTCTTGTATTTTCGCATTCTGTTGCCACAATTCGGAACGGCACAAACGCAAACCATTTCTTCTTCACTTCGCAACTCCGGTACTGTTTAGCTTTTTTCCGGCAACAACTAACGAAGTTCCCACAGGACTTCAGTGCGAGACTACAGCATGCCGTCTAATATTTAGGTGAATTTAAACAATGGCTAAGTTGCTAAACGCATCTTGCTGTCATGTAAGAGCCCTGTTCATGTTGGACAGACATTTTAATTGCATTTTGTGTCTGTTAAGAGGCACAAAGACACTCTATGTAAATCCCCATAACTGCCGTTTTAGCTGAGTGGGAGCTCTGGGCATTAGCTGTAGCAGCTCCGTGTTGAAGCACCAATCCGGTTCGTTTTTTTTTTTCTATAGACAGAACTCAAAAAGGTATAACGATCAAGATTTGCCCCGAAGTTCTCCTTTAAACAGGCAGCGACCTTTGCTGCTGTCTCTTAGTCAATATTAATTAGTAAAAATTAATACAAAATAATTAGTATAGAATAATTAGTATAGAAGTGGCAATGGAGCAGTGGATTAGACACTTGTCTTTGATTCCCACTGCGACACATTCACCAAATAACTTTACCATCCATATGCTATAATAGAGCCGAAGTTGAGTTTGATCGGGGTGTAGGGGGGGGTATTTTCCTGCTTCTTTGCCCTTTGCCAAACCGTGCCAGATTATACTAAACCCCCAAAAACCATGGAACCAGAAAGTAAAAATACAAAGCAGACAGACAGCATTGTGACACCATGTGACAACAGGGAACTGTATGGGAACTTTCTGAATAAGTATGTAACATGTATAAAACGTTCTCATATGGCCAACAAAGGACCACACGGGAACGTTCTGCTTATGTTCCAAACCCTCTTTGTAACGTTGTCATGTGACCATATGGAAAGTCCCCCTAAAATAATTTTTGGAACGCTGATCTGTAGCACTTTCATAACGAAGAGAGGACGTTTCAGGAACATCTCTATTAAAGGTTCGGGACGTTCGTCGTCTTTACGGAAATTTTAGGAACAGAACTGTGGTGTGGTTCAAGCTTCAACCACAATGAATCTTACTTTGCTCATAATGCAACTCGATAATGTGGTGATAGATGATTAAGAAAATTTCATGGGGGCATCAGTGGTGATCAGTCACATTCCTACAGAAGTCTGTGATGCCCCAGGCCCAACTGTGGACACACCCCTGCAGTTGGTTGACACAGTTGGTAATGCATTAGTCAAACTTCAGCATTCTGTTCCACAGACGTGTTCTAAAAGTTGTTTAGATAGCTTCTTCCACCTGACATCTCACTTACTGTCTTTCTGTCTCTGTTGCTATAGGAACGAAGAGGAAGAGATGGACTCAAACGTCACCGCTGTCAGCACTGTGACAAATCCTTCACAAGATCTGGAGCTTTAAAGATTCATCAGAGAGTTCACACTGGAGAGAAACTGTACAGCTGTGACCAGTGTGGGAAAGCTTTCAATAAATCAGCTAACCTTAAAGTCCACCAACGTATTCACACTGGAGAGAAACCGTACTGGTGTGACCAATGTGGGAAAACTTTCACTCAGTCATGTACCCTAGAAGTCCACCGACGTATTCACACTGGAGAGAAACCATACAGCTGTGACCAGTGTGGGAAAGCTTTCAATAAATCAGCTAACCTTAAAGTCCACCAACGTATTCACACTGGAGAGAAACCGTACTGGTGTGACCAATGTGGGAAAACTTTCACTACATCAAGTGACCAAAAAATCCATCAACGTGTTCACAGTAGAGAGAAACCGTACTGGTGCGACCAGTGTGGGAAAACTTTCACTAGATCAGGTACCCTAGAAGTCCACCGACGTATTCACACTGGAGAGAAACCGTACAGCTGTGACCAGTGTGGGAAAGCTTTCAATAAATCAGCTAACCTTAAAGTCCACCAACGTATTCACACTGGAGAGAAACCGTACTGGTGTGACCAATGTGGGAAAACTTTCACTCAGTCATGTACCCTAGAAGTCCACCGACGTATTCACACTGGAGAGAAACCATACAGCTGTGACCAGTGTGGGAAAGCTTTCAATAAATCAGCTAACCTTAAAGTCCACCAACGTATTCACACTGGAGAGAAACCGTACTGGTGTGACCAATGTGGGAAAACTTTCACTACATCAAGTGACCAAAAAAATCCATCAACGTGTTCACAGTAGAGAGAAACCGTACTGGTGCGACCAGTGTGGGAAAACTTTCACTAGATCAGGTACCCTAGAAGTCCACCGACGTATTCACACTGGAGAGAAACCGTACAGCTGTGACCAGTGTGGGAAAGCTTTCAATAAATCAGCTAACCTTAAAGTCCACCAACGTATTCACACTGGAGAGAAACCGTACTGGTGTGACCAATGTGGGAAAACTTTCACTACATCAAGTGACCAAAATATCCATCAACGTGTTCACAGTAGAGAGAAACCGTACAGCTGTGACCAGTGTGGGAAAACTTTCAATAGATCAGGTCAACTGAAACTCCACCAACGTATTCACACTGGAGAGAAACCGTACTGGTGTGACCAATGTGGGAAAACTTTCACTACATCAAGTGACCAAAAAATCCATCAACGTGTTCACAGTAGAGAGAAACCGTACAGCTGTGACCAGTGTGGGAAAACTTTCAATAGATCAGGTAAACTGAAACTCCACCAACGTATTCACACTGGAGAGAAACCGTACAGCTGTGACCAGTGTGGGAAAACTTTCAATAGATCAGATGTACTAAAAGCCCATCAACGTATTCACACTGGAGAGAAACCATGCAGCTGTGACCGGTGTGGGAAAACTTTCACTACTTCAGGTAACCTAAAAGCCCACCAACGTGTTCACACTGGAGAGAAACTGTACAGCTGTGACCGGTGTGGGAAAACTTTCACTACTTCAGGTAACCTAAAAGTCCACCAACGTATTCACACTGGAGAGAAACCGTACTGGTGTGAACAATGTGGGAAAACCTTTGCTCACAGTAGTAACCTTAAAGCCCACCAACACAGTCACGCTGCTTTGTTGTGAACATTTTTCAGATAAATGCTAGCTGTTTCCTCCTGCCTCCTCCTCCTGTAGCTTCTCTATAAACTGACAAACAACAGTAACTTCCTCCTCCCAATTGTGCTGTTGTCACACACTTGTTATTTGTTATTTGTTAACACCTTTCTTTAGTGGAATTTCCTTAAAATGTCTATCTGTTTAAATTTGCTGTGTTGTGTGTTGTGTGTTTTGTTCAGACTGAAAGCAAAGTAAAATCTAGTTGATGCAAAGAGACGCAGATTTGCTCATGTTGGGGCCAGCTGAAGGGAAGATATTTAATCTTAAATTAAAGGTTCTCTTTGATTCTTCAAGATCACCATGTTTCCAATCTGGAGATGCAAGGACCTGTTGCATTTCCATAATGGCAGAGGTTTACAGGTAAGAAACCCTGGGCCTTAAACCCCAGTAAGGTTAGTCTTAGCTGGCTCATCTGACCAGGTCAGGTTTGGTCTTCCAGGTTTCTTTTTGTTAGAAAGAGTCCATCTCAAGACAAATTTTATCTGAATATAAATGTGCTCCCTGTAGACCTGCGTACTGAGCCCTGAAGATTTACCATCATCACGTCAGCTCTGTGAGAACGCCGGAGCTAAAATACAGTTTTAGCTTTTAATGTGAACTTTGCACATTTTTATATTCATGGAATCAACAGTGTTGCACTGTAATCTGAAAAGTAAGGAGGTGGCAGTCGCCAACTTGGGCTGCACGATTTGGAGAAAAGTCATATTGCAATTATTGTGAAAAATATTGCAAAGCCGATTATAATGAAACAAATATTGTACTGGCTTAATTATCAAGGAATGCACAATATGCTGATATTTTGAAATGTGTATTTCTCAACTTGAACAAAGTTAAACAATAAATAGTAGGCTAAAACAGATGCAAAACAGAACAGGGGGAGCATGTTGCTCTACAGAGGTGGCAGCTAGAAGCAGCAGAGATGCTCACAAGTGTTTGAGCGAGAGTCCAAGTCAAGTCTCAAGTCTCTCGTGGTTATTACGAATGTTGCATCAGCTGCTGCTTTAATCCAGGTTGCTAATAAAACTGCAGAGCTATAAGGAATTCTGTAACTGTAACCTGTTTTTAACTTACAGAGCACAACCATGTAATGGTAATAATTAACATGATGGCAGCCAGCAGGGCGTAAAGAATTACATTAATCGACCACCACAAGTTTGGCAAGTAAACAAACCCTCATTCATCTTTTCAGAACGAGCAACAGTCGGAGTAATCCTCTCGTGGGTCGTAGCTAAAGCAAGAAACAAGCTAACGTTAGATGGCCAACGCTGAGCTAAACATGTTTACTCACCACAGGTTGCGTTCAGCGCTTCTTTGTTTGGTTCCTGTTTTATGAAGTTTTAAAGCCAAAGTTTATGATGAACGGCTCAGCAGCTGTTTGTTGTCCTCTCTCACGTGCGGCCGTGCAGCTGATGCTACGTGTTACGTAGGCAGGTTAGAGGTAACAGAGGGAGGGAATAACAGCAAGCTCATCAGACGTTTCCTAAAAATAAACATTGATCACGAGTCCCTCGCCTCGAGTCCGAGTCGAGTCTGAAGTCTTTGAGGACGAGTCTGAAGTCACTGTGTGTGCGACTTAAGTTGCACTCGAGTCTGAGTCTCTAACTCTGAGCAGCAGCACATATTGGCACACAGACTTTTTTAATGTCCCGCCCCATCCAGGCTCTGAAGGGTCGGCTCTGTGAAACGTTGAACGTGTTGAACAATAGAAGGCACCGATACATCCAGCCAACGTTAAATGGCCCGCGTGTCTGTAACAGAGCGAACGTTTTGAACGATTAGCGGCGGGCCGGGGAGAGGGGAATCGATTCTTAGATGCATCGCGATGCAGACGTGGAAGATTCTGACTCGATTAACAAATGTCAAAACTTGCTCATTTAAATGTTAATTGATAAAGAAATGTTGAGTGAACGCAAAAGGCGGAACTTGTGGAAATGCAGGCCCCGACGTCTGTGGTGCGCACATAAGAGAGGCGTTCCTCCTGTATTTCGCACATTACAGCCACCTTACTTAAATGTCACATAATCACATGTAATCGCATCACAGCCCTCTGAATCGGAATCAAATCGTGAGGTGCCCAGAGATTCCCACCCCTAACAGTAATATGTACTGATTATGACACTTTCACATATGTTCAATTATGGTTATGGAAAGTTATACAAAAGTGCTTATATTTGGTCAAAGGGTCTTGTGGTTTGTGACCAAACTCCTTTTAGGGAAATGTAGGGATGTTTTGCCAGCAAGACTAAAAGCTGTGTAAGAGAACTTTGTCTAAGCACGGCGCCGAGAAAAGAACAGAAAACTTGCAGATGTTGTGCTTGAGAGGCCAAAACATTTCCAGCAGAAAGAAATATGTGACCCGGCAAGACCGGTCAGTAGAGTACAGAGACCACTAGGGTTGGGGGGGGGAATCAATATAACACAGCATCGCGATATTTTCCGTGGCAATATTGCATCGATACAGGGAGGTCGAGTATCGATCTTTTTTATATGAATTGTATATGAGAAGTTAATCATTTGTGTAAAGAGCAATATGTTTCTATGATTAAATCTGTATTTGAGTTCTACACACTGACTAAGATCGCTCCTGCAGGAAAGATCTCTGTATCTGATCTGAACGTTTCTGAAGCATCGTCTATAGAAAGGACCTGGACAGGGTCAGGAGAGTAAGACGAGATTTAGCCATACCTATGAACACATCTTTGTAAATAATCTTGAATATTAAGTCCTATTAAATGTCATGTTGTAACTCTTTTTATGTTTAAATGCAGCTTGTCGCTTTCCTGTATTTCAGCCTGATCGGTGTGTGTGTGTCTTTTTTGCCCTTTGCCGATCACATGCCTGATTAAGATTAAGTTAATTTTTTGCAGTTCATCTGATCACTATACATAACATTCTGGAGTATATGCAAATTTCCATCATATAAATTGAAGACTTTGTAAAAATTTATATTTGTGTCATTCGACTGGACATGGCTGAGGAAGGAATGCTAGTTTCCAGGAGAGACTTTGCGTTCAGCCTCGTCTGCTCAAAGACTGAGAAATTCCTTTGAGTTTATGATAAGACCAGAAAGCCAAGTTGATAAATGATCATGTTTGAAAAGCTGCTGAGAAAAGTTTTTATTCCTGCCGTGTGTCTGAGAACACTCTTGAGTTTAATCCTGATTGCTGGGAGGAGACCCCAGACTGTTCTCTGGCCGGAGCGGGGAGACGTCTCCTCGTCCGCTTGGTCGGTTGTCTCTGATGTTTTGCATTTAATGTACTAATTTGACCTTATTTGTAGTGTTTAGTGTTTCTATAGATTGTGTCGTGTTTAATAATCAGCATTTCTCTGATATTTGATCTCCAGCATTTCAGATCTCAGAGAGGAATTTTATCTCTTCTGATATTTCTGTTGTAATTCATCTTATTCCAACATTTTCTTTGACAATGTCCTTGTTATGTTTCTTTGATTTATTTTCTCTTCATAATTATTGGACTTTATATTTTCACCTTCATGTATTAAATAAACATATCTGTAAAATTCAGATGAAGCTGTGGTCATTTTCTTGACTCTCAAATTTGTGTAAGTGAAACCTGCCGGCAGCTGCACTCAGGCCACTTTCACGCTCTGTGCTAAGTTTGTGTAATGATCACAGCCTGGCTGTGTGAATCTTCTCCATGTATTTAATTAGAAACATGTTCTGTAGCTTATCTACACTCCTACAAATCTCAATAATCAGATCCTACTAAGGATCAGTAATGATTAGAAAAGAGGCAGCCATGTGGACGCCACAGTACAACTTTAGAGTTCCTGATATTTACTCTTCGCTACGCTTGGAGACGCTTCTGTCAGCTTGTGCCTGTAACATCAGTTCACTTTGGTCGCTAAGAGAAGCTTTGCCACAATAACTTTTAGATGTCTACTGTGTCCACATGTTGATTATTTACAGATTCAGGTTCAATCAAAGTGATCAGTGGAGCCTCACTGAACTAAAAATACAAGCTGCAACTCAGGACATCAGTGAAAAGGAAAATCTGAAATGTAGTTTTTTTTGTTTATTTTATTTGTCAGGGACAAAACAGAAGAAACATTAACAGGTTTCAATCTCTTGAACAGATGTGTTGCATACAGGGTTTCTAGCTAAGGCTAATTTGTGACCTCTGTCCCTGGTTCGGGCTGCACGTCACCATGTCGATTATTCCGCTGCTGAAAATAATCCCCAGCAAATTCACCAGTTCCTCTCTTCAAACCTACAGTGACCAGCTGTTTTAGGAAATTATTTAGCATTTTTAATGAAACTTTATGTATTTGTGACCTGTTGTTACGGCTTTACTGGATAACTTGACACAGGCTCAGCACATCTTTTCGTAGGTTTTGCTCGACAGTAAGAAAATATATAATCTTAGTCTTTAACCATCTCGTGGAGTGAGCGACGCCAGCTAATGTACAAACAGTGGTTATTGATGATTTTTTGATGAGAGCTCTGCAGAGCCTCCAGAGGTTTCGTTGCAGAGTCAGACTGCGTTTGAGCGCCACCTGCTGCTCATTTACGGACAGTTGCCGCTGTTGCTCCATCTTCTGCTGCTATGCTCTGACAGGAAATCCCCGGCGTTTAGTGACTGAAGGAGCAGCTTTGATTTCTTCTTGAACTTTCTAATGTGTCTGTGACCTGAGAGGTTTCCTCCCTTACTGTAACGTGTAGAGGCAGTTTGGCTTGTTCCTGCTGTGAGCTGCACTTAATGATTCTATCTGTTCTGGCTCTGTTGTTACTGAGGGCCTCTCTGCTGCTGGACCCTTATGGCCCCTGAAAAGTTAACGACCATCTAAACAACAGTTTCCGCGCTGAGTCGACATGTTTAAGGTTCTGAGCTTCTAAAATAATTTAGTTTCTTTTAATGACTCATTAATGTGAAAGCAGAATTCAGCTGCTGAAGCTGTTGGAAGAAATTTGATCCAACAGTTCAAACGTTCTTAGCAAACATTAAACGGACCGTTTAGAGCAGCAGAGTCTGGTGTGGAGGATTCAGATCAGGCAGCAGGAAACTTTCTGTTAAAAACATGATTCAAATCAAAGGAAAAGCAGCGATTCTTCACATTTGAGAAGCAGAAAATGTTTTTACATGAACGAACAAAAAAGGGGCCAATTAATTTTCTGTTAATCGACTAATACTTTCAGCTGTACGTGAAGAATTTAATTTACAACCAAACATCCTGTTGTAGAAGCTGTGATGTTTAACTGAAGCTGTCAGACAAATGTAGTGAAGTAAAAGTAGAACGTTTCCCTCTGAGATGTGGAGTAGAAGCACCTGAGTGTTGTTCTTGAGAACAGCAGTGGAGTAAATGTCCTTGTTGTGTTAGTGTGAATGTGACAGACTGACAGTGACAGGAAGCAGCCAGCAGGAGGCAGCAGAGGAGCTTCACTTTGTTCAGCAGATGATAGTTTTCACTTTAAAGTCATTGAAGGAGCAAACTGTGAGCAACCCGACCTGAGTCCCTCAGACACTCACTGTTCATCAGATTAATATCACTCAGACATGTGTTTTTATTTATAAATTCAAGTCAGGAAAATATTCCAGAACAAGACTTATTTTAAATTTAACTCTGATTCTGAAGGTCTTCAGTCTTGATTTAAAAGAACTGACAGTTTCAGCAGACCTGCAGGTTTCTGGGAGTTTGTTCCAAATATACGGAGCATAATAACTGAACGCTGCTTCTCCTTGTTTAGTTTTGACTCTGGGGACAGAAAGCAGACCTGATCCCAGACGACCTGAGAGGTCTGGATGGTTCATAACGAAGCAGAAGATCAGAAATATATTTTGGCCCTAAACCATTTAGTGCTTTGTAAACTAACAGCAGGATTTTGAAATCAATTCTTTGACATACAGGAAGCCAATGTAAAGACCTCAGAACTGGACTGATGTGATCCACCTTTTTGGTCTTAGTGAGGACTCGAGCAGCTTGCGTTCTGAATCAGCTGCAGCTGTCTGATGGATTTCTTAGGGAGCCCTGTAAGGACACTGTTACAGTAGTCAAGTCGACTGAAGATAAATGCATGGATAAGCTTTTCCAGGTCCTGCTGAGACATAAGGCCTCTTATCCTGGATATATTCTTCAGGTGATAGTAGGCTGACTTTGTAATTGTCTTAATACGGCTCCTCAAATTCAGGTCTGAGTCCATGACTACACCAAGATTTCTGGCTTGGTCCGTGGTTCTTAACATTACAGACTGAAGTAATTGGGTTTCATGTTATATCATTTTCTTCGTCATTTCTCTGTAACTTTAACTGTGCAAATAAATAAATGTAAAGAATAAATGTAATCCTGTCAGCTTGAACAGGAAGCAGCCAGTCCTCCTCTGATGGGAGATCTGCAGTAAGCTGGTTCTTATTTGATTAAAGGCCATTTTATTACGGAACAAACAGCACGGCAGCAAAATATCAGCTGGAATATTAAAGCTGCCTAAAGTACAGAGGAAGAGGAAGGAAGGACTTCATCCCAAAGTGAGTCCCCAGAGTCCGGCTCCAGCCCTGCAGACACTCAATCACAATACAAAACAGCAAAATATGAACAAGCTCATATCAGAACACATTCCACTCCTTATTCCACTCATAATTAAAACACATCCAGAGTTTCCAAAAACAGGAGGAAAACCTTTCCTCACTTTGTGTTCAGTTAAAGCTGAAATGAGCAAATTTTTTGAATTAATCAGCCGATACGTAAATTTATGCATTAAATACCTCAATACAGCAGGAAGCCCGGGAACATTACTCGTCACATTTACATTTATTCATTTAGCTGACGCTTTTATCCAAAGCGACTTACAATTGCTATACATGTCAGAGATCACACGCCTCTGGAGCAACGAGGGGTTAAGTGTCTTGCTCAGGGACACAATGGTGGATGGGTCACAGGGGGGGATTGAACCCGGGTCTCTCACACCAAAGTCATGTGCCTTATCCATTTTGCCTTCACCACCCATATCGTCACAAACATGTGACCCGCACTTGTCCATCTTGGGAACTTCAGCAGGATCCTAAAGGCATCATTACATCTTTTTTTCAGTTTCCCTTCAGTATAACTGCAGCAGGTGGGCTGAACAGAGCGACTACAGCCCACCTGGGAAGAGAGCGACTTTAACATCATCAGAACACGTGTGACATTTGCGTGCCAGCATATTATTATATGACCCAGGTTATTCAGCACATTTAACACCTGGTCTGCCAAATAAAACGTTGTTTCTGCTCCTCCTCGGTTTTGGCATCATAACACATTTTTTAGGGTTAAATTTTCTGTCATGCTGCTGAAACCACAGAAGGTCTGAAGCTGAGTCCCTTCATGAAGAAGAAGATGCTGCTGAAAGGTCGGAGGCGTCGCTCTGCAGTTACACCGACAAACGCTAGTCGGCGGTGGCGCTGCAGCGTTTCCGGCCGTGAGGGCTAACTTCCGGTTAAGTCCTCCGCTAACGCGCGCGGCTGTTGAGACTTTAAAGCCTTTTCAGACTCTCGGTCTCTGCAGGATCACAGCGCGCCGGGGACACGAGGCGGACAGAAGGGACCATTCATTCAACCGCTGTTTCTAAGGGACCTTAGCGACACGGCGCTCCCGGACCTCGGCCAGAGGAGCAGTCCCGGAGGAGACCGGGACCGCCAGAGATCGGAATGGACGAGCGGAACCGGGGACCCGGAGCGGGGTCCCCGGGAGCCCGGCGGCAGGCTCGTGCTCCGGTAGCCCCGGTGTTCAGGTCAGTGTTCCGGACTAAATCGTGAATCTCAGGCCGGGTTCCCTCCTTACCGGTGTTTCGGATAAACGAGTGGCCCTGTTAACTGGTGGCCGTCAGCCGAATGCGTCTGTGGGTGTCGTCATAGACATTTAAAGAGGTAGACGCCTCATTGGCCGCCGGGACGCGAGAAATGCGGCCGCCATCTTGGTCCGGTCAAACTCCCAGTCGCGCAGCTGAAGAAAGCGAGATGTCAGAGCGCTGTGCAGCATATTTATGCTTAAATCGGCGGACCATCGCAAGCAGGGCTCGGGAGATTACTTTTCACAAGTAAGATTTAACATTTCCTTACTATTGGTTGTATTTTGTGAATAGAAAATTACCAGAGAGTTGAGAAGGAGCGAGGATCTTTGAATCACTGTACTGAAATCGTAGCCAGCTAGCTAACGTTAGGCTATGTTTACTGCACCGGCCGGTGTTCACCGGCTATGAGCTGTTTATATACAGTCTATGAGCTGAGACTTGATAAATTATATTCCATATTTGCATTTTAAGGTTGCTTTGTTCTTATTTTCTCTGTTATGTAACGTGTCTTTGAGCTCTGTGTAAAGCGCTATATAAATATAATGTATTATGTTTTGTATTATTATTATTATTATTATTATAATAAGGTGCTGAGGGCTGCAGAGACGGTGAGCTTCAACAGTGCAAGCTCTTAAGATGTCACACACATCGTCTGGGAGGAGATTGGATCAGAGGGTGTTTTTCTGCTCGGGGACACATTGAGGAGACAGTTTGGCATCGACAGCCATCGTTCTGACTTGTTGTCATTGGTTGTGTCTGTGTTTCTCAGGATCAGGCTGCACCACATCGCCAAACTCACCTCTCTTGAACTGCAGAAAGGAGCACGAGAAAGAAGTTCTGTAAAACAGTCCTCTTTCAGGGCTTTGAGCTCGTGCAAAGTTTTCGTGTGTGTGTTGGTCTGCTAAATGTCAAGGGCTGGGAGGAGATGAAGAAGAACGTGTTCGTACAGAGTAGAGGATGACACGGGAGTGGATTTTCACTCCTGTCCCGTCCCACTCCCATAGAAAGAAATCTTATCCCGTCCCACTCCCAGACCAAAGTTTAAAAACTAATCCCATCCCGCTCCTGTTTAAACTGACTCCCGCTCCTGTACCGCTCCCATATTTTTTTTTCTTCAATTAGTGTAGACATGTCATCAGGGTGGGAATTATGTAATTATAGGGCCTCCAGGGCATTTGGCCTCCACCTTTTCTTTTTTTTTAGGGGCACCTAGGCCATATGACAGGGCACAAAGGCCATTGAGTACAATTCGATGGTTTTCCCATTCAGATTGATACCATAACATCCTAATTTGGAATAAGACATGGATTATGACTTTTTTAATAAAAAAAAATTAATGAGAGAGAACCATTTCATCCAGAAGGTATTCATCCTAACAACAATAGAAACATGGACTGTTGTTGCATCAGACTGGGCAACTTGATGAGTTTATTTTTTTAAGTAGCCCATTAAAATATTCCTGCAAATGCAGTGAAGAAGCTGATTATCTGTAATTGAGCTATTTCTACAATTATTTTTCTTTTTAAATCTCCATGAAGGTGTTGATAAGATCACTTTAAAATAAACACTTTTGCTGCCCAGCCAACTTTTGGTACCTGTGCCTTTTATTATGGAGATGTAGCCAACCAAACCTCTTGTTCTGCAGCAGCACAGGCTGCCAAAACAATCTGATTATTCCTGAAGAATCTAATCTTCACAACGCAAAGACACAACACCAGAGCAGCTCGTTGTTGAAGCAGGTAAACCTGCAGACAGAGGAAGCTGTGCGTCATGTGTAAAACCCAACAGGACTATTTTACCCACCCATATTCTCTCTCTCTCTCTCTCTCTCTCTCTCTCTCTCTCTCTCTCTCTCTCTCTCTCTCTCTCTCTCTCTCTCTCTCTCCCGTTTATGGACTCACCGTCGGACATCGATATAAAACCGATGTATATTAAAGAAAAGAAACAGGCTGATGTCCAAAGCGATGCTCTGTTCAACAACAGGACACTTTTAATATATCTCAGTCAATGCAGTGATCATCTGACACAGATCTTACAGTGTGTAGCCTTCATTTGCTCTGCAGAGACTAAAGACGCTTTTAATGCTCCGTTAATTGAAAGTGAAAGTGTTTCACTTGCCGACTTGTTAAAGAGCGACACAGGCTGCTTTCCAACAGGCCACCAGGTCCATGATGTGGCTCACTGGGTTTCAGTTGTATTAGTAGAACATAAAACCTTAAACTGAAAAGATGTTTGCCTGATTTTCTAAATGTTTGCATCTGCCCAGCTCTGAGTGACAAGCGCCCGACCAGCGCTTTACTGCGTAACTGCGCGCGCACAGCCTGGATGAGCTCATTTCAAAATGCAGATTCCAGACTGGTTCAGTTATAAAAGGTATGAATGGAAAATGTAGCGAAATTAAGATTACATTAGATGTACCTACCCATCAGCTAGAAGTAACAGCAGCACAAAAGAAAAGACTGGAATATTGAGGCACTTTGCTGCACCGGCAACTTTTTAGAGCAACTTTTTTCTCCCCCGCCCTTAACATTGGCCACATTTTGACTGCACCTGAGCGAATCCACGAACTAATTGAAGTTCAGAGACCTACTTGGGTGACTCGCTGTAATTCAAAGCAAGCCCACTACGCCGCACTGAAGCTTTATACATGGAACTTGGCCAGGGCACACAGGCCACTGTGGCCGTACGATGATTTTTTTTTCACGGGGCGTGACGGCCAAAGTGTAGGGCAACGGCGGCCGTGGCCGCGTGGCCACGGTATAATTCCCACACTGCATGCATACTTCTGACTTTGCGCTGTAAATGATTTTTTGCCACATCGACTTCTCCGCGTCTGTTAGCTCCCTCCATCACTGCTCTTTGAATTACGGCGATAAGCCCTGACAAAAAGCACTGGCTTCTGGGACGGCTGGGTCGTGTAGTTATTTTTTGGGTTACATGTAGGCGTATTAAAAGGAAACTACAAAATGGTGCATTTACTTTTTTTGCATTTAGGTGCATTTAGATTTTTTTGTTGTCTTTGCTATTGGTTGATTCCCGCTCCCGTCTGCTCCCGTTAACCATTTATCCTGTACCGTCCCAATCCCGTGATTAAAAGTAAATGACTCCCATCCTGCAGGAATCCCACGGGAATCCCGTGACCCGTGGGATTCCGGAAAAAATGTCAGCCTCTAGTACAGAGTGACAGAGAGGGACAAATATAAAAAGCTTCAAGTGGACTGGAGATATAATTTAATCATATGTTGTTTGTTTGTCAATCATATATATATATATTGTTTCAAATTATTAAAATATCTGACTCTGACTATCTGTTTCTGCTTCTCTATCATATTTATAGTGTGTGATATATATATATATATATATATATATATATATATATATATATATATATATATATATATATATATATATATATATACCTATCATAGCCTACATCACATATCATAGGGTGACCAGACGTCCCAGACTTAATGGACAGTGCCTGTTTTTGGCTGCCTGTCCCTGGCTAAATACAGAAATAAAACTTGGAATAGAAATAATAATATTAATTTAAAATGGAAAAACAATTGATAGTCAAACTGGAAATGTCCCCGTTTTCCCCCTTTTCGGGGATTATGTAATGTTTTCGGACGTCTGGTCACTTTATATCGTATATCAGAATATTCTATTACTGTTAAGCCCACTGTGAACATTAAAATACACCGAAATGTATCCTGGGTCATAGCTAAATGTATAACCTTTGCAGCAAAAAACCCGCGTGAAAATCAGTTCGGTATTCAGTGAGTTATGATTAATTAAATGCGCTGACAGCTCGTTGCACCTGCCAAACAGATTAGACTGAGTGGAGCGGCTGACCGGTCCAAGATGGCGGTCAGCCGCAGCATAGGCAGCAGCGGTCGATGCGGCGTCTACGTATATTATGTCTGTGGTTGTCATAGATACGGCAGCTGTTGAAAACAGGAAGAGAATACGTAGGTGTCCCCGCGAATGCCTCTTTCTGTAGTTCTTCATTAAAAAGTCAAAACATACCTTTCTGATTCGTCTTTGGAATCGTGTGTGTGTAAACCTGTCACGTACCGCTTTGTCACGCTTTGAACGTTGCTTGTTGTTACAGAAAATGTTGAAAACAGGAAGAGGCAAGTTGCTCTTCCTGTGAATGTCAAACATTAACTCTAATAAATGTTCTAAATACACGTTTGTCTTTGAAGTCTGTGTCAGTAAACACTTGTCATGTAGAAAAACGATTCAGCCTTTTAAAACGAATAAAATAAAAAAAATTTTATCACTGGATTGCAGAAAAATCGATTCCAAATCAAACTACAATAAAAGTACTTTATATTTAAAAGTCATAAATTGAATATAAAAGGACAAAAACTAAATTTCCCATCATGGAAACCACTTTTCAGCGGTCGCACCACATGAGATTTTCTAATTTAGTCAAAATTTGCAGGCAGAGAATAGGCCACCTAAACAAAACAAGCTAGCTTCCTACAAAAGGACTCCATGAACTTTATAATCAAAACAAATATTGGTAGAATAACTTTATATAAATTGTTTATCTGAGGTCGCACCACATGATGTTCAAAAGTAGGAAATACATACCAGCTGTTACAATTTTACGTTTTTCCAGATTTGAGAGAGAGTTACAAACCTACTTGCAGTTTCAATGGGTCCTTGGCAAATTGGTACATTATTCAACTTCCTGTCTTCTAATGGATTTCAACATAAAAGTCCCAAAGTGGTTGTTTTTTGATGGTCGCACCACATGATATTTCATAAAATGGACATCATCGGACAAAGTTTACTTGTGTATTATTATGGAAATATAAATACAGATACTTTGCAATTTTGTAGGGGACTACAAAACACTTTGGAAATCATGGCAAATAGGGCAAAACACAATTTTGAATCCATTTAAAGTAATTTCAAACAAGTTTTCAAAACAGCAGTGATGGCCGGACAGTCGCACCGCATAATATTTTGACACTTTTATTATCAGAAAAACTACAAAAAGCTTATGTTTTTTTAAAGTTAAAAGTGAGTACAAATATGGGAGAGGTCCTATATTTATATGGTATGCTTTTATGATTTCAACCTTTTTTTTTTTTTGGTGAAAAAAATCCAGTTGGACACAAAATGTAGGCGTCACGTCAATGACCCATCTACGACAACCACAGACGCATTCCAGTTAACAGACTGACGGCCACAAGTTAACAGGGCCACTCGTTAATCCGAAACACCGGGTCCGGATCCTCCTGAGAGCAAATATGTTTATAATAAATAGTTAAACTCTGGTCCGCATGAGGGAAAAGGTCCAAGCAGAGGAGGGCTGAGACATTTTGGGGAAAATCTAATTGTGATTTTTCTTAAACACAATTTAATTTCTGTCCAATAGCGACCAGAGACCAAAACGAAAACGCCGAGGCTGCAGCGGTTGTTTTGTTCCGGTTCAGAGTGCGATTGTTGTGTTCACATGTCACCAAACGAACCGAGCCAAAAGGGAAACGCCCACTTTGTTTCTGAACAACGTCTCCAATCGATCCAGGTGTGAAAGCACCCTAAGAGTTTTCATTTTTTAAATGAATGCAGATTCTGATATGATTTCCCCCCGCAGGGCTGCTTCCCACAGCATCACTGGATTCACATCATTATTATTATTCTCCAAATACATTTTGAATTCTTTCTTTCTCTTTAAACTCAGGCCTATTTAACATGCTTGCTTACATTTAATCTCCAAGTTGTCATTTTGGGTTTAGTATCTAGATGTAAGTTTAAGTGATCTGATACATCTCTCTGGTTTATCTCACTTTCCTTTAACCTGTGCCTCTCTGAGTTATGCACAAATAGTCGATTCTTGAATATGCATTGTGACGTTTTGAGTAGAAAACTGTCAATCTTGATGGTGGAAATCCCTCCAAACATCTATCTGACGTAGATCTTGAATTCTCCTAAACATTCATCTTTCCGTGGAGGTGATTTTCCTTTTTGATGAGTTGTGTCCACTTTTGAGTCAAATTATGTTTAAGATCTCCTGCACAGGTTGAAATTCCAGCAGACTAATATTCTCTTGCCTGAAGGAGCAAACACATTCATCTACATCTAATTTGCCCTTTACCATAATAAACCTCCTCGTCTTTAATCTCTGACTGGAGTTCAAATGAACCTTATTTGGCATCAAATCAGCCCCTGTTGCATCCTGAATAATAAGTTTGCCCAAAGCCCATTTTCTTTATCTTTTCGTGTTCCTGGTTCGTAAGAAGGATTTCTTGACAGAATATAATTTGTGCCTGTTGGATATCACTTTACTTCTCTTGACAGGAGTCAACAAGCCGTTGACATTTAGGGCGACAGCCTTAAATTCTTTGTTACTGAGCTGTAGACCAGCATCCTCCTAAACACAGACTCTCCTCCCTGAGAACAGCTAATAAGAACCAAGTAATAACAGAACAGTGACAGTAAGCAGGAAATGGGCTTCCATGGAAGGTTATTTCTGGACCTCTTACGTATTAGGGGGATATTTCAGCTGCTGAGTTGTGCCCCCCCCCCCAAGTTATTTGTGTGGGTGGCTCAAACACAGACCGACTGCTGTATTCTGAAATTAAAGTGTTGTAAAAGTCTTGGCCTGGAAATCAGCCACACTGGAAGTAAAATAGACCTTCGAGGGGGGAAGTAGGTCCAACCCAACAATAGTCATGGTGCTCAGTGAGTAACCTGCTAATGTGGTGTAAACATTCAAGACTTGGGCCAGATAAGAAAGTTTGAACTCTGACCAACATTTTTATTATCAACAAAAACAGACACCAGTTAGAGTACAAGAGTTCCGTTCTGTCACCAGAGCAGAGACCCGGGTCGACATGAAAACCATGTAACGACTGACTTTCACCTCCTTCTGGACCTCCTCTTGTGGCTCTGTTTCACCTTATCTGTTGGCTTTCTTTCCTGCTGAACCTGGATCTGGGAAAGTCCAAGGTTTTCACGTGTCCAAGCGTTTGGTGGGAAAGTCCCTGCCTGCTCCTCTCTGTGTCCTTGGCATGCCTTCTGCTTCATCATGCTATTTCAGCCATAACCTGACTTTTGTGGAATAAACTGCTGTTTGTGCTCTGAGCTCGAAACAGGACGTTCTTACTGAGATGGACTGTAGTGATGTTTTCTAACACAAATTCTGCTTCTACATTTTCCTCTGCAGGTGTTTTGATGCTGCCTTTGCTATCTTTGCTCTGGTAATTAATGAGAACAGTTTAGGCTGTAATGCTCCAAAATAAATCTCAACACTACCGACATTGAGAAATTTAAAAAAGTGCTCAATAGTGTACGTCAGCCTTTCTCAAAGTGGGTGCCGCGGCACACTGGGGTGCCCCCTGACTGAGTCAGGGGTGCCGTCAAAAAATGACGTAGGCTAAAAAAAAAAAAAAAAATCTGACATTTCATATATAAATATATTTGAATTCACATAAATACATTCTTCTTCTTTTTAAACATATGAACGTATTAATAAAATTGTAAATTCATTTTATATATATATATATATATATATATAAAATTAACCATAAAAATCCACAAGACCGAAGCAAGTGTTACGTCCCCGTTTGCTAGGGGCAGGAGAGACGTAAGCATAAACCCAGATGTTCTTGGGAAGGTGGAAAGGTTATTTATTAACAGAGATAATTTACAAAAAGTCAAACAGAAATTGGGCAAGTGGGTGCTGCGTAAACCAAAGAACGAAATACAACAAAAAGAGATCCCTCCTAACCGAGGGATTACTAAACTATCTTGAAGAAAGAAAAACGAACACAAAACCTCTCTGGCAGTTGTGGGACAAACAGAAATACAGGGAGCGCAGCACCCCTAAACCTAATGAAATCTAACATAGAATTTACTAACAAATGTAAGCAACCCAGGCAAAACTATTCCCTAGCCCAACTCTGCAGACTGTACACACTTAGCTCACCACCCAGTGTGACTGTCTCTCAGGCACACAAGTTAAATAGTACATGGTCACAAGGCACACAGTAATCACAGAGACCAGCTCAGAGGCGAACTACGTGGTGAATGGTAGTCGCCCCGACGTAGCAGCAGACCAGCCTATTTACTCGGCAGGGCTTGAAGGCGGTCCTGCAGGCAACTCAGGGATTGGGGAAGGCCTGCTGTGCCGCTCCAATCGGAGACCTCTGGAGTGGAAGGCGGGGTCAGCCAAGACTTCCTGGGCAGCAGCCAATCTCCAACCGGGAACCCTACAGTCTCATTGCAGTTATATGAAAACACAGCAGCAACAGTGAAGCACACAGACGGCTGCCCTCGGTAGCCGTAACAAAGACACACACACAACTTGACGCAAGTCACGCAACCCATAGCAACGCGTTATAGCAACAACACCTCAGACTGACAGAAACGTAAAAATAAACAGCAGTACACTTTCTGATCTCATAACCCAACATCTGAAATCTCTCGAGCGATTTAATCATTGGTGACAGATTTGGTGACATGGAATTGGACAGGTTTTGAATTTCAGTGAAAAAAGAGTATCCAGTGGCTTCAAGTAGCGCTGTTGCTATTTTGCTACCCTTCTCCACAACTTATCTGTGCGAACTGAGCTTTACAAGCCTGACGTACATCAAGAACAAGTACAGGGAGCGACTGAGGACTGCGGACCAGGAGCTCCGTGTCTGCCTCTCATCCATCCCTGCCAGGATAGGGCGGCTGTGTGCGTCGCACCAGGCTCACGTCTCTCATTGATCGTGGTCACCCCCAGCCCCGGCTTGTGTGAGCGCGTATGCGCGCTGCATGCGCGCATGTAGATCTTTCTCCCATCTCTCGTTATGGATTATTGTTTGTGTTGGTGGGTGTATGTGGGTGTGTGTGCATGCGCATGGCACGGATGAAAACAAGCACTATATGGAAAAACATTCCTGCTTATCTCTGGTGCATTTTTTAACATGCATCTTTTTCTTATCGTATTGTATATATTTTTTTTCATGTCTGCCCCTTTTTATTTTATTTTAACTGCATCCTGCACTTCATTTTAGTTCTCCTGGTCTGGATTTGTTGCTGGGTTCTTGTATTGGGCGGTCCACCTCTTCTGGTGTCTCTGATTAATTATTTTGTGAATTACTTTGCAAACCTGTGTTTTTAAAGGTGCTATAAAGTTATTATTATTGTTATTGTTATTTACAGTTCGTATTATGGTCTGTTCATTACTGTTCTGTCTAAATAAACAGGACATTGGCATTTACATTTGGGTTATGCAGTGTTTTTAAATTATATTTTACACTGGGGTGCCTTGAGATTTTAAGCACTTTTGAAAGGTGCCCTGACTGAAAAAAGTTTGAGAAAGGCTGGTGTACATAATCAACTTAATATACACTTTATGACTTAAGTGAAACAGGAGTGAGCTTTAATGTATAGAAGTCCACCGACTTTAAAACACTGGATAAAACAGCAGTCTGAAGAGATGACGGAGTGAAAGTTGATTCCCTTCTTTTATCCGTGACAGCTGCTGCGTCGTGGTCAAAAAACACCTTATTCCCGTCCACCGTGATGGCTTTTTTCAGGGATCGTTGATCTCGAGGGGCCATCATAAAAATGTCTAATCAAGAAATCAATATTTTATTCAATCATCCTGATGAAGCACATTAGAATAATGACGATAGCAGCACATCTTAAAATTGATCCAATTTCCACGTTACTGATGTGTTGTGATAATAATTATTACAGACATTAATTAGGCTACTTTACTTAAAACTTTAAATGTTTCTGACTTGAATTTTATTTCAATATTGACTAATGCAGTACGATAATCAGATGTGTTTCTGCATCAGTGTGGGGCAAAGAAACAGCTGAAACCATTCAGACTGTGCAGCCACAGATCGTCTGTAATGTTCGTTCGACTCCTGCTCCTTGATCCCCATCAGGGGTCCGACCGGAATCAACTCCACCATTGGTCCAGACGATTCCTGTTCCTCGTGCCCCGTCTGTGTAATGTTAGTCATCCTTGTCAAAGTGTTCGCTGCAAATACGGTAATCTTTAGCGCGTAGTCCTTCTATGGGAGTTTGCACATCAAGTTGAAGTACAACTAGTCACAACTGCAGAATCTCGAGGTCGTGGAAAGGAAGACGATGAAAATTTAAGTTCTTGTATTTTCGCATTCTGTTGCCACAATTCGGAACGGCACAAACGCAAACCATTTCTTCTTCACTTCGCAACTCCGGTACTGTTTAGCTTTTTCCGGCAACAACGAACGAGTTCCCACAGGACTTCAGTGCGAGACTACAGCATGCCGTCTAATATTTAGGTGAATTTAAACAATGGCTAAGTTGCTAAACGCATCTTGCTGTCATGTAAGAGCCCTGTTCATGTTGGACAGACATTTTAATTGCATTTTGTGTCTGTTAAGAGGCACAAAGACACTCTATGTAAATTCCCCCATAACTGCCGTTTTAGCTGAGTGGGAGCTCTGGGCATTAGCTGTAGCAGCTCCGTGTTGAAGCACCAATCCGGTTCGTTTTTTTTTTTTCTATAGACAGAACTCAAAAGGTATAACGATCAAGATTTGCCCCGAGTTCTCCTTTAAACAGGCAGCGACCTTTGCTGCTGTCTCTTAGTCAATATTAATTAGTAAAAATTAATACAAAATAATTAGTATAGAATAATTAGTATAGAAGTGGCAATGGAGCAGTGGATTAGACACTTGTCTTTGATTCCCACTGCGACACATCCACCAAATAACTTTACCAACCATATGCTATAATAGAGCCGAAGTTGAGTTTGATCGGGGTGTAGGGGGGTATTTTCCTGCTTCTTTGCCCTTTGCCAAACCGTGCCAGATTATACTAAACCCCCAAAAACCATGGAACCAGAAAGTAAAAACACAAAGCAGACAGACAGCATTGTGACACCATGTGACAACAGGGAACTTTCTGAATAAGTATGTAACATGTATAAAACGTTCTCATATGACCAACAAAGGACCACACGGGAACGTTCTGCTTATGTTCCAAACCCTCTTTGTAACGTTGTCATGTGACCATATGGAAAGTCCCCCAAAAATAATTTTTGGAACGCTGATCTGCAGCACTTTCATAACGAAGAGAGGACGTTTCAGGAACATCTCTAATAAAGGTTTGGGACGTTCGTCTTTACGGAAATTTTAGGAACAGAACTGTGGTGTGGTTCAAGCTTCAACCACAATGAATCATAATGCAACTCGATAATGTGGTGATAGATGATTAAGAAAATTTCATTGGGGCATCAGTGGTGATCAGTCACATTCCTACAGAAGTCTGTGATGCCCCAGGCCCAACTGTGGACACACCCCTGCAGTTGGTTGACACAGTTGGTAATGTATTAGTCAAACTTCAGCATTCTGTTCCACAGACGTGTTCTAAAAGTTGTTTAGATAGCTTCTTCCACCTGACATCTCACTTACTGTCTTTCTGTCTCTGTTGCTATAGGAACGAAGAGGAAGAGATGGACTCAAACGTCACCGCTGTCAGCACTGTGACAAATCCTTCACAAGATCTAGAGCTTTAAAGATTCATCAGAGAGTTCACACTGGAGAGAAACTGTACAGCTGTGACCAGTGTGGGAAAACTTTCACTCAGTCATGTACCCTAGAAGTCCACCAACGTATTCACACTGGAGAGAAACCGTACTGGTGTGACCAATGTGGGAAAACTTTCACTACATCAGGTCACCTAAAAATCCACCAACGTGTTCACAGTAGAGAGAAACCGTACAGCTGTGACCAGTGTGGGAAAACTTTCAATAGATCAGATGTACTAAAAGCCCATCAACGTGTTCACACTGGAGAGAAACTGTACAGCTGTGACCGGTGTGGGAAAACTTTCACTACTTCAGGTAACCTAAAAGTCCACCAACGTATTCACACTGGAGAGAAACCGTACTGGTGTGAACAATGTGGGAAAACCTTTGCTCACAGTAGTAACCTTAAAGTCCACCAACACAGGCACGGTGCTTTGTTGTGAACATTTTTCAGATCAATGCTAGCTGTTTCCTCCTGCCTCCTCCTCCTGTAGCTTTTCTACAAACTGACAAACAACAGTAACTTCATATTTTTTGGCACCATGTATGTTATCGTGGCTGTGACTACATACTGTCCTGCACCTCCTCCTCCCAATTGTGCTGTTGTCACACACTTGTTGTTATTTGTTATCTTGTTATAGTTGAACACCTTTCTTTAGTGGAATTTCCTTAAAAATTGTTTTAAATACAGTTTTAGCTTTTAATGTGAACTTTGCACATTTTTACATTTAAGAAAACAACAGTGTTGCACTGTAATCTGAAAAGTAAGGAGGTGGCAGTGCGCCAACTTGGGCTGCACGATTTGGAGAAAAAGTCATATTGCAATTATTGTGAAAAATATTGCAAAGCGATTATAATGAAACAAATATTGTACTGGCTTAATTATCAAGGAATGCACAATATACTGATATTTTGAAATGTGTATTTCTCAACTTGAACAAAGTTAAACAATAAGTAGTAGGCTAAAACAGATGCAAAACAGAACAGGGGGAGCATGTTGCTCTACAGAGGTGACAGCTAGAAGCAGCAGAGATGCTCACAAGTGTTTGAGCGAGAGTCCAAGTCAAGTCTCAAGTCTCTCGTGATTATTACGAATGTTGTATCAGCTGCTGCTTAAATCCAGGTTGCTAATAAAACTGCAGAGCTATAAGGAATTCTGTAACTGTAACCTGTTTTTAACTTACAGAGCACAACCATGTAATGGTAATAATTAACATGATGGCAGCCAGCAGGGCGTAAAGAATTACATTAATCGACCACCACAAGTTTGGCAAGTAAACAAACCCTCATTCATCTTTTCAGAACGAGCAACAGTCGGAGTAATCCTCTCGTAGGTCGTAGCTAAAGCAAGAAACAAGCTAACGTTAGATGGCCAACGCTGAGCTAAACATGTTTACTCACCACAGGTTGCGTTCAGCGCTTCTTTGTTTGGTTCCTGTTGTATGAAGTTTTAAAGCCAAAGTTTATGATGAACGGCTCAGCAGCTGTTTGTTGTCCTCTCTCAGCTGATGCTACGTGTTACGCTATGTGACCCGACAAGATCAGTCAGTAGAGTACAGAGACCACTAGGGGTGGGGGGAAAAATTAATACAGCACAGCATCGCAATATTTTCCGTGGCATATTGTATTGATACAGGGAGGTCGAGTATCGATCTTTTTTTATATGAATTAGATTAGAGATTAGAGATTTTTATTGTCATACATGCACAAGTACAAGTACGAAATTGCCTTTTATCGGAGCAAGGCCCCGGGCCGCTGCTATTAACAGCGCAGCCACACGCTCTCCCGAAAAGGAGTAATGCAGACAGCAACATAGTATACCGACATCATAATGCACAAAGACAACACACAGTACATGAGGTCACATGGTGGAAATTTTTGAGGGGATAATCAGAGAGAGGACTAAGGAGAAACGTTTCTGAGGCAGTCTGAAGAAGGGGTAGAGCAGGGGGGGGGGCAACAAACAATAATTTTAATCCAATTTAGGTTGATTCGGTAACTTTATGACCGTCTCTCGTCATGGCCAATCTCTCTCATCATCAGCGCCATACGTGCATCTAGTTCATTCAGTGATTTCGACAGTCCTTCTACTTTCATCGTCAGTCCGGTGGTTACTCTCAGCAGCTCACCAGACTGCGCCCCGATGGTGTCAATCCTCCTCTGTGCTTCCACAGACCGGTCTGAGGTGTTACGAGACAGTTCACGAGTCAGTTCACCGTTCTGATCAGCCCTCTGATGTAAAACCTTCAGCTTCTCGTTCACTTCATTCAAGCACTCTTTAAGTTCCCCAGACAGCTTTGGGTAAAATTTGGTGGCGGCTGTCTAACCAATTTTACGATACATTAGGGAGATTCCAAGGCCAGTAATCAGGAAACCCACTAACAAAATTCCAATTATCCATAAGTCTTCGATATCCTCCACAGATAAAACATCCAAGCAGACCGCTTGCCAATTCTCCCACGAATCACGAGCGTATCCAGCAGCGAATGTTCCACTGGGGCAGGTCGGCTCAGCGGTGAAGCCCGTTTATGGGAAAAAATCTTGTCAATAGCGCGCTGAGTGACCAGCTGATCAATTCCATTTCAGATGTGTCAGGAAAACAGCAAGCAGTTGATCAAAGGAGAAAAAGTTACACGCGACAAGAGTGGACAAAAAAAGGAGCAAGCCAAGAAAAAGAGGGGAGAGTAGGAAAAGCAGACTGCTCTCGACAGATGCAGGAAGTGGTATACATGAGAAGTTAATCATTTGTGTAAAGAGCAATATGTTTCTATGTTTAAATATGTATTTGAGTTCTACACATTGACTAAGATCGCTCCTGCAGGAAAGATCTTGTTGAATATTATTTTAATCATTGTAATCAAAGTGTTGAATATTATTTTAATCATTGTAATCATTGTATTTTGTGTTAAGACCATGTACTCACATATTATATGACTTATATACTCACATATTATGGGTTGCTGTGTTTGCATGAAGTTATTAATCAGTAAAGTCACTGGAACTCAATCATCGATCAATCAGTCACCTTATAATCAATTGGGGATGTTGTATTAATTACATATGCATCCACAGCCACATATTGTTATCAGATGTGGGTATTGAATGGTATTGTATGATTTCTCACATCTCTCAACATGTGTATTAGAGTGAGCTGTGCATGTGAGGATGATATAAAAAAGGAAAACATCTTGGGTATCATGTAACAGTAGAACCATCTTAAGCCTATCACAGACAGGAGACAGAAGTACCAGGTACGGCACAAGAACTGCCTTAGCCTATCATAGGGCAGGAGATGGAGGTACCTAGCACTGCACGTGCAGAACGAGGCCCGTCTGCTGCCAAAAAGTATGAAGAAAGGACCGTTAGGTACTTTCCAGCAGAAGACTGTATCAGGGTTATTTGAGGACACAGCAGTTTTAGATAGGATAAAGCACTCTCCATGGATGAAATAACACTGTTTTGATGTGTAGAAGCATGTAATACATTTACTGATTGTATTGGTTAAATGATTGTTTTTAAAAAATGCACTGACAAAAGTTTAAGTTTTAATGGTGTCAAAAACATGCCTTAAGACTTTTAAAAAAAGTGAGAGTAAAAGAGGAACCTAATGGTGAATTTCTGGTCCTGAAAGATATAAAAATATATAAGGAAAGGTCAAATTATGATAGAAAACACTAACATTACCATCAAAGCGAACCATCTGAAAGGGTTAAATCTTGAAAATGTTTCGATAAATAATACACACAAGTGGCCACAAGATGGCGCCATAGGATAAGAAATTCACCATTTTAGAGGAGTGGTCAGCGACACCTACAGGAGGAGTTAAGGTGTAACACCCACTTTATGGGTGGAGCGAAAGGTGAATATAAGGCGATGCACGCTGACCACTGCTCAGTACCATCCTTCGGACCTGCTGGGATGTTGCTTGGGTTTATTTGTCCTTTATTGAAATAAACTCTTTTGCACCGACTTTTGATCGTCTCCAGTGATTTTTGACTACGAAGAATCAGCGAAAGAAGAAAACTAATAGAGTATTATTTGTTGAGTTTATTACGTTGGCGGAGGTAGGGTTCAGGCCTTTACTGGCCCAGCCTGGCCTTATTTCTGACCCGACAATCTCTGTATCTGATCTGAACGTCTCTGAAGCATCGTGTATAGAAAGGACCTGGACAGGGTCAGGAGAGTAAGACAAGATCTGAAGACAGACTAGGGAAGACTGGGGGCAGCCATGCCTTTGAACACATCTTTGTATATAATCTTGAATATTGAGTCCTATTAAATGTAATGTTGTGATCTCATCTTATGTTTAAATGTGCAGCTTGTCACTTTCCTGTATTTCAGCCTGATCGGACTGTGTGTCTTTTTTGCCCTTTGCCAATCACAATAATTCTACGTCTGTGGTGGTGGGCAGGGGGAGGGCCTGGGAGGTCAGCACTGATCCACAGGGTGGCTCTCCAAACGCTGGGACAGCCTCCACCCCTGGACGTGGAGCTCTGCAGAGCCTCCAGAGGTTTTGTTGCAGAGTCAGACTGCGTTTGAGCGCCACCTGCTGCTCATTATCGGACAGTTGCTGCTGTTGCTCCATCTTCTGCTGCTGTGCTCTGACAGGAAATCCCCAGCGTTTAGTGACTGAAGGAGCAGCTTTGATTTCTTCTTGAACTTTCTAATGTGTCTGTGACCTGAGAGGTTTCCTCCCTTACTGTAACGTGTAGAGGCAGTTTGGCTTGTTCCTGCTGTGAGCTGCACTTAATGATTCTATCTGTTCTGGCTCTGTTGTTACTGAGGGCCTCTCTGCTGCTGGACCCTTATGGCCCCTGAAAAGTTAACGACCATCTAAACAACAGTTTCCACGCTGAGTCGACATGTTTAAGGTTCTGAGCTTCTAAAATAATTTAGTTTCTTTTAATGACTCATTAATGTGAAAGCAGAATTCAGCTGCTGAAGCTGTTGGAAGAAATTTGATCCAACAGTTCAAACGTTCTTAGCAAACATTAAACGGACCGTTTAGAGCAGCAGAGTCTGGTGTGGAGGATTCAGATCAGGCAGCAGGAAACTTTCTGTTAAAAACATGATTCAAATCAAAGGAAAAGCAGCGATTCTTCACATTTGAGAAGCAGAAAATGTTTTTACATGAACGAACAAAAAAGGGGCCAATTAATTTTCTGTTAGTCGACTAATACTTTCAGCTGAACTTGAATAATTTAATTTACAACCAAACATCCTGTTGTAGAAGCTGTGATGTGTAACTGAAGCTGTCAGACAAATGTAGTGAAGTAAAAGTAGAACGTTTCCCTCTGAGATGTGGAGTAGAAGCACCTGAGTGTTGTACTTGAGTACAGCAGTGGAGTAAATGTCCTTGTGTTGGTGTGAATGTGACAGACTGACAGTGACAGGAAGCAGCCAGCAGGAGGCAGCAGAGGAGCTTCACTTTGTTCAGCAGATGATAGTTTTCACTTTAAAGTCATTGAAGGAGCAAACTGTGAGCAACCCGACCTGAGTCCCTTCAGACAGTCACTGTTCATCAGATTAATATCACTCAAACGTGTGTTTTTATTTATAAATTCAAGTCAGGAAAATATTCCAGAACAAGACTTATTTTAAATTTAACTCTGATTCTGAAGGTCTTCAGTCTTAATTTAAAAGAGCTGACAGTTTCAGCAGACCTGCAGGTTTCTGGGAGTTTGTTCCAAATATACGGAGCATAATAACTGAACGCTGCTTCTCCTTGTTTAGTTTTGACTCTGGGGACAGAAAGCAGACCTGATCCCAGACGACCCGAGAGGTCTGGATGGTTCATAACGAAGCAGAAGATCAGAAATATATTTTGGCCCTAAACCATTTAGTGCTTTGTAAACTAACAGCAGGATTTTGAAATCAATTCTTTGACATACAGGAAGCCAATGTAAAGACCTCAGAACTGGAGTGATGTGATCCACCTTTTTGGTCTTAGTGAGGACTCGAGCAGCAGCGTTCTGAATCAGCTGCAGCTGTCTGATGGATTTCTTAGGGAGCCCTGTAAGGACACTGTTACAGTAGTCAAGTCGACTGAAGATAAATGCATGGATAAGCTTTTCCAGGTCCTGCTGAGACATAAGGCCTCTTATCCTGGATATATTCTTCAGGTGATAGTAGGCTGATTTTGTAATTGTCTTAATACGGCTCCTCAAATTCAGGTCTGAGTCCATGACTACACCAAGATTTCTGGCTTGATCCGTGGTTCTAAACATTACAGATTGAAGTAATTGGGTTTCGCGTTATATCATTTTCTTCGTCATTTCTCTGTAACTTTAACTGTGCAAATAAATAAATGTAAAGAATAAATGTAATCCTGTCAGCTTGAACAGGAAGCAGCCAGTCCTCCTCTGATGGGAGATCTGCAGTAAGTTGGTTCTTTGATTAAAGGCCACTTTATTACGGAACAAACAGCACGGCAGCAAAATATCAGCTGGAATATTAAAGCTGCCTAAAGTACAGAGGAAGAGGAAGGAAGGACTTCATCCCAAAGTGAGTCCCCAGAGTCCGGCTCCAGCCCTGCAGACAAACAGCTGGACACCAAAGAGGGTCTGAAGTCCCTTCATGAAGAAGAAGATGCTGCAGTTACACCGACAAACGCTAGTCGGCGGTGGCGCTGCAGCGTTTCCGGCCGTGCGGGCTAACTTCCGGTTAGCCCTCCGCTAACCCGCGCGGCTGTTGAGACTTTAAAGCCTTTTCAGACTCTCGGTCTCTGCAGGATCACAGCGCGCCGGGGACACGAGGCGGACAGAAGGGACCTGCTGCTTCATTCAACCGCTGTTTCTAAGGGACCTTAGCGACACGGCGCTCCCGGACCTCGGCCCGAGGAGCAGTCCCGGAGGAGACCGGGACCGCCAGAGACCGGAATGGACGAGCGGAACCGGCGGACCCGGAGCGGGGTCCTCGGGAGCCCGGCGGCAGGCTCGTGCTCCGGTAGCCCCGGTGTTCAGGTCAGTGTTCCGGACTTCATCGTGAATCTCAGGCCGGGTTCCCTCCTTACCGGTGTTTCGGATAAACGAGTGGCCCTGTTAACTGGTGGCCGTCAGCCGAATGCGTCTGTGGGTGTCGTCATAGACATTTAAAGAGGTAGACGCCTCATTGGCCGCCGGGACGCGAGAAATGCGGCCGCCATGTTGGACCGGTCAAACTCCCCGTCGCGCAGCTGAAGAAAGCGAGATGTCAGAGCGCTGTGCAGCATATTTATGCTCAAATCGGCGGACCATCGCAAGCAGGGCTCGGGAGATTACTTTTCACAAGTAAGATTTAACATTTCCTTACTATTGGTTGTATTTTGTGAATAGAAAATTACCAGAGAGTTGAGAAGGAGCGAGGATCTTTGAATCACTGTACTGAAATCGTAGCCAGCTAGCTAACGTTAGGCTATGTTTACTGCACCGGCCGGTGTTCACCGGCTATGAGCTGTTTATATACAGTCTATGAGCTGAGACTTGATAAATTATATTCCATATTTGTATTTTAAGGTTGCTTTGTTCTTATTTTCTCTGTTATGTAACGTGTCTTTGAGCACTGTGTAAAGCGTTATATAAATATAATGTATTATGTTTTTGTATTATTATTATTATTATTATTATAATTATTATTATTATTACACATTGAGGAGACAGTTTGGCATCGACAGCCATCGTTCTGACTTGTTGTCATTGGTTGTGTCTGTGTTTCTCAGGATCAGGCTGCACCACATCGCCAAACTCACCTCTCTTGAACTGCAGAAAGGAGCACGAGAAAGAAGTTCTGTAAAACAGTCCTCTTTCAGGGCTTTGAGCTCATGCAAAGTTTTCGTGTGTGTGTTGGTCTGCTAAATGTCAAGGGCTGGGAGGAGATGTAGAAGAACGTGTTCGTACAGTGTGTGACAGAGAGAGACAAATATAAAAAGCTTCAAGTAGACTGGAGATATAATTTAATCATATGTTGTTTGTTTGTCAATCATATATTTATTGTTTCAAATTATTAAAATATCTGACTCTGACTATCTGTTTCTGCTTCTCTATCATATTTATAGTGTGTGATATATACCTATCATAGCCTACATCACATATCACAGGGTGACCAGACGTCCCAGACTTAATGGACAGTCCCTGTTTTTGGCTGCCTGTCCCTGGCTACATACAGAAAAAAAACTTTGAATAGAAATAATAATATTAATTTAAAATGGAAAAACAATTGATAGTCAAACTGGAAATGTCCCCGTTTTCGGTGATTATGTTCTGATCTCGGACGTCTGGTCACTTTATATCATATATCAGAATATTCTATTACTGTTAAGCCCACTGTGAACATTAAAATACACCGAAATGTATCCTGGGTCATAGCTACATGTTGCCCATCCACATCTTGTAAACACCTCTGTGTTAAGCGGTGGCTGGTTGTGAAGGGAACACGTAAAATCCGGACCTGGTCTTGGTTCACACAGACAGTGTGGTCACAAGTTGATCTGTGTCTCCCGTCTCAAAGAGTGACGGGTGGCTGTTTGCTGTGGACGTTGTTTTATGCCGCGCCGACAGAGGCCTCAGAGGTGATGCCATCGTAGGCTAGTGGAGTATCGATCCGACTTTGATTTATTTTCCCACACTGATCTGAGTTTGAATCCAGTGATAAAAATTATTTTTATTTTATTCGTTTTAAAATAAAAATGAATCGTTTTTCTACATGACAAGTGTTTACTGACACAGAACATTTATTAGAGATAATGTTTGACATTCACAGGAAGAGCAACTTGCCTCTTCCTGTTTTCAACATTTTCCGTAACAACAAGCAACGTTCAAAGCGTGACAAAGCGGTGGAAATCCCTCCAAACATCTATCTGACGTAGATCTTGAATTCTCCTTTACATCCATCTTTCTGTGGAGGTGATTTTCCTTTTTGATGAGTTGTGTCCACTAAGAGTCCAAAATTATGTTGATCTCCTGCACAGGTTGAAATTCCAGCAGACTAATATTCTCTTGCCTGAAGGAGCAAACACATTCATCTACATCTAATTTGCCCTTTACCATAATAAACCTCCTCGTCTTTAATCTCTGACTGGAGTTCAAATGAACCTTATTTGGCATCAAATCAGCCCCTGTTGCATCCTGAATAATAAGTTTGCCCAAAGCCCATTTTCTTTATCTTTTCGTGTTCCTGGTTCGTAAGAAGGATTTCTTGACAGAATATAATTTGTGCCTGTTGGATATCACTTTACTTCTCTTGACAGGAGTCAACAAGCCGTTGACATTTAGGGCGACAGCCTTAAATTCTTTGTTACTGAGCTATAGACCAGCATCCTCCTAAACACAGACTCTCCTCCCTGAGAACAGCTAATAAGAACCAAGTAATAACAGAACAGTGACAGTGAGCAGGAAATGGGCTTCCATGGAAGAGGTTATTCCTGGACCTCTTACGTATCAGGGGGATATTTCAGCTGCTGAGTTGTCCCCCCCCCCCAAGTGATTTGTGTGGGTGGCTCAAACACAGACCGACTGCTGTATTCTGAAATTAAAGTGTTGTAAGAGTCTTGGCCTGGAAATCAGCCACACTGGAAGTAAAATAGACCTTTGAGGGGGAAGTAGGTCCAACCCAACAGTATTCATGGTGCTCAGTGAGTAACCTGCTAATGTGGTGTAAAAATTCAAGACTTGGGCCTGATAAGAAAGTTTGAACTCTGACCAACATTTTTATTATCAACAAAAACAGACACCAGTTAGAATACAAGAGTTCCATTCTGTCACCAGAGCAGAGACCCGGGTCGACATGAAAACCATGTAACGACTGACTTTCACCTCCTTCTGGACCTCCTCTTGTGGCTCTGTTTCACCTTATCTGTTGGCTTTCTTTCCTGCTGAACCTGGATCTGGGAAAGTCCAAGGTTTTCAGGTGTCCAAGCGTTTGGTGGGAAAGTCCCTGCCTGCTCCTCTCTGTGTCCTTGGCATGCCTTCTGCTTCATCATGCTATTTCAGCCATAACCTGACTTTTGTGGAATAAACTGCTGTTTGTGCTCTGAGCTCGAAACAGGACGTTCTTACTCTGATGGACTGTAGTGATGTTTTGTAACACAAATTCTGCTTCTACATTTTCCTCTGCAGGTGTTTTGATGCTGCCTTTGCTATTTTATGCTGCTCCCTCCCTTTTCTCACACACACACAACACACACACACACACACACACACACACACACACACACACACACACACACACACAGAGAACTACAGGGTTTAACACTGTGATCTTAACTTTAAACAATGACAATGTAGACCAGCTTTGCTCTGGTAATTAATGAGAACAGTTTAGGCTGTAATGCTCCAAAATAAATCTCAACGCTACCGACATTGAGAAATTTAAAAAAGTGCTCAATAGTGTACTTAATCAACTTAATATACACTTTATGACTTAAGTAAAACAGGAGTATGCTTTAATGTATAGAAGTCCACCGACTTTAAAACACTGGATAAAACAGCAGTCTGAAGAGATGACGGAGTGAAAGTTGATTCCCTTCTTTTATCCAGGACAGCTGCTGCGTCGTGGTCAAAAAACACCTTATTCCCGTCCACCGTGATGGCTTTTTTCAGGGATCGTTGATCTCGAGGGGCCATCATAAAAATGTCTAATCAAGAAATCAATATTTTATTCAATCATCCTGATGAAGCACGTTAGAATAATGACGATAGCAGCACATCTTAAAATTGATCCAATTTCCACGTTACTGATGTGTTGTGATAATAACTATTACAAACATTAATTAGGCTACTTTACTTAAAACTTTAAATGTTTCTAACTTGAATTTTATTTCAATATTGACTAATGCAGTACGATAATCAGATGTGTTTCCTACATCAGTGTGGGGCAAAGAAACAGCTGAAACCATTCAGACTGTGCAGCCACAGATCGTCTGTAATGTTCGTTCGACTCCTGCTCCTTGATCCCCATCAGGGTCCGACCGGAATCAACTCCACCATTGGTCCAGCCGATTCCTGTTCCTCGTGCCCCGTCTGTGTAATGTTAGTCATCCTTGTCAAAGTGTTCGCTGCAAATACGGTAATCTTTAGCGCGTAGTCCTTCTATGGGAGTTTGCACATCAAGTTGAAGTACAACTAGTCACAACTGCAGAATCTCGAGGTCGTGGAAAGGAAGACGATGAAAATTTAAGTTCTTGTATTTTCGCATTCTGTTGCCACAATTCGGAACGGCACAAACGCAAACCATTTCTTCTTCACTTCGCAACTCCGGTACTGTTTAGCTTTTTCCGGCAACAACGAACGAGTTCCCACAGGACTTCAGTGCGAGACTACAGCATGCCGTCTAATATTTAGGTGAATTTAAACAATGGCTAAGTTGCTAAACGCATCTTGCTGTCATGTAAGAGCCCTGTTCATGTTGGACAGACATTTTAATTGCATTTTGTGTCTGTTAAGAGGCACAAAGACACTCTATGTAAATCCCCCCATAACTGCCGTTTTAGCTGAGTGGGAGCTCTGGGCATTAGCTGTAGCAGCTCCGTGTTGAAGCACCAATCCGGTTCGTTTTTTTTTTTCTATAGACAGAACTCAAAAAGGTATAACGATCAAGATTTGCCCCGAGTTCTCCTTTAAACAGGCAGCGACCTTTGCTGCTGTCTCTTAGTCAATATTAATTAGTAAAAATTAATACAAAATAATTAGTATAGAATAATTAGTATAGAAGTGGCAATGGAGCAGTGGATTAGACACTTGTCTTTGATTCCCACTGCGACACATTCACCAAATAACTTTACCATCCATATGCTATAATAGAGCCGAAGTTGAGTTTGATCGGGGTGTAGGGGGGGGTATTTTCCTGCTTCTTTGCCCTTTGCCAAACCGTGCCAGATTATACTAAACCCCCAAAAACCATGGAACCAGAAAGTAAAAATACAAAGCAGACAGACAGCATTGTGACACCATGTGACAACAGGGAACTGTATGGGAACTTTCTGAATAAGTATGTAACATGTATAAAACGTTCTCATATGGCCAACAAAGGACCACACGGGAACGTTCTGCTTATGTTCCAAACCCTCTTTGTAACGTTGTCATGTGACCATATGGAAAGTCCCCCTAAAATAATTTTTGGAGCAGCTGATCTGTAGCACTTTCATAACGAAGAGAGGACGTTTCAGGAACATCTCTATTAAAGGTTCGGGACGTTAGATGCGTCTTTACGGAAATTTTAGGAACAGAACTGTGGTGTGGTTCAAGCTTCAACCACAATGAATCTTACTTTGCTCATAATGCAACTTCGATAATGTGGTGATAGATGATTAAGAAAATTTCATGGGGGCATCAGTGGTGATCAGTCACATTCCTACAGAAGTCTGTGATGCCCCAGGCCCAACTGTGGACACACCCTGCAGTTGGTTGACACAGTTGGTAATGCATTAGTCAAACTTCAGCATTCTGTTCCACAGGCGTGTTCTAAAAGTTGTTTAGATAGCTTCTTCCACCTGACATCTCACTTACTGTCTTTCTGTCTCTGTTGCTATAGGAGCGAAGAGGAAGAGATGGACTCAAAGCGTCACCGCTGTCAGCACTGTGACAAATCCTTCACAAGATCTGGAGCTTTAAAGATTCATCAGAGAGTTCACACTGGAGAGAAACTGTACAGCTGTGACCAGTGTGGGAAAGCTTTCAATAAATCAGCTAACCTTAAAGTCCACCAAGCGTATTCACACTGGAGAGAAACCGTACTGGTGTGACCAATGTGGGAAAACTTTCACTCAGTCATGTACCCTAGAAGTCCACCGGCGTATTCACACTGGAGAGAAACCATACAGCTGTGACCAGTGTGGGAAAGCTTTCAATAAATCAGCTAACCTTAAAGTCCACCAACGTATTCACACTGGAGAGAAACCGTACTGGTGTGACCAATGTGGGAAAACTTTCACTACATCAAGTGACCAAAAAATCCATCAACGTGTTCACAGTAGAGAGAAACCGTACTGGTGCGACCAGTGTGGGAAAACTTTCACTAGATCAGGTACCCTAGAAGTCCACCGGCGTATTCACACTGGAGAGAAACCGTACAGCTGTGACCAGTGTGGGAAAGCTTTCAATAAATCAGCTAACCTTAAAGTCCACCAGCGTATTCACACTGGAGAGAAACCGTACTGGTGTGACCAATGTGGGAAAACTTTCACTCAGTCATGTACCCTAGAAGTCCACCGACGTATTCACACTGGAGAGAAACCATACAGCTGTGACCAGTGTGGGAAAGCTTTCAATAAATCAGCTAACCTTAAAGTCCACCAGCGTATTCACACTGGAGAGAAACCGTACTGGTGTGACCAATGTGGGAAAACTTTCACTACATCAAGTGACCAAAAAATCCATCAACGTGTTCACAGTAGAGAGAAACCGTACTGGTGCGACCAGTGTGGGAAAACTTTCACTAGATCAGGTACCCTAGAAGTCCACCGGCGTATTCACACTGGAGAGAAACCGTACAGCTGTGACCAGTGTGGGAAAGCTTTCAATAAATCAGCTAACCTTAAAGTCCACCAGCGTATTCACACTGGAGAGAAACCGTACTGGTGTGACCAATGTGGGAAAACTTTCACTACATCAAGTGACCAAAATATCCATCAACGTGTTCACAGTAGAGAGAAACCGTACAGCTGTGACCAGTGTGGGAAAACTTTCAATAGATCAGGTCAACTGAAACTCCACCAGCGTATTCACACTGGAGAGAAACCGTACTGGTGTGACCAATGTGGGAAAACTTTCACTACATCAAGTGACCAAAAAATCCATCAACGTGTTCACAGTAGAGAGAAACCGTACAGCTGTGACCAGTGTGGGAAAACTTTCAATAGATCAGGTAAACTGAAACTCCACCAGCGTATTCACACTGGAGAGAAACCGTACAGCTGTGACCAGTGTGGGAAAACTTTCAATAGATCAGATGTACTAAAAGCCCATCAGCGTATTCACACTGGAGAGAAACCATGCAGCTGTGACCGGTGTGGGAAAACTTTCACTACTTCAGGTAACCTAAAAGCCCACCAGCGTGTTCACACTGGAGAGAAACTGTACAGCTGTGACCGGTGTGGGAAAACTTTCACTACTTCAGGTAACCTAAAAGTCCACCAACGTATTCACACTGGAGAGAAACCGTACTGGTGTGAACAATGTGGGAAAACCTTTGCTCACAGTAGTAACCTTAAAGCCCACCAACACAGTCACGCTGCTTTGTTGTGAACATTTTTCAGATAAATGCTAGCTGTTTCCTCCTGCCTCCTCCTCCTGTAGCTTCTCTATAAACTGACAAACAACAGTAACTTCCTCCTCCCAATTGTGCTGTTGTCACACACTTGTTATTTGTTATCTTGTTATAGTTGAACACCTTTCTTTAGTGGAATTTCCTTAAAATGTCTATCTATTTAAATTTGCTGTGTTGTGTGTTTTGTTCAGACTGAAAGCAAAGTAAAATCTAGTTGATGCAAAGAGACGCAGATTTGCTCATGTTGGGGCCAGCTGAAGGGAAGATATTTAATCTTAAATTAAAGGTTCTCTTTGATTCTTCAAGATCACCATGTTTCCAATCTGGAGATGCAAGGACCTGTTGCATTTCCATAATGGCAGAGGTTTACAGGTAAGAAACCCTGGGCCTTAAACCCCAGTAAGGTTAGTCTTAGCTGGCTCATCTGACCAGGTCAGGTTTGGTCTTCCAGGTTTCTTTTTGTTAGAAAGAGTCCATCTCAAGACAAATTTTATCTGAATATAAATGTGCTCCCTGTAGACCTGCGTACTGAGCCCTGAAGATTTACCATCATCACGTCAGCTCTGTGAGAACGCCGGAGCTAAAATACAGTTTTAGCTTTTAATGTGAACTTTGCACATTTTTATATTCATGGAATCAACAGTGTTGCACTGTAATCTGAAAAGTAAGGAGGTGGCAGTGCGCCAACTTGGGCTGCACGATTTGGAGAAAAAGTCATATTGCAATTATTGTGAAAAATATTGCAAAGCGATTATAATGAAACAAATATTGTACTGGCTTAATTATCAAGGAATGCACAATATGCTGATATTTTGAAATGTGTATTTCTCAACTTGAACAAAGTTAAACAATAAATAGTAGGCTAAAACAGATGCAAAACAGAACAGGGGGAGCATGTTGCTCTACAGAGGTGGCAGCTAGAAGCAGCAGAGATGCTCACAAGTGTTTGAGCGAGAGTCCAAGTCAAGTCTCAAGTCTCTCGTGGTTATTACGAATGTTGCATCAGCTGCTGCTTTAATCCAGGTTGCTAATAAAACTGCAGAGCTATAAGGAATTCTGTAACTGTAACCTGTTTTTAACTTACAGAGCACAACCATGTAATGGTAATAATTAACATGATGGCAGCCAGCAGGGCGTAAAGAATTACATTAATCGACCACCACAAGTTTGGCAAGTAAACAAACCCTCATTCATCTTTTCAGAACGAGCAACAGTCGGAGTAATCCTCTCGTGGGTCGTAGCTAAAGCAAGAAACAAGCTAACGTTAGATGGCCAACGCTGAGCTAAACATGTTTACTCACCACAGGTTGCGTTCAGCGCTTCTTTGTTTGGTTCCTGTTTTATGAAGTTTTAAAGCCAAAGTTTATGATGAACGGCTCAGCAGCTGTTTGTTGTCCTCTCTCACGTGCGGCCGTGCAGCTGATGCTACGTGTTACGTAGGCAGGTTAGAGGTAACAGAGGGAGGGAATAACAGCAAGCTCATCAGACGTTTCCTAAAAATAAACATTGATCACGAGTCCCTCGCCTCGAGTCCGAGTCGAGTCTGAAGTCTTTGAGGACGAGTCTGAAGTCACTGTGTGTGCGACTTAAGTTGCACTCGAGTCTGAGTCTCTAACTCTGAGCAGCAGCACATATTGGCACACAGACTTTTTTAATGTCCCGCCCCATCCAGGCTCTGAAGGGTCGGCTCTGTGAAACGTTGAACGTGTTGAACAATAGAAGGCACCGATACATCCAGCCAGCGTTAAATGGCCAGCGTGTCTGTAACAGAAGCTGAACGTTTTGAGCGATTAGCGGCGGGGAGAGAGGAATCGATTCTTAGATGCATCGCGATGCAGACGTGGAAGATTCTGACTCGATTAACAAATGTCAAAACTTGCTCATTTAAATGTTAATTGATAAAGAAATGTTGAGTGAACGCAAAAAGGCGGAACTCGTGGAAATGCAGGCCCCGACGTCTGTGGTGCGCACATTGGTTGGTGGGGCTCCGTGCTTCCTGCACTTTTTATCGGATTAAGTCATCTCTCCAAGCGGATAAATTCACTTCCATACGCATCTCAAATATCAGCTGATCATGCTTTCAACACTGAGGAAACTACCATTAACATTTAGCAAAAAACAAAGTTTTTTTGCACTCCTTGAACAGAAACAACTCCAGCGCCAAAGACGGCAAACAACGCCACCTGAGTCTCTACTTGCTGTTTATCTGCGCAACACCGGTATTTTTTATATTTTTTGCCTCTTTAGTTGGATCCTCAAAATCTAGAACTCAACCAGAGTCTGTAAGAAATGTTCAAACATTAAGCTCTGTCAGCCCCAAAATTCTATTGTATAACTTCGGATATGGACAACTAATCATCTACCGCTCTTTTTTTATCCTTGATTCAAGGCAGCTTTACGCACAACAACATGTTACTCTAATCGCATTAAAGCAAACAAATCTTATGCGATATTATACCTTCTCCTCCTGGTGTTGCTCGCGGGGGATGTGCAGCTCAATCCAGGCCCAGGCCCAGGCATTGTGGATGCATCTGTGGATACACCTGTTGGCGGTGCGGCGGGCTACCTCTCCCACCAGCGGTTGGAGTTCCCTGCCTTGGATGATGCCGGTCCGATCGGCTCCATGCCATCCGGAGTGCCCGCGGGTTTCCGGTCTTTGTGCACCGGTGGGGACGTGGCCTGGTGCGGGGACATGGGCGTGCAGCTCCGCGGCGTCTGGGATTCGACTGAGCAGACAGAGAGGCCAGCCTGCGCAAGTGGGGGGTTGGCGGAGGCCGACGCAGCGATGGATGACGGACTGGGCTTAACCAGTGCCCTAAACCGCACAGCTAGCAATGCTGGCTGGGGAGGAGGAACTGCTGTCCCCGCCAAAGTAAGATCACTCCAAACACAGGCACTGACGAAACAGAAACAGACTTTATTCTTTCAAACTGTCAATCATGCCAAAGTGGTTTGGGACAACACGGTAAAACCTAAAGGTATTTTGGGAGGTCATTTAAACATCCGAAGCTTATTTCCCAAGCGAGATGAGATCAAGATACTGCTATCTGAATCCAACATCGATTTTCTCTGTATAAGTGAAACCTGGTTACATGATAAAATTCCAACCAGCATAATTGATGTTCCGGGGTATACATGCTTCAGAAAGGATCGAGCTGTGGGCAGGGCCGGGGGTGTACTGATATACATTAAGGACATATTCAATGCAAAGGAAGTGTACCCAATCGTTGACATGTCTACTGAATGTTTATGTATTAATGTAATATTATCGCAAAGCATGCAATTTTACATTTTAGCCGTATATAATCCTCCCTCGGCGTGCTCTGCAAAACTCTGCGAAAATTTGGATGCGCTGTTTAAGAACTTTAAGCACAAGAACGAGGTGCTTGTTTTCGGAGATTTTAACATAAATTGGCTAGACAAACAGTATAGGAAAAAATTGAAGAATCTTGCATCCAAACATGATTTTATTCAAATGATCGAAGCCCCTACACGTATCACCAGACATACTCAAACACTAATAGATTTAATTTTTGCGAACAAACCTGACAGAATTATAAAAACATATAACTTAGTCACTGGTCTATCTGACCACAATATGATTTTAATTGCAAGAAAACTGACAAAGAAAAGAATGACTAGGTTTTTAAATTCAAATCAGAATTCATTTAAACTTGTAATCCCTCGGAAAAAGCTGACTGAATTCGAGAATGAGTTAAAGGGTGTTAACTGGGATGAGCTCCAACAATATGATCAAGTAAACGACTACTGTAATAAGCTTACGTCAACTATTGAGAGTATTGTTGATAAATACATTAAAAGCGAAAAAAAATCCCAGAGAAAATTTCAGCTGCCATGGATGAACGATAATATTAGAAAACTGATGAAAAGGAGAGATCTTGCCCTGAAAACTTTTATCAAGACCAGTAGGGACACTGATTTTAAATTATTCAAAGGCTTGCGTAACCAAGTTGTCAAAGAACTCAGAATGTCCAAATCAAATTACTATGTTCAAGCTCTATCAGAGGCTAAAGGGAATGGCAAATTAATTTGGAAGCAATTGAACAGCATATTGAATCCAAAGGGTAATGCCCCCCAAAACAAATATGAACTTAAAATCGATGAACACATTATAACTGACAGTGCACAAGTTGCTAATGAATTCAACAACTTTTTTATACAGTCTGTTAACAACCTTACTTCAAGCTTTCCATGCCAGAATGATATTGGCTTAACAACAGTAGACCTGCCCGAAGATCAAGATAATTCATTTCAGCTTAGGGAGGTCGGTCAGACAGTTGTTTTGAAAGCTATACAGGACCTAAACACCACCTTTTCAAAAGATATTTTTAATTTAGATACAGCTTTTCTTAAAAAATATAGTAGCATTTTGGTCCAGCCTCTCACTCATCTTGTTAATATTTCCATTAAATCCGGGCAATTCCCAGACGGGTGGAAAAATGCTCTAACAATACCGATTTATAAGTCAGGAGATGACAAAATGCCTTGTAATTACAGACCTATCAGTCTTCTACCAGTTTTATCTAAAGTCTTAGAGAAAATTGTCGCAGAACAACTCATATACTATCTTGAGACAAACCAGTATCTGAGTCCTCTGCAATTTGGATTCAGACACAACTATTCCACAGAATCCGCTACTTGTTTATTAATTGAAAATATCAAACATTTACTTGACAAGGGAAATGTAGTTGGTGCAGTATTTCTAGATTTAAAAAAGGCATTTGACACAGTAAATCACAAGATTTTAATTTCAAAACTAGCTAAGTTCAATTTATCCAAACAGTCATTGTCCTGGTTTGAGTCATATTTAAAAGGTCGTGAACAGTGTGTTGTGATTAATAATGTGAGATCCACTTTTCTCAAAATCACGTCAGGGATACCCCAGGGCACGGTCTTGGGACCTATACTCTTCAGTCTCTACATCAATGATTTGCCAGATGTAGTATGTCCAGATATAAGTCTACAGATGTATGCAGATGACACAGTGGTGTATGCATCTGGCAATACCTGTACTTGTGTGGCTGACAAACTAAATGCTAACTTGGAAAAAATATCATCTTGGCTGGCCTCATCTTGTTTAACTCTAAATGTCAAAAAAACTAATTCTGTCTGCTTTTCCATTAAAAAACTGCCCCCAACACAACTTTTGAATGTAAAAATTAATGGGGAACTTATTGAACAAGTACGTGAAGTATCTCGGAATAATTGTAGACTATCAGTTGAATTATAAAAGTCATATTAAAAAAATCTGTAAAACCATTAAGGCCAACTTGAGCTGTTTTATGATGATAAGAAACTGCTTGACTCTTGATTGTGCTTTTATTTTTTTAAATTCCATGATCCTCTCACATATATCCTATGGCTTAACCATATGGACCCAAGCTCATCAGTCATCACTCAAAACCATAGAGTGTCTTTATAACCGTGCCTTGAAAATTTTGGACAGGAAGAGAATAAGGTATCATCACTGTCAAATTCAAAGTAAATATAAGATTTTAAGTTTTGCTAATTTTATCTCTCTTCATCTGGTTAAATTGGTCTTCAAATGCTTAAATGATGTTGCTCCACCACCGCTTTGCAAAACAATAACAAGACAGCAAAGTACCAGATCTATCACTCGATCAACGTCAAAAGGCAACTGTAGTATCCCTTTCCGAAGAACATCATTTGCTCAGGCTTCTTTTTCTGTAAAAGGGGCAAAATTATGGAATTCTTTGCCAGATCACTTGAAATGTATCACGACATTAGCCTCCTTTAAAAAAAAACACTAAGTCGTGGTTAATTCAGGAACAATATTGCTCTCATATTTAGTCTTAACATGTTGCCCAGTCTGTATAGTTTTTATCTTTTCTTATTTTCCTCCATTGTATTGCATTTGTTTATGTTTTGTCATTTGTTGTAGTTGTTCTTTTTTTGTTCTTGTATTTTTTTTTTTTTTTTTCAAAAAGCCCTACTAGGGACAAGTGTCGCAAATTAGCTTTAGCTAAAAACGCTATGATACACACATCAGATGACTGTCAAAGTTTATCTATGTTTTTGTATCTGTCCTTATTAAATAAACTCAAAGAAAGATAAGAGAGGCGTTCCTCCTGTATTTCGCACATTACAGCCACCTTACTTAAATGTCACATAATCACATGTAATCGCATCACAGCCGTCTGAATCGGAATCAAATCGTGAGGTGCCCAGAGATTCCCACCCCTCACAATAATATGTACTGATTATGACAGTTTCACATATGTTCAATTATGGTTATGGAAAGTTATACAAAAGTGCTTATATTTGGTCAAAGGGTCTTGTGGTTTGTGACCAAACTCCTTTTAGGGAAATGTAGGGATGTTTTGCCAGCAAGACTAAAAGCTGTGTAAGAGAACTTTGTCTAAGCACGGCGCCGAGAAAAGAACAGAAAACTTGCAGATGTTGTGCTTGAGAGGCCAAAACATTTCCAGCAGAAAGAACTATGTGACCCAGCAAGACGGGTCAGTAGAGTACAGAGACCACTAGGGGTGGGGGGAAAAATCAATACAACACAGCATCGCGATATTTTCCGTGGGAATATTGCATCGATACAGGGAGGTCGAGTATCGATCTTTTTTATATGAATTGTATATGAGAAGTTAATCATTTGTGTAAAGAGCAATATGTTTCTATGATTAAATATGTATTTGAGTTCTACACACTGACTGAGATCGCTCCTGCAGGAAAGATCTCTGTATCTGATCTGAACATTTCTGAAGCATCGTGTATAGAAAGGACCTGGACAGGGTCAGGAGAGTAAGACGAGATTTAGCCATACCTATGAACACATCTTTGTAAATAATCTTGAATATTAAGTCCTATTAAATGTCATGTTGTAACTCTTCTTATGTTTAAATGTGCAGCTTGTCGCTTTCCTGTATTTCAGCCTGATCAGTGTGTGTGTGTCTTTTTTGCCCTTTGCCGATCACATTAAGATTAAGTCTGCAGTTTTTATTCCTGCCGTGTGTCTGAGAACATTCTTGAGTTTAATCCTGATTGCTGGGAGGAGACCCCAGACTGTTCTCTGGCCGGAGCGGGGAGACGTCTCCTCGTCCGCTTGGTCGGTTGTCTCTGATGTTTTGCATTTAATGTACTAATTCTATAGATTGTGTCGTGTTTAATAATCAGCATTTCTCTGATATTTTATCTCCAGCATTTCAGATCTCAGAGAGGAATTTTATCTCTTCTGATATTTCTGTTGTAATTCATCTTATTCCAACTTTATCTTTGACAATGTCCTTGTTATGTTTCTTTGATTTATTTTCTCTTCATAATTATTGGACTTTATATTTTCACCTTCACGTATTAAATAAACATATCTGTAAAATTCAGATGAAGCTGTGGTCATTTTCTTGACTCTCAAATTTGTGTAAGTGAAACCTGCCGGCAGCTGCACTCAGTCCACTTTCACGCTCTGTGCTAAGTTTGTGTAATGATCACAGCCTGGCTGTGTGAATCTTCTCCATGTATTTAATTAGAAACATGTTCTGTAGCTTATCTACACTCCTACAAATCTCAATAATCAGATCCTACTAAGGATCAGTGATGATTAGAAAAGAGGCAGCCATGTGGACGCCACAGTACAACTTTAGAGTTCCTGATATTTACTCTTCGTTACGTTTGGAGACGTTTCTGTCAGCTTGTGCCTGTAACATCAGTTCACTTTGGTCGCTAAGAGAAGCTTTGCCACAATAACTTTTAGATGTCTACTGTGTCCACATGTTGATTATTTACAGATTCAGGTTCAATCAAAGTGATCAGTGGAGCCTCACTGAACTAAAAATACAAGCTGCAACTCAGGACATCAGCGAAAATTAAAATCTGAAATGTAGTTTTTTCTGTTTATTTTATTTGTCAGGGACAAAACAGAAGAAACATCAACAGGTTTCAATCTCTTGAACAGATGTGTTGCATACAGGGTTTCTAGCTAAGGCTAATTTGTGACCTCTGTCCCTGGTTCGGCTGCACGTCACCATGTCGATTAATCCGCTGCTGAAAATAATCCCCAGCAAATTCACCAGTTCCTCTCTTCAAACCTACAGTGACCAGCTGTTTTAGGAAATTATTTAGCATTTTTAATGAAACTTTATGTATTTGTGACCTGTTGTTACGGCTTTACTGGATAACTTGACACAGGCTCAGCACATCTTTTCGTAGGTTTTGCTCGACAGTAAGAAAATATATAATCTTAGTCTTTAACCATCTCGTGGAGTGAGCGACGCCAGCTAATGTACAAACAGTGGTTATTGATGATTTTTTGATGAGAGCTCTGCAGAGCCTCCAGAGGTTTCGTTGCAGAGTCAGACTGCTTTTGAGCGCCACCTGCTGCTCATTTACGGACAGTTGCCGCTGTTCCTCCATCTTCTGCTGCTGTGCTCTGACAGGAAATCCCCGGCGTTGTCGACTCTGCGCTGAGTCGACATGTTTAAGGTTCTGAGCTTCTAAAATAATTTAGTTTCTTTTAATGACTCATTAATGTGAAAGCAGAATTCAGCTGCTGAAGCTGTTGGAAGAAATTTGATCCAACAGTTCAAACGTTCTTAGCAAACATTAAACGGACCGTTTAGAGCAGTAGAGTCTGGTGTGGAGGATTCAGATCAGGCAGCAGGAAACTTTCTGTTAAAAACATGATTCAAATCAAAGGAAAAGCAGCGATTCTTCACATTTGAGAAGCAGAAAATGTTTTTACATGAACGAACAAAAAAGGGGCCAATTAATTTTCTGTTAATCGACTAATACTTTCAGCTGTACGTGAAGAATTTAATTTACAACCAAACATCCTGTTGTAGAAGCTCTGTGTTTGTGTAACTGAAGCTGTCAGACAAATGTAGTGAAGTAAAAGTAGAACGTTTCCCTCTGAGATGTGGAGTAGAAGCACCTGAGTGTTGTTCTTGAGAACAGCAGTGGAGTAAATGTCCTTGTTGTGTTAGTGTGAATGTGACAGACTGACAGTGACAGGAAGCAGCCAGCAGGAGGCAGCAGAGGAGCTTCACTTTGTTCAGCAGATGATAGTTTTCACTTTAAAGTCATTGAAGGAGCAAACTGTGAGCAACCCGACCTGAGTCCCTCAGACACTCACTGTTCATCAGATTAATATCACTCAGACATGTGTTTTTATTTATAAATTCAAGTCAGGAAAATATTCCAGAACAAGACTTATTTTAAATTTAACTCTGATTCTGAAGGTCTTCAGTCTTGATTTAAAAGAACTGACAGTTTTAGCAGACCTGCAGGTTTCTGGGAGTTTGTTCCAAATATCACGGAGCATAATAACTGAACGCTGCTTCTCCTTGTTTAGTTTTGACTCTGGGGACAGAAAGCAGACCTGATCCCAGACGACCTGAGAGGTCTGGATGGTTCATAACGAAGCAGAAGATCAGAAATATATTTTGGCCCTAAACCATTTAGTGCTTTGTAAACTAACAGCAGGATTTTGAAATCAATTCTTTGACATACAGGAAGCCAATGTAAAGACCTCAGAACTGGACTGATGTGATCCACCTTTTTGGTGTTAGTGAGGACTCGAGCAGCAGCGTTCTGAATCAGCTGCAGCTGTCTGATGGATTTCTTAGGGAGCCCTGTAAGGACACTGTTACAGTAGTCAAGTCGACTGAAGATAAATGCATGGATAAGCTTTTCCAGGTCCTGCTGAGACATAAGGCCTCTTATCCTGGATATATTCTTCAGGTGATAGTAGGCTGACTTTGTAATTGTCTTAATACGGCTCCTCAAATTCAGGTCTGAGTCCATGACTACACCAAGATTTCTGGCTTGGTCCGTGGTTCTTAACATTACAGACTGAAGTAATTGGGTTTCATGTTATATCATTTTCTTCGTCATTTCTCTGTAACTTTAACTGTGCAAATAAATAAATGTAAAGAATAAATGTAATCCTGTCAGCTTGAACAGGAAGCAGCCAGTCCTCCTCTGATGGGAGATCTGCAGTAAGCTGGTTCTTATTTGATTAAAGGCCATTTTATTACGGAACAAACAGCACGGCAGCAAAATATCAGCTGGAATATTAAAGCTGCCTAAAGTACAGAGGAAGAGGAAGGAAGGACTTCATCCCAAAGTGAGTCCCCAGAGTCCGGCTCCAGCCCTGCAGACAAACAGCTGGACACCAAAGAGGGTCTGAAGTCCCTTCATGAAGAAGAAGATGCTGCAGTTACACCGACAAACGCTAGTCGGCGGTGGCGCTGCAGCGTTTCCGGCCGTGCGGGCTAACTTCCGGTTAGCCCTCCGCTAACCCGCGCGGCTGTTGAGACTTTAAAGCCTTTTCAGACTCTCGGTCTCTGCAGGATCACAGCGCGCCGGGGACACGAGGCGGACAGAAGGACACCGCGGCCTGTCGGGACCTGCTGCTTCATTCAACCGCTGTTTCTAAGGGACCTTAGCGACACGGCGCTCCCGGACCTCGGCCCGAGGAGCAGTCCCGGAGGAGACCGGGACCGCCAGAGACCGGAATGGACGAGCGGAACCGGGGGACCCGGAGCGGGGTCCCCGGGAGCCCGGCGGCAGGCTCGTGCTCCGGTAGCCCCGGTGTTCAGGTCAGTGTTCCGGACTAAATCGTGAATCTCAGGCCGGGTTCCCTCCTTACCGGGTCCGGATCCTACTGCGGTAACGTGAGCCGCCGAATGCAAAACAGTGGTCAAGCCAGCCGCCGTCTGATTTCTGTTGCGCCTAAAGCAGTGTTATTATGGTACGGACGAGGTGCGAGTGAGCCGAAGGTCCTGAAAGATACATACGCGGTGTTTTTGTGATGCCTTTAGTGATTAGATGAACACAAATACATACAACAGAAATATAATGATATTACTAATAACAATCATGATTAGCCTATAGTTGTATAATTGATTATTTGTTATTAATGCAAATACAAAATTCACCTTTTATTTTATTTTGTGAACATAATTTATGCATGATTCCTCAGCAGGCAGTTCAGCGTTGCTATGTCTTCTCCTTCCTAGTGTTCCCTCCCACAGCAAAAGCTAAATAAAGTTAACATGTTTCTGAACTTTGACCTTTCACCAAAACAGTTCCTTCATAGGTGACACCACCAATTTGATATCATCTCCTTCCTAGTGGCCTCTACTATCACTGGTGTAAATATAATAACAATTTACTGTACCATCTCTGAGAAATTACAGTCTAAAAACCCCTCCCACAGCAAAAACTAAATAGACAGTTAACATTTCTGTGAACTTTGACCTTTCACCAAAACAGTTCCTTCGTAGGTGACGCCACCAATTTGATATCATCTCCTGCCTAGTGTCCTCTACTATCACTGGTACAAATATCATAACATTTTACTGTACCATCTCTGAGAAATTACAGTCTAAAAACTCCTCCCACTGCAAAAACTAAATATAGTTAACATTTCTGTGAACTTTGACCTTTCACCAAAACAGTTCCTTCATAGGTGACACCACCAATTTGATATCATCTCCTTCCTAGTGGCCTCTACTATCACTGGTGTAAATATAATAACAATTTACTGTACCATCTCTGAGAAATTACAGTCTAAAAACCCCTCCCACAGCAAAAACTAAATAGACAGTTAACATTTCTGTGAACTTTGACCTTTCACCAAAACAGTTCCTTCGTAGGTGACGCCACCAATTTGATATCATCTCCTGCCTAGTGTCCTCTACTATCACTGTTACAAATATTATAACATTTTACTGTACCATCTCGTACCATCTCTGAGAAATTACAGTCTAAAAACCCCTCCCACAGCAAAAACTAAATAGACAGTGAACATTTCTGTGAACTTTGACCTTTCACGAAAACAGTTCCTTCATAGGTGACGCCACCAATTTGATATCATCTCCTTCCTAGTGGCCTCTACTATCACTGGTGTAAATATAATAACAATTTACTGTACCATCTTTGAGAAATTACAGTCTAAAAACCCTTCCCACAGCAAAAACTAAATAGACAGTGAACATTTCTGTGAACTTTGACCTTTCACCAAAACAGTTCCTTCGTAGGTGACACCACCAATTTGATATCATCTCCTGCCTAGTGTCCTCTACTATCACTGGTGCAAATATCATAACATTTTACTGTAGCGTCTCTGAGGAATTACACTGTAAATACCCCTGCCACAGCAAAAACTGTATAGACTATTAACATTTCTGTGAACTTTGACCTTTCACTAAAATAGTTCCTTCATAGGTGACACCACCAATTTACGTTCTTCTGCTTCCTAGTGTCATCTACTATCACCAGTACAAGTATCATAACATTTTACTGTAGCATCTCTGAGAAATTACAGTCTAAAAACCCCTTCCACAGTGCAATTTCAAAAGACAGTTAACATTTCTGTGAACTTTGACCTTTCATAAAATTAGTTCCTTCATAGGTGACACCACCAATTTACGTTCTTCTGCTTCCTAGTGTCCTCTATCACCAGTACAAGTATCATAACATTTTACTGTACCATCTCTGAGAAATTACAGTCTAAAAACCCCTCCCACAGTGCAATTTCAAAAGACAGTTAATATTTATGTGAACCTTGACCTTTCATAACATTAGTTCCTTCATAGGTGACGCCACCAATTTGATATCATCTTCTTCCTAGTGTCCTCTACTATCACCAGTACAAATATCATAACATTTTACTGTACGATCTCTGAGAAATTACACTGTAAATACCGCTTCAGGAGCAAACATTCAACAGACGTCGAACATACTTGTGAACTTTGACCTTTCACCAAAATAGTTCCTTCATAGGTGACACCACCAATTTGACATCATCTCCTTCCTAGTATCCTCTACTATCACTGGTGCAAATATCACAACATTTTACTGTACCATCTTTAAAAAATTGCGGTCTAAAATCCCCTCCAGGAGCAAACATTCAACAGACATCGAACATACCTGTGAACTTTGACCTTTCACGAAAACAGTTCCTTTGTAGGTGACACCACCAATTTCATATCATCTCCTTCCTAGTATCCTCTACTATCACTGGTGTAAATATCATAACATTTTACTTTAGTATCTTTGAGAAATTGCACTGTAAATATCCCTCCCACAGCAAAAACTAAAATGCAAATATAACATTTTCTCAAATTTGGTACAGTAAAATATTATGCTATATGTACCTGTGATAGTAGAGGACACTAGGCAGGAGATGATATCAAGTTGGTGGTGTCACCTACGAAGGAACTGTTTTGGTGAAAGGTCAAAGTTCACAGAAATGTTCACTGTCTATTTAGTTTTTGCTGTGGGAGGGGTATTTACAGTGTAATTTCTCAAAGACGCTACAGTAAAATGTTATGATATTTTCAGCAGTGATAGTAGAGGACACTAGGCAGGAGATGATATCAAGTTGGTGGTGTCACCTACGAAGGAACTGTTTTGGTGAAAGGTCAAAGTTCACAGAAATGTTCACTGTCTATTTAGTTTTTGCTGTGGGAGGGGTTTTTAGACTGTAATTTCTCAGAGATGGTACAGTAAAATGTTATGATACTTGTACTGGTGATAGTAGAGGACACTAGGAAGCAGAGGAATTGAAATTGGTGGTGTCACCTATGAAGGAACTGTTTTGGTGAAAGGTCAAAGTTCACAGAAATGTTTACTGTCTATTTAGTTTTTGCTGTGGGAGGGGTTTTTAGACTGTAATTTCTCAGAGATGGTACAGTAAATTGTTATTATATTTACACCAGTGATAGTAGAGGCCACTAGGAAGGAGATGATATCAAATTGGTGGTGTCACCTATGAAGGAACTGTTTTGGTGAAAGGTCAAAGTTCAGAAACATGTTAACTTTATTTAGCTTTTGCTGTGGGAGGGAACACTAGGAAGGAGAAGACATAGCAACGCTGAACTGCCTGCTGAGGAATCATGCATAAATTATGTTCACAAAATAAAATAAAAGGTGAATTTTGTATTTGCATTAATAACAAATAATCAATTATACAACTATAGGCTAATCATGATTGTTATTAGTAATATCATTATATTTCTGTTGTATGTATTTGTGTTCATCTAATCACTAAAGGCATCACAAAAAACACCGCGTATGTATCTTTCAGGACCTTCGGCTCACTCGCACCTCGTCCGTACCATAATAACACTGCTTTAGGCGCAACAGAAATCAGACGGCGGCTGGCTTGACCACTGTTTTGCGTTCGGCGGCTCACGTTACCGCAGTCGGATCCTCCTGAGAGCAAATATGTTTATAATAAATAGTTAAACTCTGGTCCGCGTGAGCGAAAAGGTCCAAGCGGAGGAGACAGGAAGCTGCTCTGAAAGATAAACTGTGTTGGTGTGAGCTTTACCATATTGATATTAATATTGGCTCTGCCATGTCACAAAGGGCTTTGACCGGACCCTGAGCTCACATCCGGAGCCGGTCCTGGCCTCACGGGGACCTTCTAAATTCTGGGGCCTCCTGCCTGAAACACTTTGCTCTGCTGCACAGCGACACAGCAGCTCTCAGCCTGTCTCTGTAAGTCTGAAGGGAAACTTGTTCTAGAAAAACCCAGTGCTGGTTTGAATGAAGCTCTGCAGACGAACTCGCTCCTCATAAAGTTTGCTTGTACCTGAGGTTCAGTTTCCAAAGTCACAGGCCACTCAGCGTTTTCACCAGCCACATTTTTGTTTTTGGGAAATCACGTTTTATACGATTAAAGTTGACAATGTGGTGCTAAAATGTCCTGATATTATCTTTAGCTGTGGTGATGTTGTAAAGCTGCTCTTTAGAAAACAGGTTGTTTGTTAAGATCCGAGAACACTTCCTCACCTCTAACACGCACTTCCTGTGCTCTTCTTCTGCTGTCCCTACAATTATCTTGTATTGATGCAGTTTCTGTTAACTCTTCCTTCCCTCGGTATTTAACCCATTGATGTGATCTGTACTGTGAGCTCTTACTAGTGTGTCTCGTCAGCTGTAGATCTGTGTTTGATGCTCTGCTGATGTTTGTAAGTTGATCCTCAAATGTAAGTCGCTTTGGATAAAAGCGTCTGCCAGATGAGGAAATGTAAGATAAACACATTAAAATAGTAGCGTCTTATTAAATATAAAAAAAATGCTGCATGGGTTTAAAAGTTTAATTAAAAAGATAAAAACTAAACTGAAAAAAACATTTAGGCTCCAGCTGCTTCCTCAGAGCTCTGACTGCATTTATGTTTCTGATCATGAAGCTCTGAGTAACTCGAGTTTACAGCTCTTTATTCCAGATTATTCCCAAACAGACGCCTCTTCTGCTTTCCTGTGGCCTGACAGCTTTTATTAAAACATAATAATCGACTCTGGAGACGTAGCTGTGACAGGACGATGTGACATAAAGGCAGCTCTGCTAGCAGTAACGCCGCGTCCCTTAATCATGAATACAGCTTTAATCTTACAGCATTTAAGGCCGTTTCCTCCTTTTCTTTATCTCAGCTCTGCCTTCTCTCTTTCTCTCTTTCTGCTCGCACACTCACGCACTGACTGACGGCTGTGTTGATGTGTGCGTGTGCCCAGTCGCGTGTGATGGCGAGATCAGATCATCGGGTTAAAGGCTGACGGTCTGCAGGTCTGAGGAGCTGCTCTGTGACAGACTCAGCTTTTATATTCACTTTGACAAAAGTCAGGATGTCATATTTGGCGTGTGCGAGAGGTGACGTGCGTGTTGTGTGGATTCTGGTGATATTAAAAAAGCTCGTTTTGTCATCGCTGCCGCTGGTTAAGCGGATAATTAACTTCTCGTTCACAGTGTTGTTGGTCAGCAGCGCACGAGACAAAAGGCTTCACTGTGGACCAATGAGCAAACACTATGTGCAGGTAGTGCTCATGGGAGTTGTAGTGTTGTAGTGTCACATTGCAGTTCGTTTGTTATTTCAGTCTTTTGACAAAACTACAATTTTTCAACACGCCAACATGGTGTGTGGGAGTGACTGTGTTTCCCGCCACGAGCGAAATCCACCCGCTTTTGGCGGGTTGGCGGGTGTTAATGTCGAGCCCTGCCTGTACATGAAGTCACTTTGTGCTTAAAGTGGTGGGGAAATTTAAAGGCTCAGATTTTTCTCCCAAGATGTGAACAAGAAGATATTAGAATAAATATTCACTTCTTTAATTTTCAGGGGGTCTGATTTTGATTTTCAGCATCAAACACTTAAGTTCCTGCATTCTGGAGACATTTTTTGGTTTTCATGTCAACTTGTTTTATTTAGCTTAAGTTACTTTCACAGCTCTTGTTGCAAACAACAGAACCATTTTAACAAGTACTTTCAATATGTGATGGGACATGTCCCCAGCTTCTGTCCCCAGCTTCTGTCCCCAGCTTCTGTCCCCAGCTTCTGTCTCCAGCTTCTGTCCCCAGCTTCTGTCTTCAGCTTCTGTCCCCAGCTTCTGTCTCCAGCTTCTGTCTTCAGCTTCTGTCCCCAGCTTCTGTCTTCAGCTTCTGTCTTCAGCTTCTGTCCCCAGCTTCTGTCTTCAGCTTCTGTCTTCAGCTTCTGTCTCCAGCTTCTGTACATCTGTGGTTGTGCTAGCAGGCTACTGGCCGATGCTGCCTGTATTAAACCTGGGTCTGTGGGACCTGCTAAAGAAGTCTGTACTGGTCCTGGATGATGATCCAGCATCTGCTCACAAACTTCAGCATAGCACCTGTAATTTCTAGATTACAATACTTGCTAGATATTAATAGGGCTGGGTATCTTTCAAAGATTTTCGGTATCGATACCGGTACCTGAACGATACTTTTTTCGATACCAATTTTATTGGTATAAAATTTGTTTATTTTCTCAACATACAGAGAACCGTTGTTGTTTGTATAAAGTAACTTAATTATCACATTATTATCATTAATAGTTTATTTTAATAATTGTTCCTTTAAAAATACTACAGCTCGTCAAAACCAAGACATATTTTCAATGTAACATCGGCCTATATTGTGTTTTTGTTGTTTTTTTTTCTTTATTTTTTATAATGTAATTTTATTGTCTATTAATTATATATTTTTTTATTGTTTATATGTGAATTTGTGCTCTGACACCATGGCAACCTCAACATTCATGGCAACAGGCCTGAGAGAGAGAGAGAAATCTCTTATCTGATGGAAACAAGTTTCTGCCTCTACATATCAAAGTTTCCTCCTCACCAGAGGAAGAGGAGTCCAGGCGACAACAATCACAATAGAAAGGAAACTCAGCCGCGCGTCTTTAATCCACTGCAGCAAAGTCGCAGACATCAGCCCAAGAATCGCTAGGTGATGTCACTTCCGCCGGCTGCACATACAGGTCAGTGTGCGGCGGTGGCGTCACTTAACTAATTCTTCAGAAACACTTGGAAAAATGTAGCGTGTGTGGAAGCTGCCGCGCTGCTCTGTCAATAAAAGAGCTTCGTTACTGAAAAGCTATTTGATTCAGAAACAGCGACGCTGCCACCAAGCTACTGAGAAATGTAGTTAAACTAGTAACGGTGCTGCTTGTAGCGACGCTACTGCCCGACGCCGCTCGTACGGTGGGCGTGTTGAAGCAGCTCGGTGGCAGCAGGGCGCTGAGACGATGATGCACCGGCTCTGTCTTGTTGCTGCAAAGACGGAGCGACTTTCGGCTCTTAAGTTTATTTCACGCACAGTCAAAGGCTTCACCAGGTTTGTCCTGTCGCCGCTCTTAGCAGCAATTATCTTACGTTACAAATCACATCACGTGCTGTTGCATCAAGCCACACTTTTGATTTTCTCCGCGTCTTTTACATCCACGTCTCTGTGCGTAACCGGCGTGAGCTAGTGTTTACATCACTACAGCCAATTACAATCACTTTTAGATGTGGGCACATCAAGAATGCTGCATGCTGATTGGCTCATTGGCGTTAACAAGAACCTTTAGGTATCGAACTTTGGTACCGAAAGACAAGACATTTTTTGATACTCGATGGTATTGAAGCAATTCGGTCGGTGCCTAAAAAGTATTGAACTCGATACCCAGCCCTAGATATTAATGTTATCAGCTCCATCGGGGCCACTCTTTTATTTGAAAATGGAAAAACGAGCAGCGTCGGGCAGCAGCGTCGCTACAAGCAGCACCGTTACTAGTTTAACTACATTTCTCAGCAGCTTGGTGGCAGCGTTGCTGTTTTCTGAATCAAAGCAAAGCTTTTTTATTGGCAGAGCAGCGCGGCAGCTTCCACACACGCTACATTTTCAAATGAAACAAGTGTTTCTGAAGGATCAGTTAAGTGACGCCGCACACGGACCTGTATGTGCAGCCGGAGGAAGTGACATCACATACTGATCCTCGGGCTGATGTCTGTGACTTTGCTGCAGCGGATTAAAGAGTTTCCTCTCTGTTGTGATAGTTGTCGCCTGGACACCTCTTCCTCTGGTGAGGAAACTTGATATGCAGAGGCAGTAAGTTGTTTCTTTCTCTCAGGCCTGTTGCCATGAATGTTTAGGTTGCCATGGTGCCAGAGAACAAATTCACATATAAACAATACAAAATATATAATTAATAAACAATGAAATGACATTATAAAAACTAAAGAAAGAGGAATAAAAACACAATACAGGCCGATGTTACATTGAAAATATGTCTTGGTTTTAACAAGCAGCAGCATTTTTCAGAGGAACAATTATTAAAATAAACTATTAATGGTAATAATGTGATAATTAAGTTACTTTATACAAACAACAATGGATCTCCATTTGTTGAGAAAATATACAAAATTTATACCAATAAAATTGGTATCGAATATCGAATAAATTATCGTTCAGGAACTGGTTTCGATGTTGAGGTATCGATCATTGAAAATCTTTGAACGACACCCAGCCTTAGTGCTAATCTACATTTTAATATCATTAGTCAGAGTGAATCCACAGCTGTCCATCTTGCATTAGTACAGAGTTTTACAGATAATCGCTGTCTTGTTTTATGAGGAGTAGCCCACCATGACATCTGTGTCCCACTTATGCTGCTGCTCGAAGGCCCGAGTTTAATTTCATGCTCACGGTTTTATTTTCAGAGGTGCAGTTTATAAACACTGCGGCCGGTCGGCAGCTATCACGTAAGAAAACGTTGTAATTCACTGTAACATTGTTCAGACTCAAATTCTGGTCCAAAAAACATAAATTCAGAGCACGATGCCCTTCCCAGCTGGGTTAGCAGGACAGATTCACTGCAGAGAACACAACAGCTAAACATTCCTGTTATCTGCTGACATCAAACTTTGAGAGGAGAGAAGAGTTTACCTGACTGCTGTTCCCGACAATTCTCGTCATCCTCTCATCCACGTTACACTCGTACTTTCGCCTCGTTTTTAGCGACGTTTTAAAACTCTAACACCGGGTCGTTGTCTTTTCACTTTAACCAGTAGTCTTATTTTGAAAGCGTAACCGGACGTTGCATTTTTATTATCCAGGGTTTTATTATCCCTCCCCCCCAAAGAGGTTTTAGCGAGCGCCAAAATGATCAGAATTGAGGGGAAAAAAGCGTTTTAAATATTCTCCGAATGTGTTTTAACAGCCGTTGATCAAACAACTGTTGAGCAAGCAGAACATAAACTTAAACACGACGTCTTGACCTTCAGCAGACGCCTCTCCGCTCATCCACAGCTCTGTTTTTTTACACATGCAGCAGCGCTGGATTAATAAACCAGCCGCTGCTCCTGAACGCTCGCACTGCTGGGAGACATGACTTCCTCTTATTTCTCACAATATAAAAGCCGTTTGAGCTTAAAGTGTGCCAGAATTCACTGCTACTGTCACTTTTACATTTTACTCTTTGGCGTATCGGGACCTCCCCTCTCTGCCCTCTGCAGTTCAGGTTCTCTGGGCTCTACGTGACGCTCACCTGTTCCCGTTCTCGCCTGCCTGCTGATCTGCGCGGGGAAATCGGTCGCCTGTCATGCGACGTGTGCATCAGGCTCACCAAAGTCGATTTTCTCAAAACAACCAATCACAGCCTGGAGGAGGTGGGACATTGAAAAAGGATGAGGCACTTCAGCAAACTTTAGAAATGCTTAACTCTGTGTTCTGTGCACGGTTGTTATTATTACTGACAAACAAATGAGAGACTGACCAAGTACAGCGTTTTTCTTGCACAATAATTTAATGACTGAAAACAACCCACAAAAATGAAACCACTGTTTTGTCCAAGTGGAATTAATATCAGGGGACTAATGCTAAGCTATAATAGCCTGTAGCCTACTATGATCTGACATTATAATGAATACACAAACATCAGCACTAATCAAACCTTCACCGCAGAGGTGTACGCTAATATCAGAGAGGTTTTATTTGTGAAGCCGCTGAATCTCAACTCAAACTATCTGCAGGCAGATTATCCAAATCAAGTGTAACCTGTAAATATATTATATGAACATTATACTTCACTTTTATGCATTTACTCCTCCAGGTTGTGGATATATTTTTTATCATTATTTGTTTGTTAATTTGTTAACTCTTAATGTCCCTAAATCTTCTAATTAGTGGGGGAAATCCACTAACATGTTTTAATGCACATGTTAATTTGATTCAGTTGTGATATAATCTCATATTTTACACGTCTTACCTTTTAAAGATAAAGATTGACTGTTTTACTTACGTTGGAACTAAATGCAGGGTGAACAAGTAAAAGTAATTTCTTTCAATGTTAACGGAGGTCTAAATCAAATTCAGAGAAGTAAAATTCTGTCAGATTGATGAAAAAGAGAAAGCACAAATAGCCTCCCTTCAAGAAACACACGAGTCAATCTGAGCATGCAAAACTAAACACGTCGGGTTTAGGCATGTCTTCTTTGGTCATATAAAGTGGGCCACAAAAGAGGAGGAGCTACTCTTATATTAAATACACTGAATTATGAACTTTTATCAGAAATTAAAGATGATAGTGGAGGATTTATCAAGATTACAGGGAAGATAGAGGGTGACGAACTAACATTATTAAATGTCTACGTTCCACCAGGGAGCGAATGGTTATTCTACAGATGCATTTTTAATTTAATGGTCAATTCCCAAGGAGTAGTAATTTGTGGAGGCGACTTTAACATCGGGTTGAACCTGCTAGACTCATCACGGCCGACTATCCAGAATAAAGTTCTGACCAGGAAAGTGTAGTCGTTAATGAGAGAATTGGGTGGGTCATAGATGTGTGGTGGAAGCTGTATCCTACCAGTAGAGACTACACATATTTTTTTTCACACACTCAGTATATTCAAGGATAGATTATTTTTTTATGTTTAGCACAGATAGGTTTAAGATAAAGGATTGTAATATTGGGACAATTGACCTGTCGGACCATAGTCCGATTTCTATTTATCTGTCATTAGAAAAGAAGGTGAGAAGGACCCTATGGAAACTAAACTCTAATATACTACAAAAATAGTGGAGAGGCTAAAGGAAGACATCAAGGACTACTTAGACGCTAAATGTTTCTGGAGAAGTTTCATCAGTGATGCTATGCGGACGCATTAAAAAGCTGTAATGAGAGGGGATTGATCCGACAAAGAGAAACACTGGATAACATGAGGCGTACCCTACATATACTAGATCAGGTAACTAAGAATAAAACACAGTCATTGAAAGTGGGACTAGATGCAGAGAAAGCTTTTGATTTGGTTAGATGGGTATTTTTGTAGAAGGTTTTAGAATTTGGATTCCACACTAAATTCATTAAGGTAATTAAGATATATGACAAGCCTACAGCTCGGATAAAGATTAATGGCAACCCTTCGGATTCCTTTGTTCTGGAGAGTGGTACCAGACATGGCTCCCCAATGTCCCCCTACTCTTTGCCTTATTTATTGAACCCTTGGGTGAACTGATTAGGCAGAGTAGAGCTGTCAAAGGCATCACGATGGCAGGGATTGAACAGAAGGTAGCCCTGTTTGCAGATAATGACCTGGTTTATTTGTAGGAACCAGAAGACTCATTTGAGGGGTTGATGACACTGCTGGCGGACTGTAGGGCTATAAGCTCAATGTATCAAAAACACAGGTCATGACTTTAAACTTTAATACCCCAAAGAGGCTGCAGGTCAAATATAATCTTCAGTGGGAAACAGAATCACTTAAATATTTAAGAATAACACTGACAAAAAATCTCTCGCAATCAAGATGAACATTCTCCATTATACATTTTTCGAACTCTCTCAGTTGAGGTAAACGACACCCAATGTAGGGAATGGGATAAATGGATTTCACGGTTTATCTAGCAGGGGAAGAAACCGAGACTCAGATTTAATATTTTGCAATTAGGAAAGGAAAGGGGAGGTATCGCACTGGTTTGCTTAAGAAACTTGTTAAATTATGTGGAATCCATAATATGCTAAAAATGTTCAGATGGTGTGCCTACGACACATTTTTTTCCTAAGACATTTGAATCCTGGACAAAGAAAGGACATACAGCTTACCTCTCATTTACACATAAAAATGTACTGCAAAGTTTTCAGTCCCTGCAGGGAAAACACTGTCTGGATCAAACTGACTTTTTTTAGATATCTTCAGGTAAGGGATTATTATAACCTGAAGTGCAAACCTACAGATCTCTCCATAGTGGAGTCTGAGTTTTCAAAAATCACCAGCCTTGATGTCAATACCTCGCAAGTCCATCTCTAGATTGTATAAAGTTATTCTATATGCCAAAAATTTTAACACCTTGTACATAAAAAGAAAGTGGGAAAGGAAGGCAGGATTAGAGATAACGGAGGAGGCTTGGGGGGAGATTTGTAGCTTTCAGTGGTCATCGACTAACTCCATGGAGTGAAGAGAACATTGCTGGAACATAAGTTTTTTTCAAAATTCTACATCAGGAGGGATACAGAAATATAGGTTTGATGTGCTGGGACAATGTGGCTTGTCTGTAACGAATCATTATCACATATTCTGGGACTGCCCCAAACTGAGCTTGTACTGGAATGGCATTCAGATAGCATTGAACACAACATTCAAAGCTCAAATACCTCTTAACTTGAAGTCTCTTTATTTAGGACCGGTAGCGTCTCTGAAACAGAGGAAGGATACAAAGTCACTCCAGGGCCTTTTGGCAGCAAGTAAAAAATCAATCACTAGAAGGTGGCTAAGTCCAGCACCACCTACACTAGATGATTGGTATGGAATAGTTTTCGAAATATTTAATATGGAAAAGTTGACCTATTCTCAACGTGTTCAAAGGAACATGTTCTACCAAATTTGGAATAAATGGATTAAATTTATAACCCCAATGCGAGCAGAGTTTGTATGACTTCTCTGAAGCTTAGCGCTTTGTCCCTCTCTTTGATGTGGACAATTTCAATGTAAGCTCTCAAGTAAGTTCTACTGTATAGAGTTGATTGCTACTGGACTGCAAGATGGTCTTATGTGAGAAAGGTGAAGCTAAGGGTGGGCTTTAAGCAGAAGTACTCTGGGAAAATTACGAAAATTCTCTCTTTATCATTCCCTAATGGAAAGAGTTAAAGCCCACAAGACCTGTCGGATGCAGTTTATTTGGTGCGTAGGCACATCTCCAATACATTAGTAGAAACTGGAGAACGGATTTTGTACTGTAAAGATGACAAATTATGCTGTATGATTTGTACACATGCCATTCCTGAACAAATAAATAAAAAATAGAGCTTCCTCCACCTGACATCTCACTTACTAACCTGTCTTTCTGTCTCTCTGTTGTTATAGGAACGGAGAGGAAGAGATGGACTCAAATGTCACCGCTGTCAGCACTGTGACAAATCCTTCACAAGATCTGGAGCTTTGAAGGTTCATCAGAGAGTTCACACAGGAGAGAAACTGTACAGCTGTGACCAGTGTGGGAAAGCTTTCACTCAGTCAGGTAACCTAGAAGTCCACCGACGCATTCACACTGGAGAGAAACCATACAGCTGTGACCAGTGTGGGAAAGCTTTCACTCAGTCAGGTAACCTAGAAGTCCATCGACGCAGTCACACTGGAGAGAAACCATACAGCTGTGACCAGTGTGGGAAAGCTTTCAATAAATCAGGTGCCTTAAAAATCCACCAACGTATTCACACTGGAGAGAAACCGTACAGCTGTAACCAATGTGGGAATGCTTTTAATAAATCGGTTAACCTTAAGGTCCACCAACGTATTCACACTGGAGAGAAACCGTACAGCTGTGACCAGTGTGGGAAAGCTTTCAATAAATCAGGTGCCTTAAAAATCCACCAACGTATTCACACTGGAGAGAAACCGTACAGCTGTAACCAATGTGGGAATGCTTTTAATAAATCTGTTAACCTTAAGGTCCACCAACGTATTCACACTGGAGAGAAACCGTACAGCTGTGACCAGTGTGGGAAAGCTTTCAATAAATCAGCTAACCTTAAAATCCACCAACGTATTCACACTGGAGAGAAACCACACAGCTGTGACCAGTGTGGGAAAGCTTTCAATAAACCAGGTGACCTAAAAATCCACAGACGTATTCACATTGGAGAGAAAACATACTGGTGTGACTGGTGTGGGAAAACTTTCAATAAAGCAGTTGACCTGGAAGTCCACAAACGTATTCACACTGGAGAGAAAACGTACTGGTGTGACTGGTGTGGGAAAACTTTCACTAGGTCAGATGTACTAAAAGCCCATCAACGAATTCACACTGGAGAGAAACCATACAGCTGTGACCAGTGTGGGAAAACTTTCACTACATCAGGTAACCTAAAAGTCCACCAACGTGTTCACACTGGAGAGAAACCATACAGCTGTGACCAGTGTGGGAAAACTTTCACTTCATCAAATGACCTAAAAGTACACAGACGTGTTCACACTGGAGAGAAACCGTACAGCTGTGACCAGTGTGGGAAAACTTTCACTAGATCAGATGTGCTAAAAGTCCACAGACGTATTCACACTGGAGAGAAACCGTACAGCTGTGAGTGTGGGAAAACTTTCACTTCATCATCTAAACTAAAAATCCACCAACGTGTTCACACTGGAGAGAAACCGTACTGGTGTGAACAATGTGGGAAAATCTTTGCTCAGAGTAGTCACCTTAAAGTCCACCAACACAGGCACGCTGCTTTGTTGTGAACATTCTTCAGAGCCATGCTAGCTGTCTCCTCCTGCCTCCTCCCCCCGCCCTGATACTTGTGTTATATTGTGAGCTGCTCACAATATAACACAAGCTACTCAACAGTAACTTCATATTTTTTAGCAGCATGTATAGTAATGTGGCTGCAACTACATTTACATTTATATTTATTCATTTGGTTGACTCTTATCAAGATCACCATGTTTCCAATCTGGAGATGCAGGCACCTGCTGCAGTTCCATAATGGCAGAGGTTTACAGGTGCACACGGTTAAGAAACACTGGGCCTTAAACTCCAGTAAGATTAGTCTTAGCTGGCTCATCCCATCAGGGCAGGTTTGGTCTTCCAGGTTTCTTTTTCTTTGAAAGAGTCCATCTCAAGACAAACTTTAACTGAATATAAATGTCCTCCCTCTTGACCTGCGGACTGAGCCCTGAAGATTTACCATCATCACGTCAGCTCTGTGAGAACGCTGGAGTTAAACTAAATACAGTTTTAGCTTTTAATGTGAAGTTTGCACACTTTTACATTTAAGAAAACAACAGTGTTGCACTGTAATCTGAAAAGTAAGGAGGTTGCTCAGGGCCAACTACAGTAATCAGGGGTGGGAGAAAAAAAAAGATTCTTAGATGCATTGCGATGTGGACGTGGAAGATTCTGCTTTAACAAATATCAAAAATCTGTTATTTAAATGCGAAAGGCGGAACTTGCAGAAATGCAGGGCCCCGACGTCTGTGGCGCGAACATAATAGAGAGGCGCTCTCCATGTATTTCGCATGTCACTGCTGCAGAATGAATAACCGCCTTATTTAAATGTCACATAATCATTAATATCAATGCAGAAGTGATGATTTTAACTCTCACTCTGTGCGCGAATGGTGACACTCAACGCTTGGCGAGCTCCCTCTGTATCCTGAGAGTGTGGCCGAGCGGCAGAACATGACTGTAGAGGAAAATATTTCCAGTAAGTTTCTGTCTGGTAGTAAACGTGTCGTCTAGGTCACAGGGTGTCCGTTAATAAAAGTCTGCAGTTTCCCCAACGTCTAGAAAAGTGAAAGCTTCTCCCCTGTTTTTTGGCTGTTATGTAACTTTAGCTAAATTAGTAACAAAGTAATATTGATTAGCTCAGCTGTTTATCATTACTAACTTACCTGTTTGTCAAGGGTTTAGAACATCAAATACAAGTTCAGACTAAACAGGTGTAAAGCTCGGTCCTGTACACAGACTGCACAGAGTTTTCAGAGTCTGACAGCTGGATGTTAAAGAAATGAGGTTAATGAAGTAAATGAGGGACACAAACTAGTCCTTTAAAGCTAATTAGGAGATGTTTCTTTTGGATTTTAATGCGCAAATTTAATGCTTGATAATTGTCCAGAGATCCTGTCTTAAAAAAAATGATGCATCAAGATGCACCAATTATTGTTTTATAATCACATCGAATCAAATCGTGAGGTGCTCAGAGATTCCCACCCTTAACAGTAATATGTAATGATTGTTATAGTTTCACATATGTACAATTAAGGTTAGAAAGTTATACAAAAGGGCTTATATTTGGTCAAAGGGTCTATTACTGCATCTGATTTTAACGTTTCTGAAGCATCGTGTATAGAAAGGACCTGGACAGGAGAGTAAGACAAGACTGGAGGCAGCCATGCCTTTGAACACATCTTTGTAAATAATCTTGAATATTGAGTCCTATTAAATGTAATGTTGTGATCTCTTCTTATGTTTAAATATGCAGCTTGTCGCTTTCCTGTATTTCAGCCTGATCAGTGTGTGTGTGTCTTTTTTGCCCTTTGCAGATCACATTAAGATTAAGATTAAGTTCATTTTTTTGCAGTTCATCTGATCACTCTACATAACATTCTGGAGTATATGCAAATTTCCATCATAAAAATTGAGGACTTTGTAAAAATGTATATTTGTGTCATTCGACTGCACATGGCTGAGGAAGGAATGCTAGTTTCCAAGAGAGACTTTACGTTCAGCCTCGTCTGCTCAAAGACTTTGAGAAATTCCTTTGAGTTTATGATAAGACCAGAAAGCCAAGTTGATAAATGATCATGTTTGAACAGCTGCTGAGAAACTACAAACTGAGCCAGCGTCTCCTCGTCCGCTTGGTCGGTTGTCTCTGATGTTTTGCATTTAATGTACTAATTTAATCTTATTTGTAGTGTTTAGTGTTTGTATGGATTGTGTCGTGTTTAATAATCAGGATTTATCTGATATTTGATCTCCAGCATTTCAGATCTCAGAGAGGAATTTTATCTCTTCTGATGTTTCTGTTGTAATTCATCTTATTCCAACATTTATCTTTGACAATGTCCTTGTTATGTTTCTTTGATTTATTTTCTCATCATAATTATTGGACTTTATATTTTCACCTTCATGTATTAAATAAACATATCTGTAAAATTCAGATTAAGCTGTGGTCATTTTCTTGACTCTCAAATTTGTGTAAGTGAAACCTGCTGACAGCTGCACTCAGGCCACTTTCACGCTCTGTGCTAAGTTTGTGTAATGATCACAGCCTGGCTGTGTGAATCTTCTCCATGTATTTAATTAGAAACATGTTCTGTAGCTTCTCTACACTCCTACAAATCTCAATAATCAGATCCTACTAAGGATCAGTGATGATTAGAAAAGAGGCAGCCATGTGGACGCCACAGTACAACTTTAGAGAAGAAACTAACCAGGATTCCCTCAGTAGCGAAGAGGGAAGAGCCCAGCACCAAATCCCCTTCCAACAGGCGGGCATGGGAAATGTGGTGTCGCTCGGGGGCCTGAGTCCTTCTGATCGCGGCTCAGCCCGTGGACGGTGTGAGGCCGGTAACGGCCCCCGTCGCGCCGGGGTCTGGTCTTCTCGGAATCTGGTTGTTTGGGAATGCAGCCCAAAGCGGGTGGTAAACTCCATCTAAGGCTAAATACCGGCACGAGACCGATAGTCAACAAGTACCTTAAACAAGTAATTAAAGCGTGTTTGTGTTAGAAAAAATTAAAAATAAATTAAAAAGTAAAATATAATAAATAAAACAGTAAGTGAGTGTATTAATAGTAGTCAGGGGCGGACTGGCCATCTGTGTGATCTGGAGAATCACAGAACGGCCAGTACTCCAGGACGGCCGGCGGCCCGGCCCACCACCCGCCACACATGGAGTCATCACCTGTTTTTCCCCACTAATCTGTTTCACACTCCAGTACTGTAGGTGGCAGCAATGCACCTTTAAGTTGGATGCTAGCTGCACTGGCTGTGGCCGCCAAGTAAGGAGAAGAAGAAGTGGAAGCGGAGGAAGAAACCAACAGCAAAGACGTTAGATAAAAGCAAAGAAACAAACAAACAATGTGCATAACGCGGCCGCGGGTAAAAACGGTAAGAAAAGGGCGGGGCTGAGAAGGCGAGAGAAAAAAAAATGCGGAATTTAGATACTGAAGCCGCTAAATGTCGCAAACTAACTGAAACATTTAGCAGCACAGCCAGCAGCAGCACATCGCAGTTAAATATTAGCAGCAGACCCAGCAGTGAAGAAGTGAGCCAGACAGCTATGCAGCAACATGCCACCAGTGATGATGAGGGACAGAAAGATGAGCTGGTTCCACAGGCAGAAACAGGGCAAGTAAGTAGCCTATGCATACCTGTCAAGTATCCCGTTTTGGCCGGGAAAGTCCCGTATTTTACCCTTCGGCCCCGCCGTCCTCCCGTATTAGTATTTTCCTGTAAATCTCCCGGATTTTAACCTGCGTTATTAAAAAATAAAAGTGCGTTTGACTTAATGTGGCACTGACTTAACATAAGGCCTGTTCCTTAGAAATTGTGACATTACACGGCGCCAGAGCCCTGGACGGCGCTGCAAAACATTACCATGTTAAATTATTATAAAATTAAAATTAAATTAAATATTAAAACCTCGCGGGAGCAAGGCGGCTGCAGGCGCTTTTCCCCGACTGCACAAAGTTGGAGCCACACTACTGCCCGGTCTCGCGGCATTATTCTTTGTAAATTCCGTGAGATCAGTCATTGATCTCAGCTCACAGTAAGCTGCTGCAGGTAGAATGTGTCCGACTTGACGGAGCCGTTTTTATACCCGGCCCCTGCAGCCACCTGCAGCTCATGTTAGACTATGAAGTCGGCGAAAGTCAGCTGCAGTCATCTCGAACGCACCTAACAGAACTGTTTGCGCTCTACTCTCATGAACCACTCTGGCCCCGGTCACAAATAAACTCCTTCCAAAACAGTCTTCAAGAAGCAAAGTCTGCAACAAATTTGTACAATAACTCACTAAAAGAGTGAAGAAAAGTTATGTGAAATTAAAAGAAAAGCAATATGAAATGAAAAGAACGTGTGGAATGAAAATAAAATAAAAATGTAAAGACAAGCAACAGAATGAAATATACAAATAAGCATTTCAATAAATGCTCTCCATATATACCCTTTTGTATTCATAGGCTATAACACCTGTCTTAAAATGTAAGGGACACTGGAGCTTGGTTGGGGAGGTGGGACTGCTCGCGGTGGGCGCCAGAAAATTTCCCGTATTTTCAAATCCAAAACTTGACAGGTATGAGTATGGAACATGAGAGGAGAAAGAGAGTTACCTGCTAGGGATGATGTTAGGAAGTGATATTCAGCTTGCTACATTTTTAATGATTACAGTAGTTAAAACAGCTAAACTTCAACATTTTAGCTGTAAAATTAAATTATCGTTGTCGAGTTTCCACGCGCCGATTGCTTTGGGCCGGGCCTAGTCAAAGTCCAGGGCCGTTTTTTAGTCCCAGTCCGTCCCTGATAGTAGTGGTGGGCATAGATTAATTTTTTAATTAATCTATTAATTAAAATCTATAATCTATTTTTAGATTAATCCCACTGTAATCTTGAAATTAATCTAGATTAAAATGTCTCATTTGAATTCTGCCGAAGGCATTTAAAATATGTGTGCGAACGGGTTTCAAGCCAGGTGGCGCATTAGACCAGGGGCTCATCTCCTGTTTCCAAAATCCATCACAAACTGCTTGAGAAAGCTGTTCTACTATGATAATTGGTGATGAAAAAAAATCATGTTCAATAAGATGTACTTGTGTGTATATATATATATATATATATATATACATATGTACATATATATATACATACATATATATATATATATATATATATATATATGTATATATATATATATATATGTATGTATATATATGTGTATATATATATACACACATATATATATATGTGTATATATATATATATAAGAATCACCACAACTTCATATTTGATCCCTATTTTGTATGCTGTATAAACCTACAACTCTCGCTGCTGTCAAACTGCTGTCAGTTTTTGACTTCCATAGAACAGTCTTATGTCCTTTTTCTGTGAAAATGTGTTAAAAGAAGTACAATTAAAATGATTTAGAGCTTATATTGTGCACCAATACATTTGATAATATGTGATCGTTTCCAAACATATTGTTTGCAAAAAGACTTTGAAAAGAAGCCCCTTGTGACCCTGAGGCAACAAAAAGAAAAAGTGAATTTCTGAACATGCAGATTAAAAAGAGAACTCCATAAAACAAAAGGCTTCTCTACACCTTCATAGGCACCAACATATATATTCAGGTCATTTTAAATAAGATTACTAAAGCAAATAATCTCACCTCCTCCTCACACCATGTGCTCCTGTCATCAAGCGTCAGCAGAAAAGGAAGTCCCGCCTTCAAATGGTGCTTGTTAGTGGTTCCCACATTTTGTTTAAACTGTTCTTTGATACTTTTTGGAAAATTCTGATTGGTTGCAATCATTTAAAGAAACAAGTGCTGTGCATGGGGCTTAGGAAAACGTTCTGTGGCCTGAGGCCAATGCTGTGCTGGAGAGGGTTCAGGTTTATCTTTGGATCAGTTGTTCAACAGGTCAAATAGTTTAGTTCCTTTGAACTGGAACTGTTTTTTCACTCAGACAAAGTGTCGTTGTGGAATATGCTGATCAGAATTATATTTGCATGATGCAAAACAATAAAATACAAATTGAGCAGATTTTCATCGGCTCAGTTTCCAACTGTTTTGCATCTGGTCCCTTATTCCAGTGACCAGACAGTTCAATCACCTCGTATATTCATTTTCACTCAGATTGTTATTATGGCTGATTGTGTTGGTAGGTGCTTTAATTTGTGCGTAACATAATTCAAGTGGCCTAAGAGTAACTCTGTACTTGAAATGCTGTATGTGCTAATAGCTCGTATATTCCAACCTACTATGAATGAAACTTTCCACGGGGATTGATCCACTTGGTTTAAATTAAATTTACCGTGAGGGATACAGTTAAATGATCAAAATCCAGTTAGAATAGAAAATAATGTTGAATGAACTGTTCCTTTGGGGTGGAGGGGGGTTCAAAGTTTTAATTTGGAACCGGGCCTTTGATTCCATCCCTACATAAACCAGGACAAGACTCTTCCACTGGAGACCTCTCTGACACTGTCTTAAAGCAAACTGAAACTTTTTATTGATGTTAGTATGACTTCCACACACTACGCAGATCTGGAACTGAGCCACAGCGTTCCCTTTGGAATAATAAAAATAATGTACTGAAATGACTTTCAGAATTATGTAGGTCAGTATGTCTGATTTATCGGTGTGGACGCTCACTTGTGCATCGTGATTCTGTTACTTGGTTTTGGTTTTCAGGCTGTTCGTTGGGCTCTGACTAAACTGCTCCCTGACTGATCAGATAAACCCCAACTCAGATGTGTGCATGCAGCCTTGTGAATAAGTGTGTTGAAACACCCATGCAGTCAGCACACATGCTTTGAATGTGCAAATTGTGCGCGTGCACGAGGACGTGACCCTTCTGGCCATGAAGGCAAAGTGTCCAGACCTGAACACATGCTTAGGACCGGTCGTCTGATCAAAACCTTTGACCCGCAGGGTCCACTTAGTGCGGAGCATCTGCTCATCCTCAAAACTGGTGAGTTGAGCTTTCGGATTCACTTGATACAAATTTAATGAAATTATTTTGGCATTTACTGCATGAAAAGTGGGATTTTCGGCCGTTAATGGCAAGTTATACTGTCGTCTAATTTAGGTAAACGGCTACTTAGGGGAATTTTTGGCGAGCAGGAAGTGCCGCTAATTGATGTGGATTTTGTTTGTCAGTGTTGCCCCCATGACCCCCCTTCCCTGGGGTCTAGGGGAGGCTTTCACATGTAAATGAAAATGCTGTGAGCTTTACAAATACAGATAAGCCACCTTTTTATCTCTTTGTGTGTTCGCTTCAGTAAAACAGAAGTCGAGAGCATTACTGAACAGAGAATGAAAGGTGGCAAAGTAATCGGAGGCGTTTTTACAAAGTACCAATAATTTTTACATATTTTATTCCTAGTTTAATGTGACCTTCCTCCCCTCGTTTCTGTATTTCTGAGAGAAATGAGGAGCAGGCTGTAACCTTACCAATTCAAAATAATATCTGCATAATGACAAGACATCAAACTTATGTCATATTCTTTAACTGTAATAAAATATCCTGCTCAGACCTGCAGCTTCATAACATCATCCTAATATTATGACTCAATCTCAGATGTTAAGTTTGCAATGTTGCCAAAGTATTTCACTGTCTTTGCACACACATCACACTCAGTGTCATTATTACCTTCACGGCTAAAATACAGCCGGTAGTGACGGCTTTCACAGTCAGCCAGAGTCAGTATGAAATGTGAAAGGCTGCAGAGGCTCACTCACAGAGCCGAAGCACAGCAGGACTCTGACAGGTGGAAGGAAAAGTAGTTCCTCTCAACCGAGTAGCCTCTAATTAGACCATCCTGGTGACAGTAAGATACTTATGATAAAACAGACACTCCAAATGTCTGAGTTTAGATATCGATCCTTTTATATGAGAAATATCGATACTTTAGCACTGATCTGCACATTGCTATGAAGTGAGTAGGTGTGCTTAGAAAAAGCTGCTCTTGTTGGTGGCCTTGCTCGGTGGACTCGCACAGCTGGTCTAAACCCAAGTAGGTCAGCTGACGCTTCAGTGAAAGGTTTCAGTGGGTGGGACGCACACCGTGTCTGAGCTCGCTCAGCCGGCCTTCAGATTCTAGTAGAATGTTCAGTAAAGTGCATCAAGGGAAAGAAATCAGAGTAAAGTAAATAAAGTATTACCTCCCTGCTGCTAACTTTTACTTGCCCAACGGAGCTTTCCTGTGTTTAAGCATCATAACCACTCAACCAGTTATGTTTGTATGAATAAAATAAGGACTAGTCCAATCGCTAATAATGGTGAAGAAGAAGAAGCAGAAGAAGAAAAAGGAGGACACCACCAGACTAAAAAAGTAAGAGTTTATTTTACCCTCAATCCAGCAAGCTTTGAACGTATAAATGCTCCTTTTTCTTTATTTGTCAGGGACTGAAGGAAAGTTAAGTTGTGGGAAGGGGGGGGCAGCGTGATGATGTAGGTTCCTTACAATGTCGGGTCATTTACAGTTCGCACGAGCTGTGGACACGAGGTAAGTTGTAGCTCCATCCATGAAAGTATAATAAAGTGTAACTTGAATGTGAGCAAAGTGCTGTTTTCTGTTGGATGTGTTATCCTGTCCTGGGTGAGTCCTTTCTATTTTTGTATAACAAAGTAATGAAATATGTTGCCCTGTATGTAAATTTTAATTTATTTGCTTGTCTAAGTAAATGTTTAATTTCATAGATTTATTTTTCTAACAGCTTTCTAAGTTGTATTTCTGCTGATTATTTTGTTTTTATGTTTCATGTGGACTTTTGAAGGTTTGAACTGCCCCATTTAAAAGGACAATTTAGTTCGTTTTCTGTTTAATTTAAAGTGCAGACTGAGCACTGGAATTGAGTAAGTTGATGACTCTTGTTTTACATAACGCTGATTTTAAACTCGATGTGAGTCAGCAGTTCTCTGTACTGAACGGCAGGGGAGGCAGGAGAGATGGCGGTTCTTTAATCCAACAACTGCTCCAGCGTGGAAGAACAAGAAGACGGAAGTAAATTTTAAAGTAAATTTTGCTTGTTACTTGACTGAACTTTTGTTTTCACAGACTCGTGATAACGAGGTGGTCACGTCCTTTTTGGTCTCTGGATTTAAACGCTGTGGATCTGGATGCCATTTTGTGTAAGTAGCAAACTTTACTGTAGTGTTTTATTTTTTTTGTACTGTGGCTACGCTATTTATTTATAGCACACTTGTTTTTTCCCCTCAGGCAGAAATGTCCGGTACAGTCAACCAGATCTTGCTGCTAGGGCGAGTTCTGCCCGACGTCGATCGAGAGGGAAGCGGGTAAGATTTGTGGGATTACATTCATTGTTGGTCAATGTGACATCATTCATGAGATGTATTTTTTCTCCGTGACACTTTTGAGCTCTGACTCAAATTCAGCACACATGAAACATAGGCAGGTAGGTTTCCCGTCACAATAAAACACGTTATAGAGTGAAATTGAGCTGAGCTCAGGAGATGGGTACCAATGTTTTAATCCCCCGCTGCAGAGCCCTCCGGTCCTGGTCTGTGCACATCCCATGTTAGTGATGTTTCCATCAGGACGCTTTCTGTTGCTCCTCTGTAAAAGCTGACAAGAACTTGGCGTGAGAATTTGGGCTTCTGGAGTTCCCAGCCATCTCTGATCTTTCTTCACCAGTGTGGAGATGTGAGATGACCATGGGCATGAGATGCAAGCGACAGATCGACCAACCAATAAGATCTGATTGATGATGTCATTTGTTTCACCCAATGTCTGAGAAGCTAGGTCGACCTGCTGACACTGCTGCTGCTTTTCAGATGGTAAGTAGAGTCGGGACGAACGCGAACGTGCAGCGCCAAAAACGACCGACGACTGTCGGGGATTAGAGGGATTCAAGGCAGTTTACAGGGACAAAAATCCCACTTTTCATGCAGTGATTTTTCATGCCAATGTTTTACTTTATGTGTCACTAGCACACAGCGTGACGCTGTTCATTGTTGCTGATTTGTTTGATGTATGTGCTTTGATTCAGGAGTTTCAGTTTCTCGGACAGCAGCCATCAATAGAAACATGACGGTTTTTGTTCCACTGTGTTTGCTCCTTTGCTGGACGCTGCCTGTGGTCTCCATGATGGTGAGTGGAGCCTGTGAAAATCAATGCACATCCCAAAAGTGTCCCAAATAATAACATGGGTGCTTGCAGAAAAACTTTGAACATGCTGCTTACACATCAAGCACATGAGCATAAACAACATTAAAGCTTTTAGTCTGTTGTGATAGATCCACTATAGAATCAGAATCAGAAGGAGCTAGTGTTTTACACATACGAGGAATTTGCTGTGGTGATAAGGTGCTACACGTAGACAAACATACAGTCGACATAAATAAATGTAGAAATATATAAATATGGAATGGAAGAACAACGTTGCAGATATACACATGAGCATTATTCTGGGTCTGTGCCGTGCAGAAGTAACGTGACGGAAGAGAATATTGTGTACATATAAATATATAAACTGACAATTTAAAAATATACAACAATCCACAACAAATATGTTCAACGTGCCAGGTCTGTGCATGACACAAGATGAAAAAGTATTTCCATGTGCAGAGACATTTGTCAATGAGGCTGGTGTCAGACGGGAACAAACTGTTTTTGTGGTGAGAGGTTTTGGTCCTGATGGACCGTGGCCTCCTGCCAGAGGGGAGAGTCTGAAACAGTTTGTGTCCGGGGTGGGAGGCGTCAGCTACAATCTTTCCTGCTCGCCTCAGAGTCTTGGAGGCTACAGGTCCTGAAGATTGCAGCCATTGACCTTCTCTGCATAGCCAATGATGCGCTGCAGCCTGCCCTCGTCCCTGGCAGCAGCGTATCAGATGGTGATGGACTCAGTGATGACGGTGTAGAAGCGCACCATCATTGTCTTTGGCAGGCTGAACTTCTTCAGCTGCCGCAGGAAGTCCATCCTCTGCTGGGCCTACTTGGTAATGGAGGTGATGTTCAGCTCCAGCTTGAGGTCCTGGGAGATGATGGTGCCCAGGAAGAGGAAGGAATCCACAGGATGATGGGGGAGGGTGGGGCTGGGCTCTCGACCATCTCCTCTGTCTTCAGAGCGTTGAGTTGCAGACTGTTCTGGCTGCACCAGGTCACCAGTTGGTCAATCTCCCACCTATAGAAGGACTCATCCCCACCTTAGATGAGGGTGGTGTCATCTGCAAACTTCAGTAGCTTGACAGACTGATGACTGGAGGTGCAGCTGTTGGTGTACAGTACTGTGTATGTGGTCCAATCAGTTGAAGCACCAGTTCCAAGCACAGAACCTGCATATTGCATACAGTTTGTGTTGCATGAACCTGTTGGTCTCTTGTTAATTACAATGACGAGTGCTGGCTCTAATATTTTAGCTGCAGTGTTACTTGAAAACATGCGTAATGAAAAACCTGCTCTCATCAGGTTTTTACGCAGACACTAAATAATAAAGGACAGTTTTAATTATGTATTTAATGACCTTTCTCCATCTTTTCTTTGTTGTGCCAGGACATCCCATTGAGCATGGTTGACACATCAGTTGACGACATGTACCGTGGCTGCGAAAAAGATATGGAATACAAAGTCAAGACCGAATACGTAAAGAAAGAAATGAGCAAATTTGTAGCAGCTTGGACGAAAGCAGAAGAATGCAGTAAAAAAAACCTAGCAAACAGAGAAGAAATGCTTCTAACCAAAGATCACATGTTAGCAATCTGTTTATATACAGCTAATGACGTGTACCAGCAGTTTAACGATGCCGTCCGGACAGGAAGGAGCCAGATTAGCTCCTCATTCCAATTCCACTCTTTACATTTCCTGCTTACGTCTGCCATACAGATCTTGAATTGTAATGTCTACTGTCGCCTTACTTACAGACGAACCAATGTTAAGTTTATTGGTCAAGTCAACCAAATATTTCGGTTTGGGTCCTTTACCTCCAGCTCTAAAAGAAAAGACTTGACAAACTTCGGTAAAAAGACCTGCTTTAAAATCACGACCTGTTCTGGTGCTTTTTTGAAACACTATTCATATTTTCCTAAAGAGGAAGAAGTGCTCATCCCCCCCTATGAGCAGTTCAGGATAACTTTTAAGGGTAAAATTAAAGGTCTGGAAGATTGTGAACTTGGCTATGTCGTGGAAAGTTTAGGGCCTAAGAGCAACCTGAACTGTGCAGCTTTGGCAGGAAGTAAAACCGGGTAGCCTTTAACCTTTTGTCACATCTGAATTCATTCGATTAGCTGAACTTTCTCTTCGAACCCTAACTTGTTCAGGGTTTGTTTGATCATCATTTTCTTCTTTCTGCTTTTGTTAAGTGAAAACTATCAATAAACTGCTTAATGCAATATTGTTGCTCGTATGTTCTCATTTCTCTGTGTAAAGTAGGGCTGCTCGATTATGTTAAAAATCATAATCCAGATTATTTTAGTCAAAATTAAGATCACAAATATTTAACAGTTACTCATTGACTTCATAAACAGCAAGCATTTTTTAAAACTGAATGCTTCAGTGATAATGAATTAAGCTGTAATTCCAAATAGTGAATGAAATAAGAAATAGATATTAACTTTGTAGACGGGGGGCTGATGGGCTGAGGGGGATCTAGCTGCAGACCACCACAGCTGGGACAGACTCAACTCTCAGGTGGGCTCCCTGTCACAACAGGAAATATAAACAAAAGAATCATTCGTGTAGAGACTTCAAGTAGAATCAATTTTGTCATTGATTTACATTTAATTAATTAGTCAACATTGTAACGTGAGAACTATTAATTCATCTTTGTAATATTGGTTTATTCTGTCAAAATAGAGCTCAAGCCCCCCACTTCCTGTCTTTCTCCCAAAAAGAGAACAACACAGTAGAATTTCCCTTAATTTAGTGCATTCAGCTGAATTTCATATGAAAAACTGACAACTGTGCGAACTGGACTATAGCAAGAATATGTTGAATATTATTTTTGTTTTCTCACATATTATGGTTTGGTGTGTTTGTCACTGATATGTCATCACAAATTATTTAATCACTTCATATTGTTTAGAGGTGCTGTGTTAATCACGAGTGCATCATTAGTGGTTCATTTTTCATTATAGGGTGTGATTACCAGGATTATATCTCATACTGTTCAGTATTAACTTGTGCCTGTTAATGTGCCTGCGTGAGCCGAGAAGTTGGTCAGGCAGAATATAAAAAAGAGAAACTGCTTGGGCAGAATATGCAAAATCAAGACTACTGTGTCGTACGCAATGAGAGTAAACTACGTTATCCAATGGGAGTAAAACATCTCAGCCAATGAGATATGAGATAGAGGTACCTGGTACAGCAAGCTACTTTCCTGGGTGCTTGCAGAGTACGTGCAGCAAGTCACGAACGCCATGAGTAGATTGGAGCCAAAAATGAGATCATAGTGAAAGTTGTTGCCTGGTACGGCTTGGTACTTTCCGAAACCAAGCCTTGCACTGAGTTTTTGATGAGACACAGCATATTCCATGGTTGACTTAATCATGTTTGATATGTGAAATCATGAAATACACTTATTGATTATGTTGATTCTTTTAAAATATACAATTGTATGAGTTTAAGTTTTAATGGTGTCAAAGTATGCCTGTATAACTTTTTAAAAAATACGGTGAGACTGAAGTTGAAACATAATGGTGAATTTCTAGTCTGGTAATGTTTAAAAATATATAAAGAGGGACAAATTATGACAAAATTATGTGAAAATAATAGCAAGAAAATGGTAACTTCAGCATTTATGAAAGGGTTGAATTGGTAAAACAGAACATAAAAATGCCCACTAGATGGCAGCAGAGGATCAGCAAACTCTGCAGGTGGAGTTAAGGAGTAAAATCCACTTAGTAGGTGGAGATGGGCTGTAACGCCCGCCTACAGGGTGGAGTTTAAGGTGAATATAAAGCGATGTTTGCTGACCACAGCTCAGTTCCATTCTTAGACCTGCAAGGATGCTACTCGGGTTTATCTGTCCATTTTTGGAATAAACTCTTTTGCACCGATTCTCGATCGTCTCCAGTGGAGTTTTTGGCTACAAAGAATTGACTAAAGGAGAAAACTAATAGAGTATTATTTGTTGAGTTTATTATGTTGGCGAGTGTAAGGACCAGGCCTAGACCGGCCCAGCCTGGCCTTATTTCTGACCCGACAAATACAGAACTATGAAATCTGTAAAAATGAACCCACATGCAATAAAATCTGTTTACTTGTATCAATTATTCTGTAAATATCCACTTTTAATAAAAGACACATCCACTTCACTGGCAGGAAAAAGTGCTGTAAAAGTGTAACAACAAACATTGCAAACTTCATCACCTTTACCCACAGACACATTTAATGTTCATTCAAACAACTTAAACCATCCGGATTGAACTGGATGTCCTCCGCGGTAAGAAGAAGAAGGAAAACCAAAAAAAGACACAGGTGAAGCTCGGCGAGCCGCAGTCAATAATATTCCACAGTTAATTTACGCACCTTCGCCACGATGGGATGATGCAGTAATCCAGAAAGGTCCCAGCATATAATCCGGCAAAAGCAGTTCCTTTGTTGAGTTTGTCTGGCAGGTTTAACACAGAGCCCACAAAACACCGACTGCTTCAGCTGTTGACTCCAGAGTTCCCCCAAACATCAGTCTCCTTTTAAAACCTACCGGTGGGAAAACAATGAGGGGAAAATACATAAAGGAAAGTCCTTATAACAATCTGTTATTACACCTCAGGCCTCTGATACACAGTTGCTTTTTTACATGTGAAGGAAAAACCAACACACACAAAGCATCTTAGCATGAAGGCAGAACAGGTGACAAAAGTACAAAGGTACTTTAACTTTACCCTGTGTACACACAGATTAGCTGGCAGCGGTGACTGATTTGCATTAGAACATTGAAACAAGCCTGAATGGATGAGTCTTGGCATGTGTGTGCAGTCAAAACAGCTACTGCCATCAAAATGTGTTCATCTAAATAAGCAAATCAGCAGGTCAGACTATAGGCCGATAGGCCAGCAGTGGTCAGTGTCGGCTCCTGAAGGTTTATGGGAGAATTACAGATACTTTTTATGCAAAGCGCCCGTTGGGCCTGAGCAGAGATATTTTTGCAGTTATTTTAATATAACTGGTGTTTTGTGCTATAAAGGGAATCATACTCTTACAAACTTCGACTCTCAATGTTTCAATCAAAAGTCACAGGAAACAGAGCCGAGTGTTTCTGCGTCAGTTCAGTTTGAGACGCTCACGGCTTCACGGGCGTCAGTATTTATTGGCCTGTTGGTCGAACGTGAAGCGTCACCTCGACCTCTGAGTAAATAATAAAAGGTCGGAGCAGGAGAGAAGAGCCCAGCTGTGGACTGTAGCTCAGGGGGTCTCCTGTAGGTCAAAGTTCATCAGACTGGATGAAGACGTGTAAAGTAACGGCGCAGCAGAAGCAGCAGGTTATTGGACAAATAAGTACAATTATTTAAAAAAAAATCAAAGTTATTACTGTCAGCTTTTTAATGTTAATTCATATAATATTTTAAAATAAGCATCTTATTAATGTTTGTCCAAAGTTTTGTTTCTATTAAAAAACTTCTGTTTCTATTAAGAAGCATAAAACTTAGATAAACAACTAAATCTTATTTTATAATATTGTGGTATTTTCTTTTGTTTTATTCATTTTATATTTAACATTTGTGGACACAATAAACAGATGCACCAGTCATGCTGTTGTATTATTGTCTTTGGTTTTCCATTTGTTGTTTATCACTTGTGCTAAATATACATGAAATGTTGATATTTTATGACCTTGTAACTCACTGTTTTATTTATTTATTCCCATCATAAATATGTTTTATTGTCTGCAACCTTAATTGTGCTGCTGCCTCTCTCGGCCAGGACGCTCTTGGAAAAGAGATTTTTAATCTCAATGAGTTTCTTTCTGGTTAAACAGGTAAAATAAAATAAAAAATTGTGCCTGCTCACTACGCCAACATGCAACTGCAGATACATGCTGGTGTGGAAACATGCATATCAAGATCAGGTATCAAGTTTAAGTTTAAAAATGTTTATTTATTTATTAATGGAAGCTCATATTGATCGTTTTTGTCAATAAGAAAGAAATAATTAAAATTGCACGTCGGCTGTGTGTGAAACCTTTGTTACTGTCCCAGATCAGTTTAACATTTAGCTTTTGGAAACAAGAACAAATTGAGCAAGAAACTTATAATTTCAGTCTTTATGCTATAATCCCTGTGTGTTTGTCACTTAATGCTGATGTTACAAGATTCTTTAAAAAGGAAATCACTTACTTGTTTAGTGAAAATGAAAAAGCTCAGTGCCATCTTCTTCTTCAAGAAACTCACTGTGACGACACAGATGAAAAAGTTCCGGTCACATCAGTGGGGAGACAAAAACAAACAGGTCAGCAGGTGTCGCCACACTCCTAAATAATTTTCCTGGGAAGGTGAGGGAAGGATTCTTATGGTCACTTTCTGCTATTGGGAAACAAATATGGGTATAATAAGAATAACCAAAACAAAAATTTGATTTCTGAAATGACAGTTTCTGTTAAAGATCTAGGCCAAAGATATCAAACTGAAAACTTCATATTTAGAGGAGATTTTAATACTGAAATCCTTCAAGATATCAGGAGCACCATGACAACCCTATGACGCAACCCTGATAGTCAAACCAGGTGGTTCGGTTAAATCTAGATCAGATTTCTGGCTTCTGTCAGATACCCGGTCTAACTTGGATCTCCACTGCACCTTTAACAGGTCACTCCTTTATTAAACTCCTGCGCGCCAAAGGAATAAAATGTATTGGAAGTTCAATTTGAGCCTTCTTAAATATGAACCATTCTGTCAAGACATTAAATCAGTAATCAGTGATAAATGATAAAGACTGTAACTTAACAAATTATCTAGGAGAAATGGGAATTCTTAAAATACAAGTCATGTCTCGATATCAAACAGCAAAAAATTAAGCAGAGCTAGTAAAAAAACGGAAATGGAAATTGTAAAGGAAATCAACAAAATTTGTGATAAACCTCTATTAAATGTAGAAGACAAACAAAAACTAATCCTTCTGCAGCAGGGCCGTTTGAAGGAATTTGGGGGCCCCAAGCAAAATGGACATGGAGCCCCCCCCCAACCCCGCATTACACGCATGCGCAAAGCCTACAGGAACCACAGCATAGCCATACAGTTAAAGTTCACCCACACTTTATATAAATAATTTTTTTTTACAGTGCAAATACTGCTGTTGCATAAAATTTTAACATTTTCAACAATTGAACATTTGCAAAAAACACCACTGTACCACAAAATCAAATATACATTTAAAAAAGTGCACAATAACTAAATCCAACATACTTGAAAACACACACACACATACACACTGAGCAGCAGAGATAACGTGTTTTGCGCTGTTGTCAGCCTATGGCTGTCAGCGACTACTGAGAGGGGCCCCCTTGAGGGGGATTCCGATAACAGTGTCATTGCACTTTACTGCATTGACTATCTATCAAAGGGGCGCGCTCACAGTTTGTCATTGCATTTTATTCTTAAACAGTCGTTGTCTTGGGGCCCCAGTCCAGCTCGGGGCCCCAAGCAATTGCTTGGTTTGCCTGTCCTGTCGCGACGGGCCTGTTCTGCAGTCTTCACTGGACAGCATTTACATTAATAAGGCCAAAGGAGCATACAGAGGTCACTAATAGGCGGACCGCGTTCCGGATCCGGACCGCCGAACTACAGCTGATTTATTATTAATTCGTGACGGAGCGTTTCTATTTTAAGCTTCTAGCATTCTAGCATTTAAGCTTTCTAGCATTTACTGTCCTGGTTTAGCGGCCCAGGAAACTCACAGACCAATCACATGTGCTCCAAACGTCTGATGTGACGCTGCTCGGCCAATCAAATCTGTGCATTTCGACGCTTGCGAGTCCGCGAGATTCACCAGAGGCGTTTTGGAAACACACGAATTGAGGAGACGAAGGGAAAAGAGATTTCACAATCAAGAATGTACAGATTCTTACATGTACGTTCCTCCCGCGGGCTGTCCAGAACCAGAATATCTCATATTGCTGTAGTCTAGTTTTTTTCCAGTGAGCACTCTGTGAGTCCAAACGTGGTGGGACATTTAGGGCTCAAATCAGAGATGTGACAAAACACTTATGAGCATATGAGATGTGACAATCCAGAATATTGGGGTCATGAGATCAAGACTAGAAGATACTTTAATAGTATTTAAAAAAATATTCTTTGATGAGTACAGGATTGGGGCTCCTCCCCCAGAAGATTTTGAGCATTAAACATTTAATTTCCTGCATTCTGGAGACATTTTCTGAACCAATTTATGGTGGAAATGTTTAGTGTTTAGTGTTAATCACCATCTAACTCAGCTACATTTAGATTTATATTTTTTATACGAATCTGGTTTTATCATCTGGCAGTTTTCACTGCACATTTCACAGAGCGAGATGCAACTGTTATTAATCATAATGGAAAACTCAGGCTTTTCAGTAGCAGTAATGACAATAAACAGGCCTGCGTGCAGTTTCACCAAAACTCACTCATACAGAATCATTACAGAATATAAACACTGAGGACACCAATAACAGGCCTGTACGCTGTTTTCACTCAGCAGGTGACGTCACGGTAACATCAGCCTCATCTGTTTTCTGAGTTTCAGTAACTTTAACGTTCCTGTCACGGTTCATTTCAAACGTGCGCAGAGTGACCGCCACGCAGCTGTGCTGTTGTTTGGTAGCTGACGTCAGAACCAGGCCTCAAACGGCAGTTCAGAGCTTCACAACACAGACGGGAGGATTTATGAATGAACGTGTGAAAGTTCTGCCACAAAACAATGATACGTATCATCTCGGTATGTTAAGTGTGTATACGGCGAATACCTGCATATCAGGTGGACAACAGCACTGCAACCGAGCTGGCAGGACAGACTAGAGCTCACGTTTCTCACTGAACAAGAGAAAGCAGGAAAGAGGTTTATAAGAGGGAACGAAAGAGAAGAGGAGGCCTTACAGCTGCTCATTAAGATGTGTTGAGTGTTTGTTATAACTTTGGTACAGACTTCACTTCATCACTTCAAGCTACTTTATTTTAGTTTACAAAATGAAATTTAGAATGTATTATTAGAGTAGTTATTATTTATTATCCCTCCAGGTTGATGTTATTTGATTATATTGGATTTGACAGTCAGTTGTTATGATACTGAATGATGCAAGTTAGTCGTTTTGATGTTCCAGAACTTTGCTTCGGGAAATTTTCTCTAACTGGACCTCTTTGAATTCTAATTAAATACCCCTGAAATATACAATACAGTAAAAAAAATCTACTATATAATAACTTTTATAAAAGAGTATAAATACATATTTTCATTTATTATTTTTATATAAAACAATGTCGGTTGACCAAAGTGCTCTACAAGATCACATTTTTTGCAGCGTGGGTTCTCTCCGCCTTCCTCCCACCATCCAAAGACATGCGGGCTGGTTGGTGTCTTAAAATTGTCCTTAGGTGTGAGTGGTTGTTTGTCTCTGTGTGGCCCTGTGATGGACTGCCGACCTGTCCAGGGTTAACCCCACCTTTCCCCCGAACCGTGTCCTCTCCCAGCGCCTGACTTCATCTGGGTCCACAGGGACTGTTTCCAGGATTACAGACTTCCCCACAGCTCCAGCTTAGCAGCCAGTATGCAGACAGAAGAGGGCTGTGCAGAGACGGGCAATAAAAAGGAGGCAAGAGACGGAGCTCCAGTAATCTCACAGAGGCTTCGTCATGAATCCTCCTGCCCCCCCATTCAGGTCCCTCAGCTGATCTAAGGTAGCTGACAGCGGAGCTTCTTCAGGGGCTTCTGGAGATGAAGGGTCCTGATGTGGAGAGCTTGGTTTAGTGCCGTCACCTTTCTGCAGGACCGGACGGTGCTTTTGCACTTAAACCCAACCGTGATGACTGTTACCAAGGAGACGAGCATCACAGGGAGACTGTGGTGTGATTTGTTTGGTCCATGGCACCAAAGAGTGGAGCAGATCCACCTTGATGCAGAGAGACGGTGGTCTATGAAAACTAAGCTGGACGTGTTCTGCTTTGACAGTATTTGCTGCCGCCATGTGCAGATGAGCAGACCACAGATAAGGGGAGCACACACACAAACACACACAAACACACACAAACACACACCAACGCACACAAACACACACTGAGCATCATTCATACTCTGAACAAACACAACACTTTTGTTTTTGGCCCCGTTCATCAGGAGCTGAGCTCAAAGGTCTGAGCTGCTGAACGTAAGGACACTAACGGTTGAGCTGCTGCTCAGAAGAGTGTGTGTGACTTTAATCCCACAACAGGCCACTGACTCACACATCTCAGTGCATTCTGGGTAAATATGCCCGGTTGGGTGGGGTGTGAGCGAGGGGAAAACCAGGAGGGTGTGCTGAGAGGAAGTCTGTTAACAACTCTTTCTCAATGATCTTCACTCTTGCAGCAATGACTAAAATAAATTAACGGACTCTGTGAAAACTGTCCTGAGGTTCTCAGTGCAGCTTTTCCAACATGTCAGACCCACATCAGCTGGTTCAGAGCAGCTGAGGCAAAGTAAATCTATGTGGAGCTTCAGTGAACGTTGACGTCCTGCACGGATTCCTGTTTGCAAACTGTCATAATAATCTTTCTTCTTTAATAATTAGTTTGGTTTATTTCTGTGTGATTAGATTTGTTTTTCTTCATTAACACGTTACAGTGATAGAAATTCTTCCCTTTGTGGTTTCAGGTCTTCATTATTACTGCAGACCTTCAACAACAAGCGGCGACGTTTAGACTGAATAAAAAAAAGTAACAGTTATTATTAGGGATGTCCAGATCCGATCACAAGATCGGAAATCAGTCCCAATCACATTTTTTCAGACTCGATTGGAATCGAACGTTACCTCCCGATCAGGATTGATGTAAATGTATATATTTTCATATTTTTATTTACTGTTGCACTAAAGTCCAAAATGAAGAATTTATGTTATTTATTACTTGATTGTTGAAGCTGCCTCACAGACGTGCTCTGCTTGGTAACAGAGCTGTTGAATGTTAAAATAAGGTGAATTAAATAAAAAAAGGAACATCCTGGATCTGTTTTTTAAGTATTATAGAAGTATCGGATCGGGACTCTGTAGATACTCAAAATCAAATGACTCGGACTCGGACTTGAGGGCAAAATAACCTGATGGGGACATCCCTAGTTATTATGATCCACTGTGTCTGTTTATTGTTGAAGCTCTACCTCAGTGTGATCATTCAGAGGAGCGTATGAAACCGTCATGGCTGCAGATCCTCCTCTTTTGCATTTGAAGACTTTTCAGAGGTACAAACCTACGAAGGCAGCGGCTAGAATAAGGACGCCACCGAGGACGGCAAAGCCAATTTTCCAAGTTTCTGGACCCTGACTCCCAGAGACGAAGGTGGAGGTGGAGTTCACCAAGGTGGCGTCGACTGAAAGGAGCCAAAGACGAGAGGAAACAGGTAAAATCATGTTATTATTTCCAAATCAGTGTTTTTCCAACGAGGCGATGTCGCCCTGTCAGCCCAACACTTTGTGTCCAGACTGAAACATGTCAACATCTATCAGAAGGACTGTTTCTGTATGCAAAGAAAGTCTTTAAATACCTTACAGCTGTACTTAAGTGCAGTACTTCACAGTTTGATCTTGACTCTCTGTTTAACTTTGAGTTGGGAATAAATGTGTGGAGCATCTAAAGAGCTGAGAGCAAAGCTGGAGGTCTGATCTTAAGATTAGTAATTAGTGCTAAAGTTTAAAACATCACGCTGATCTTCGAACATAAACACGAGGCCAGGACTTTGCAAAGAGCTGCAGTTTGGTTCAATGGCTGGTTTAAATAATAAAAATAATAAAGTTTTTTGTTTCAACAGGACAGGCTTTACGAACAAACCCATGTACAGATCCAGGAAGTGCAGAAATTCCAGACTGAACGTGTCTGAACATGTTTTTTGTTTTATATAAGTAATACAAAAAAAGGATATAAATTACAAGTGAATTACCAAAATATATATAACAATATACAAACACATAACACAGACAGAAAACCAAACAAGAGAGAGCCTTTCTGCTGGAGCCAGAAATCAGATTCATGGGGAAAAGTGTCAAATTAGGTTTTTTAGTTCTGAATTTGCATTTATGAATGTGAAGTTTTGCCAAAAGAATTAATACATTTATAATGAAGTGCAACTTTTCTTTACTTTGACTTCTAGAAAAGCAAAATCCAACATTCTTCCACAGTAAGTCTTTATGGTCACTGAAGAATCTGCTGAGGTTTTGCCAAAAAGTTCTTGTGTGGACCAAAAGAGGTGCGAAACAGTTTGTATTGATGTCTCTTTTAAATTTAACCATGTAAATTCAATTCAGTTTTATTTATATAGCGCCAAATCACAACAACTGTTATCTCACAGCGCTTTTCATAAAGAGCAGGTCTAGACCGAACTCTGAAGTTATTTACAGAAGCCTAACAATTCTCAGATTGAGATTAGCAGGGTAACATCTGTGGATTATTCTGAACTACACTTTGTTTACTATCTTTAAGTATCTGTGAGGAATCATCCAAACCTTTATGTTTGGACGTGTTTGAACCGCGAGTCGCCGTCTTCCTGTTCAGTGTGAGTCTGTTTTGATTTTGTGGGGAGCCGGACCAACCAGGAGAGCTAAAGTTAAAGGTTATATCTTAATGCACTGTGTTGTTCATATTTATATCTTTATAGATTTCAGCATCTACATGTAGAGTTGGATTTAAAGCAGGATATTATAGTTCTACTAAACTGTGTTTGTTTTCTCCTTCGTGTAATTAAATGCAGAATGTTTTTTAAATGTGACAGCTACATGATAGACAAGAAAAGGGTGGGGCCAAACAGCTGGTGGACACCTACACGTTTCTGATGGTGCACCTCAACACCAACATCGAGGCCTCTACAGGAAAGGACAGAGCAGACTGTTCTTCCTGAGGAGGCTCAGGCCCTTCAGTGTGAGCACCAGGCTGCTGCAGATCCAGTCTGCAGTGGCCACTGTCTTCTTCTTCCCTGTGGTGTGCTGGGGAGGGGGCATCTGGACTTGTGACTTGATACTGCATCTGCTCTTTTGTATTCCTTTGTGCTGCTGTGTCGACCTAAATTTCCCGTACGGGGGTTTAGTAAAGTTAAATCTCATCTCAGACGCTGTAGAGTGAAACAGACCTACTTTAATAGCGCTGCTTCACATCATCTCAGACAGCTTCTCTCCACCTGTCAGTGACGTAGCAGCAACTCAGCGACACCCGAAGGAGCAATGCTTAAGAATTAAGACTACTCTCCACCTGCCGAAGTCATCCTCTGAAACTGAGGGGGCAGCAAACACATCATGACTAACTAACCTAGCGGTTCCACTGAGCGCGATGGGGGAACAGCCGGAGCTCCCAGAGCTCAGCTTCATTCACTTTGCCCTCCTTTGTAAACACGCTGCAGCCACAACTTCTCAGAAAACCTCAGATTTCTCAGAAGAACCTCAAGGTGGGTGTTTCTGTCTCTGGCCTGATATTTACCAGAAATGAACTGGGCACAAACTGGGTGTGGCCTTTTGATTCTCTGTTTATTCTCTGCACATTTTCTGCTTTCTGCACATCCCAGTGCTGGAAAAACATCTGTAAACTACTGCATGAAAAATGTCTTTGTGTTCATTTAGGAGCACCTGAGCTCTGTCAGCACGCTGCACTTGTTTTAGAGGAACTAGCTGTTGGGTAAGATTAAGAAGCCAGCAGTTAATAAAGCAGCACTCTGAAACCACCAAGTGTGGTGACTCACAAGAGGCTGGAGAGCAGCCGGAGTCCAAGAGACTGCTGCAGTTAACTGGAAGACAGTTTTCTATCATGCTGTAGTACAGAATCCTCAGAGTTCTGCATGGCAGACTGAGAGACAGTTAAAGAATAAAAGTAACAGGATGTCAGCTGATGTCGTGTAAAAATTCAAGAATTGGGCCAGATAAGAAAACTTGAACTCACCAACATTTTAATTATCAACAAAAACAGACAACAATTAGAATACAAACGTGCAAAATAGAGTCCCGTTCTGTTACCAGGACAGAGACCCGGGTCGACATGAAAACCATGTAATGACTGACTTTCACCTCCTCCTGGACCTCCTCTTATAGCTCTGTTTCTGGGCTTCACTTGATCTCTTTGCTCTCTTTCCTGCTGCACAGAGAAAGTCACAGATTTTCACCTGCCGGGGCATTTTCAGCCTTTGCTGGGGAAGTCCCGACTGCCTGCTCCTCCTCCGCTTGATCAAGCTATTTCATTCATAACCTGACTGTTGTGGAATAACCTGCTGTTGTTTGACGCTCCAGTAATAAATGACAACAATTTAGGCTGTAACGCTCTAAAATTATTCACAACACAGGCCTGACAGCTGCTTTTCTTCTAAACGGTCCGGACCTGCTTTACATGCAAAGTCCAATGAGATGAGATGAACCGGCCCGATAAAAACGCAGTGAACTGAATGACCCTTCGTACACGTCACCGCCAGAGATGGAGATGCATTTATTAAAGTTCATGGGGACGAACAAACAGCTCACTGCTGCACTGACGGGAGAGAACAAGAAAACAGCCTCCAGTTTCACTAAGGCGTCAGAAAGTGACTGAAAGTATCACTTCCACCCGTCTGAGCTCAGATTGTGGCTTTCGGTAACTAAACTTTCCTGTATTCACTCAGGAGCTGCTGAATCGTGGCCGCTCATGGCTCGCTCGTTCTTCGAAGGACGCCTGCATGAAAGAAAGCTGCTGTTTCTCCTGTGAGGAGTCAGGAGGTGCACGGCGAGCGTTTGGTTGTCCCAGCGGCAGGAAGTGTTGGAGAGGTGGGGGCCTGTACTGGTCTGTGTCCAGGGGCCCTTTGCCTCAGACTTTGTGGGCTCTGCACAAGTTAACAACAACATAAACATTCAGTGGAATAACACCAGGAAGATCCCTTTGTAACATACAAGCTGCTTTCACTTAGCATGATGATGTAACCACGTGTGGTTACTCAGTATTTCACGCGCTGTCTCTCTCTCTAGACATGAACAGTAACCACAGCAAAGAATGTTGAAGTGACAAACCAAAGCGAGCTTTCCCACAGCACCAATTGTTCGCCGGCCTGGACTGACGCCCTCAGCCGCTCGCCACATGTGGTCTAAATGGCGGCACTGGTTTCCCGCCGAGTAACACGACCACATCAGGGCTGCATCATGTGAACACACACACCAAAGCTCTGTGAAGTTAACTGACCATCCTGCAGGAATCCTGAGAACACGACGCGCTCTTCCAACCCCTGCTAACTTTAAACATCCACATCTACTGTTTCTTAGAAACTGACACATGGGTCCTGCTAGCTACCAGAGCCTGTCTGCTGCGGACCGCCAGAGTCCAGGACGTACCAGGGAGTCTGTTAGCTCAGAGTCAGGGAGCTACGCTGCAACTTGAGCCCCGTCTGTTTAGCATGTATTTGCTGATATGTAAATTGGCACCATGAGAAGCAGCTGAATCAGCTGTTAGCTCCTGTTAGCTGTTAGCTGCTCCTGTTAGCTGTTAGCTGCTCCTGTTAGCAGTTAGCATCTCACTGGATTCCTCTGATGCTGAAGGAAACTTAGAAACATGAAGATTCTCAGGAAGTTCTGCAGAGTTAAAGAGTCTGTAAGCAGCTTTCTGGACGTTTATTTACAGAGAATTGTAGTTTTAAAATGTTGGTCACACTGGATCTAAAATGTGTCTCACTGGTAAATATTTATTAAGACTTGATCGGCTTCCTCACAGCTTCTTTGTCTTGATCCGACTGCATCGTCTGTACTTCAGATTCACTCGCTATCGTTATCATGTGACACGATAACAAAGAAGAGGATGTAATCAGATTACACGTGTGAACGCTGATTTGGTGCAGATGACAAATGGAAATCCTCAAATATCCCAGCACCTTGAGACAAAGTACAGCAGCTTTTTCTGGCTTTAAACTTTAACAACGAGGACCAAAGTATCTGCTCTGATTTAAGAGGACTGAAGATCTTTCTAAGCTTTAAGCTTTTTATTTATTCCTGTTCATCCTGCTTTATTTATTGTAATCTCTGCTCTCACATCTTAATTCACTCACTCAGCCACTATAACCACCAGGCTGTGGTTTGTTTAACCAGCAGCTGGCCGGGTGCCGTCATGACTAACGGCTGAGCTGTGGGTTTGGATGAATCTGCCTTTTCTGAAAGCTCACACAGATTTACATGGAGACGTTTTACCTGCTTCACCGAGTACTCGGGCTCCTTATTTAGACTCGTGTGGTAAACATGTAACAAACCTCCATTAACAAAGTCCCACATCCTGCAACTAAACATGAGGATTTAGAGTCTCAGACATCAAAAAGTTGATTTATTTCAGTGATTCCATTCAAAAGTGAAACTTGTATAATGTCTACATTCATTCCACATTGATGATTATAACTGAGAACTAAAGAAAACCCCAAAATCAGTATCTCAGAAAATTAGAATATTGTGAAAAGGTTCAATATTGAAGACACCTGATGCCACACTCTAATCAGCTGATTAACTCAAAACACCTGCAAAGGCCTTTAAATGGTCTCTTAGTCTAGTTCTGTAGGCTACACAATCACGGGGAAGACTGCTGACTTGACAGCTGTCCAAAAGACGACCATTGACACCTTTCACAAGGAGGCAAGACACGAAAGGTGATTGCTAAAGAGGCTGGTTGTTCAGAGTTTGTGTCCAAGCACATTAACAGAGAGGCGAAGGGAAGGAAAAGATGTGGGAGAAAAAAGTGTCCAAGCAACAGGGAGAACTGCAGCCTGGAGAGGATTGTGAAACAAAAGCCATTCAGAAATGTGGGGCAGATTCACAAAGAGAGGACTGCAGCTGGAGTCAGAGCTTCAAGAACCACCAGGCTCAGACGTATGAAGACCTGGTTCCGGCTGTCGCATTGCTCTTTAACAAGACGCAGCGTCAGAAGCGTCTCGCCTGGGCTAAAGACAAAAAGGACTGGACTGCTGCTGAGTGGTCCAAAGTTCTGTTCTCTGATCAAAGTAAATTTTGCATTTCCTTTGGAAACCAAGGTCCCAGAGTCTGGAGGAAGAGGAGAGGCACAGAATCCAAGTTGCTTGAAGTCCAGTGTAAAGTTTCCACAGTCAGTGATGGTTTGGGGTCCATATCATCTGCTGCTGATGGTCCACTGTGTTTTCTGAGGTCCAAGGTCAACGCAGCCGTCTGCCAGGAAGCTTTAGAGCACTTCATGCTTCCTGCTGCTGACCAACTTTATGTAGATGCAGATTTCATTTTCCAACAGGACTTGGCACCTGCACACAGTGCCAAAGATACCAGGACCAGGTCTAAGGACCATGGTATCCCTGTTCTTAACTGGCCAGCAAACTGGACTGACCTTCACCCTGTAGAAAATCTCTGGGGTATTGTGAAGAGGAACATGTGATACGCCAGAGCCAACGATGCAGAAGAGCTGAAGGCCTCTATCAGAGCAAACTGGGCTCATAACACCTGAGCAGGACCACAGACTGAGGGACTCCAGGCCGCACTGCTGCAGTAAGTAGTATTGAGTTTTGAGTGCTGTACATGTTCATACTTTTCATGTTCATACTTTTCATGTTCATACTTTTCAGCCGGCCAACATTTCTAAAAATCCTTTTTTTTTTGGATTGGTCCTAAGTAATATTCTAATTTTCGGAGACACTGAATTTGGGATTTTCATTAGTTGTCAGTTTTAATCATCACAATTAAATGAAATAAACATTTGAAATATATCAGTCTGTGTGGAATGAATGAATATAAAATCCAAGTTTCACTTTTTGAATGGAATCACTGAAGTAAATCAACTTTTTTGATGATATTCTAATTATATGGCTGAGGGTCTCACAGTGGGAATTGAACCCTGGTCTCTCAAACCAAAGGCCAGCATCTCATCTCTGCACCCCACCCCCACATCTTCAGTCAGAATGTGTAATTACAGTAAACTGATGACTCAGCTTTTGTCTCTTTTCTCATCACGTGTCTTCCAGCAGCTCTGTGTCCCTGCAGTTTGTGCGTTTAAAGAACTACAGCAGAAAAACATCCAAATAATAAAATGAAAGTAGTAAATCAGTTTTATATAAAAGTACGGTGTTAATGGAAGAGATGGAGATATTTCAGTTAAGTTACAGTAATACTACAGTGTTTTACAGTATCACTCTAATGTTCTCTATGTTTTTTTCAGATGCAGAAAGTTACTAAACATTTACTATAACATTTATGCTGCTACACGGACTGCCAGGGGATTTCCCATGATGCACTGAGCTCCTCTCTCTTCCTCTTTCTCTCAACCTCATCTCATTAATCCATGTTTCTAACTCGACTTCTTCCCTTTCCTGGTGTCTTGTGCTCTCTCCTCTCTCCTCCGTCACTTCCTGCAGGTCTTTCTATCAAATGTGAAATAAAAAAGACAACAGTTACTAAAATAAAAATATCTATCCAGTCTGAGTTTGTCCTCAGTTTTTGTAGCATGAGGAGATATATTTTGCAGCACTGATTTGGCTTTCTGGCATCTCTGTCTCCCTGGAGGCCGCCGGCCGGGGGGGGAGGGGGGGGGGCGAACCAGCAGCCAGTTGCCGTGCGGTGCGTCATGCGAGCGGGACGCGGCGGGCGCTATGAAAATCAATGCTGACACATCTTTTTATCACTTGCAGTCCGTCAGCATGATATTTGCGAAGAGCTTCCTTCTGATAGTCGGTGAGTTTGTTGACAAACTGTTTTTACGCACTGAGAACCAAAGCTGCATCAATAAAGATCACGTGATCGATAGATGTGAAATCTTTTTCACACTAATGGAAACAGATTTAACTTTATTATCAGAGAAAGAGAAATGCATGAGGTTTGAGATGAACTCGGTGGAAACTGTTGAGCAAAGTTACATTACAGAGAACACAGAATGTAAAATAATAATCTGTAAAAGGACTCAATGATCTTTATCACGCATGTGCGCAAATAATGCGCGCAGTGAACTGGTTTATTTTCATCCAGAAGAACAGTCCGGAACTACGAGCGACTTCTGTCCTGTTTATCCTGAAATCAGACTAAACATGAGGTTTGATTAGTTACAGCTGATCATTAAATACTGATCGCCGTGAAACTTTCTCTGTGTCGCGCGCAGATGGGCACGCGCCGGGTCTCCATTGGCTGCAGGTTATTATTGTTATATCGTTAAAATGCTCATTCAGACAGTAACGTCTCCGTCCATGAGCAAAATGTAGACAAAGATTAGATTTGAAGGGAACATAATGATATAAAGGGAAAACAATATGCTTGTGTTAAAATAGCTGTGTGTGTGAGTATGATGAAGAGACGCAGGATTAAACCATCAAGTTCTTAAAAACACTCCAGCACAGAGAAAGAAGCACAAACATTAAAATGCAGCAGTTTTGCAGGTCTGGAACCAGAATGGGGAACCTCAGGTCCAGATTCTGCAGAATTCAGGTTGTTTACCAGTCCAGAGCTGTGAAACAGCAGCACGGCCTTTTCTGATAAATACAAACTAAAAGTTGTAGCTTTTTTACAAAAGTGCTGACTGACAGTAAACGCATGTGCGCAATTAATGCGCGCAAAAACTCGGGACAGTCCAGAACTACGAGCAGTTGTCCCGACTTCTGTCCTGTTTGTCCTGAAATCAGACTAAACATGAGTTTTGATTAGTTACAGCTGATCATTAAATACTGATCGCCGTGAAACTTTCTCTGTGTGCTGCGCGCAGATGGGCACGCGCCGGGTCTCCATTGGCTGCAGCGGCGACTGCAGCCGCTGTTGGATGGATCATCACAATCCATCCAACAGCTGCTGAGACGCAAAATCTATTATTTACTCTGGAGTTTCAAGCCAGACTCCTTGAACATAATGCCTGTTTTTGATAAGTTGGTGGTTCAGTGATGCAGCGCGGCCTTTTAGATCAGTCAGTGTCATCAGCTGCGTCACAAAACCCTAATGACGTATCACCATAGTAAAAATGACCCAAAGCGAAGAAGTAACTCCAGCGTGTTTCTGTTCAGGCTGAGTCACTTAACCGTGTTCTCTCTTCACTTTCAGCTGCTGGACATCAGCTGATGTTTCCTTCAGCTGCAGCAGCAGAGTCTGCATCAGCTCCAACCTGCAACGTCACAAAACAAGATGATAGATTTTACATCTACTGTGTGTCCCGGCCGCCCAGCTCACCCAGCTGTCACCCTTTCTGGGAGAGAGAACCCAACGTAAGTCCTCCTCTCTCTAATAAGATCCAGGCTGAGATCAGACTGCAGGATGTTTTTGTGTTTTAGGATGGTCTTTAGGAGAGGCGTCACAGCTTCTTCCTCTGTGCTCAGGGAAGAACAAATCAGCTGTTTAAGGCTAATTTATGTTAGCTGCATGATTAACGTGAAAACAGGCCACAATGAAACACTTCTGTTTGTGTGCTCTCTACAAGCTGGTAAACAGAAAACACCAGATCGGAAAGTCTTTGGTTCAGGCAAAGTGATGAAGCAAAGGGAGCAGACACTTTGCTCACAGTCTGTATCTGAGGAAAGAACTTCTTTTATTTTTCTTTTAAACACACATTAGTCAGCAAAAGCCACAATCTGAGCTCAGATGAGTAGAAGTGATAGTTTCAGTCATTTTCTGACACATTTGTGACACTAAAATTTAAAGTTGTGACCAAGGCTGGACTGGGAAAATAAAACGGCCCTGGCATTTTTGCTCAGACCGGCCCACCACAATCGGTCAAACACAACCAACCAGTACAAACCATCCTTGCGGCCCCTGTAGATATGCATATCTACTGTTCCATTTCCAAAAACCTTCAACCATTCCTACAAAGCTGAGAAGTGCCATGGACCACTGTACCAGTGCAAGTGGACCAGTGATCAAAGGTGGCAAGTGGAGTAGGGCCTACACAGAGTGAGGGCATCCAGAGAGAGAGAGACAAGAATAATAACTGATTGAGTAAAATGATCACCATAATTTACTGGTACGTTTTTTTCTATATCTGGGTTTTAATGGGTTAACATTAGAATAGACAGCCGAAGTTGCGATTGAATAAGTGAAGTCTGCCAGCTACAGAAACAGTGCAAACTAGCTTATGCTGTGTTATTTTACAGAGTGGCCAGCACTGTCAGAGCAGTAACGTTAGGTGACAATCGGTCAGACCTTATAATAGCGACAATGATTATGTTGTCTTATTAAAATATTCATTAATTTAGGTAAATCATCATCATCATCATCATCTTCGTCGTGACTCGTGGCCCAGCCAGGCCCATTCACTGTCCTCCTGCACCCGCCCTGATTAACACTGCCTCCCTACCATGCTTACTGTTTCAGTTACACTCTCCTGCTCACTCCTTCACTTCACTGTCAGACACCTGCTCCTCTGCCTGGTGGCCGCCGGCGCCGCCATGGCTCGTCACCTCTCCTTCTATGTCTGTGTTCGCCTGTTTGTGCAAAATGTCGTCAGGTACTGTCGGCTTGGAAACTGAAGCTGCGGCACTAAACTTGTCTGTTATTTTTGAACATGTTGAGGCTTCAACCTCTAGACTTTTTTTTTTGCCCGCAACTTCTCCGCACCACCCTTGCCCTTGCGCATTTGTTTATCCATCCTAAACAGATCTCTGGCTCTGAACCATGGACTGCATCTGACACAAGAAACAGAGGGGGTGGGTGGAGCCTGTTAAGAGATGATTGGGCCAGCCCAGTGTCAGTATGGAAAATGAACCAATGGGCCGCTGTCCCTGCTTCAAGTGCGTCGGCCCACCGGGCCCGGTATGCCAGATTACCAGTCCAGCCCTGGTTGTGACTGTAAAAGAAATGAAAGATTACACGAAAGCTCAAGGGGGGGGGGGCAATGCAGCACTATTATAGTAGGTCAAGTAGGTTTCATTCTATAACTTCTCCTGTGCAAAGTGTTGCAATGATCTGGAAACTCCCTGGAACTCCATTTGCTTAGATGATGATATATATGCTGATGATGCTCTCTTTAAACTCCACACCTGATCACCAATAGTCTGTTTGTGTAAAAGGAAAAAAAGGAATGTTTGTTTTCTCAGGGATAAAAATAGATCATTAACTTCCCCGTGTTACAGAAATGCTTTATTTGTAAATCTGACCTCCTAATGAGTCTGGTGTTTATTTTCCAGCATGACGTGATTGCCACTTGGAACTCTACCTTTAACCAAACCCTGGTCCACAATCGGACCAACCAGTGTCTCATCCTAAAAGGCTGCTATGAAGACGTGGTCTACAAGGAGGACTGTAACTGGGTAAAAAGCCTGTTTGGTCTGTCTCCCCCCAAAAATCATAAATTATTCACAACTAAACATGAAGAAGGTGACAAGAGTCTCACTGCTCACTCTGAAAGCACTTCCTGGATCTGTACATCTGGGTTTTACGTCATATTAAAAAAACCCTGCAAAATCAGGATTTTATCAATTAACATACAAGTGTCATTAAACCAAACTGCAGCACATTCACCTGCAGCTCTTTGCAAAGTCCTGGCCTTGTGTTTATGTTTGAAGATCAGCCTGATGTTTTACTAATTAATAGTTAATTTCAATTTTTACACTCCATCTTCTTCTTCTCCTCTGTTCTTACTTCCTTTAGAGCCATCTGGCATTACCCTGCAGAGGTGAGTGCTGCATGAAAACGTTTCCTTCCAGTTATCCTTCCACGCTGCACTGTTAAGCTCTCATGCTGCTCCTGTTACACAGTAATATTCTATCACAGGAAACATGTCTCATGATCAGCTACAACCTTTTTTAGTGCTTCAGCAGTTAAAATAATGAAATGATGATGATTAATGATGTCTTACGCATTTTCAATTAAATAACAAGATTAGTCCTGTTTCCAGTCTCTGTGGCTCGTGAGCTCTTATAATAAAGACGTGTGTTGTTGAACATGACAGAAAACTCTCTTCTCATCTGACTCTGAACGTCGACTCCTTTTCTGTCTTCCAGTTAACTGCAGCAGTCTCTTGGACTCCGGCTCCTCTCCAGCCTCTTGTGAGTCACCACGTGTTTCCTCAACTGCCACTTGTGGTTTCAGGTTGTTGCTTTGAGTAAATTAAACTTTATTAACTGCTGGTTTCTTAATCTTACCCAACAGCTAGTTCCTCTAAAACAAGTGCAGCGTGCTGACAGAGCTCAGGTGCTCCTAAATGAACACAAAGACATTTTTCATGCAGTACTTTACAGATGTTTTTCCAGCACTGGGATGTGCAGAAAGCAGAAAATGTGCAGAGAACAAAGAGAGAATCAAAAGGCCACGCCCAGTTTGTTTGTGCCCAGTTCATTTCTGGGAAATATCAGGCCGGAGACACTTCTGAGAAATCTGTGGTTTCCTGACAAGTTGCTGCTGCAGAGTTTATCAGACGTTTGTGGTTTTGTCACCCTCACTGTCCAGATCTGAGAATCCGTCCTCACTGAAACACTTTGCCATCAGAGGAAAGCAGAGATAGTTCTCTTTCCTGATTCGGCCTTTTTGCTTCCTCTTATATTTTACACACATAAACATGAGTTTATATATTTAAAGTGGAAATAATGTACAAATATATATTTGTACTTTCATTTACATTTACATTTTACTCATTTAGCTGACGCTTTTATCCAAAGCGACTTGCAACTGCTATACATGTCAGAGGTCGCACGCCTCTGGAGCAAGGGGTTAAGTGTCTTGCTCAGGGACACAGTCTCTCACACCAAAGGCGGGCGTCTTAACCATTGCGCCATCCCACTTTCTTTCCACTTTGCATACAGAAACAGTCCCTCTGATAGATGTTGACATGTTTCAGTCTGGACACAAAGTGTTGGGCTGACAGGGTGACATCGCCACGTGGGAAAAACACTGACATGATTTTAGCTGTTTCCTCTCATCTTTGTCTCCTTTCAGTGGACGCCACCTTGGCGAACTCCACCTCCACCTTCGTCTCTGGGAGTCAGGGTCCAGAACCTTGGAAAATTGGTCTCGGCGTCCTCGGTGGCGTCCTTATTCTAGCCGCTGCCGTCAGTTTGTACCGCTGGAAAGTCTTCAAATGCAAAAGAGGAGGATCTGCGGCTGATGACACTGAGGTGGAGCTTCAACACTAAACAGACACAGTGGATGATGATAACTATTACTTTATTTCATTCAGTCGAAACGTCGCCACTTGTTGTTTAAGGTTTGCAGTAATAATGAAGACCTGAAACAACAAAGGGAATAATTTATATCACTGTCCTTACGTGTTAATGTGCCATGAAGGAAAACAACAGAATAAACCAAAAAATTATTAAGTCTAAATAATATTATCTTAAAATAATCATCATTGTTTTATATTAATATATTATTATAAAAATGCAATGTGTCTTTCTAAGGCAGGAGTTTAGTGGCCAAAAACAAAATTTTAAAATCTCATAATGACACAAATCTCATCTCAGGGCGTCATATACCGACGATTTGAGAAAGAGTGACAAAGCCTAAGTATTTTACACGAAAGGTACCCTTTCGCGTCTCCATGAGACGCTCCGGGGCGACAGCCCCCCCGAAGCCCTTCCCCTAACCACAACCATCTGGAATGTTAGTGCCTAAACCCAAGTCACTGACTGTGTGCATGTCGACCGGCTTACCCGGGTTAGCCTCCCTTGTGTTGCTGTAACGCAGGACACGGAAAGGTATTTTTAGAGTAAAATCCTTATGCTTTGTCACTCCGGATGAAAGCGTCAGATATGACGCATTGAGATGAGAACGTGTTGGTCTGGCAGCAACATCTGATGTAGTGAGATGCAGTCTGGTTGTTCCTGTCCAGATTCAGCGCCCTGACCTCAAAGAGGTGACGCCACCAACGGACGCCTCGCCGAACGCTCGACTTGTGTCCACACAGCGTTACCAGCTCGCTTTATTGGACACGTCTGTCCATAGGCAAAACATCTGGACAAAAGAAAAACAGCTAAATCTTTTTCATTTCCCCACATCAAAGACAAAGGTGAATAAAAGAACCTGAACCGGACGTTAAAAACAGGAATCACATTAGATGAAACGGTATCAAACCCTAAAGCATACCTGTCAAGTTTCCCGTTTTGGCCGGGAAAGTCCCGTATTTTACCCTTCTTTCCCGCCGTCCTCCCGTTTTAGTATTTTCCCGTAAATCTCCTGTATTTTAACCTGCGTTATTAAAAAATAATAATATCCCGGATCCGGGCGGAGTGAAAAAACCCAAAACCTTTCCAATCTGAGCTCCGTCACCGGCCTCGCGATAACGTTAGACAACAGAACCGTTTCCGCTCTACTCTCATGTAAAATGAACCACTCTGGCCCATCCCACAAATACACTCCTTCCAAAACAGTCTGAAAGAAGCAAAGTCTGCAACAAATTTGTACAATAACTCACTAAAAGATTAAAGAAAAGCAATTTGAAATGAAAAGAATGAAAATAAAATGTAAATGTAAAGAGAAGCGATGTTAAATGAACAGAAAATATGCAAATAAGCACTTAAATGCTCTTCATATATACACTTTGTGTTTTCATGTAGGCTATAACACCTGTCTTAAAATGTGAGGGATAGGGACAGAAAAATGTCCCTTATTTTCAAATCCAAAACTTGACAGGTATGAACCTAAAGCACACAACCACGGTGGTCAACCGACCGCGGCAACGACAGCGGCCAGTAGCCGATGGTTGGCTTGGTGTATCAGGGTGCAGGTCCAACGCCTGCAACCGTTAGAAGAGGTCAGTGGCCAGAGGTCACGGCCCGTACAGAAACGGTGGGATCAACCATCCAGAGACCAGAACAATGATCCATGGTCAGGAATAAAAACGAAAAACAAACTTTCTGTCAGTTCGTCTGATTGGCTTTGTCACGTCTTTGTCACGTCACATGGCGCCGTTTCTCATCATAGATCACTGGGGGAAGCCCTTTAGCTGCATTGTTCAAAGCTAGACGTATTATAAATAAGCAGAAAGTCAGAGTAAGAAGGTGGAAGGTGGCCAAACCCAGACTTTCAGTCTGAAAAGTCAAAGTGTAACGGGACGACCGCGGAGGTACAACAATTATGCTAAAAGGAACCCGGGATGCCAAACAGTGACGCCAAAGGGTCACATGACTCTGTCAGAGCTGATGCTGATAGTGATCTTCCACTGTGGAAGTTGGGAGATTTATTATTAATAACATAATAATAATATTAATGACACATAAGGCAATAACATATAATCAGCTCCTCTTTCTAATGTTTGTAGGTAGGGTCGGGCCGGACGGCCACAAATGTTCACGATCAAAACATTTCAAGTAAAATCTTTTTTTGTCCCTTTTCCTCAACAAAATAAATATTTATTGAAAAAATCAAGTTCTAATTTGTTCATGATTCAAATGAATTAAATCAAATATTTATTGACGATATATTGAAAATTTATTATATTGGATTTGAGGAAAATGATATTGTGATAATTATCGTTATTATTATTGCCCGGCCTGTAGGTACTTAATCTTTTCTGATATCCTGTTTTGCTTCTTTTCCAGGTTAGTAAAAGTGTGAAAGCTAAATATTTCCCACATCATGGCTGAAAATGTTATTGATATAACATATTACATTATTTTACATATATTACATTTTACATTATTATGTGATAATAATAATATCTGAGCACAGGAAACCATTAGGAGTGTTATGAGTTAGCATGTTTACTGACTGAAGTTTGTTTGATATTAATCATATTAGGATCATTAGAAATCAATCATTTAGACAAACATAATGATTATGAGAGTGATTTTTTTTTTATTATTAATGTGCTAGAAATGACAACATAATTAATGTTCAGACTTCAGTGGGATGGAGGACAGACGGGAGGAAAAACAGACCAAAGTTTTATTTAGTTTCAAGTTTCTCTCCTCGATCAGTTTGAGTTTATTTGAATATTTGAAATTTTAATCCGGTTGTTTGACTAAACGCCCTCAAAGAGTCGCAGAGCTAAATTCAGACGTCCGCTCCTGAAAGCAGCGGCCGGAGAACATCAGCCTTCACAGAGAAACGAAGCATCATCAGCCGCCGTCAGCGAGGGTTAGGGTCTGAGTCTCATTTAGATCTGAAGCAGGTTGCTGCTTCCTTTGGTTAAAAGTAAAAACTCTGAATCTGGATCTCAGATCAAACCGAGAAACCTGCGTCCATTCGCTTCCCCTCTTTGAAAAACCCCTCCTACTTTAACTCCTCCCACTTTAACTCCTCCCACTTTAGCCAAAAACAGTCGCCATTTAATATTTTACTGCTGTTTAACTTTTTTCTTGCTTGTTATTATCATCCACGTGTTTTATATCAATCAAATCAAATAAAAATCAAACTAATCACAAGTTCTGTCTCTTCGTGTGTTTCATTTGTCACAACTCGAATCTTTGAGGATTCACACTTCAGATATGAATTTAAATTGATGATTAATAATTTCTTCCAAAGTTTCTGATTATTAATTAATTATTAATTTAAACTTCTAAAGCTTCATTTAACCCTGATGTGACTCCCTAATTCTTTGTTAGATATTTAGTATGTGTTGGACCTACAGATTGATCCGCTGTCTGCAGATATTATATGTAGTAAAGATCCTTAATTTATCTTTATTTTATTCACTTCCTTTAGTTCCTGTTCTTTTCACTGATTGGCTCTCACTTCCACCTTTTCCTTCCTAACTGAGTTGATTTAGTTCACCTGGTTCACACTATTTAAGGACTGCACTCCCTTTCACTTCCACATGGGGCGGCAGTTCTGGTAAGAAGTTTAATTTACTCTTCTGTCTTTTCTGATTTTCATGCAATGGACATGTGAGTTTTAGGTTCTAATCTTATGTTTGCTTTCTTTCAGATTCAACAACTCATGTGTGTCTTTTGTTCCTTTATGTTGACAAATACCTCATTTGAATCAGAGGAAATAAACATCTTCAGAGGATATTCAAAGCTTCCTGGCTTCATCACATGACGATAGTAAATGTACCTTTTGAACCCTTCCTCCTTTACATTATATATCTACTTTATATAAAGCGACTTTGGAGCAGTTTATCTTTATTTGTGCTGCAGCGTTTTCTGCTAAATAAGAATAATTAAAATGTCTCAGTCTGTGTTTGAGATCTCTGAACACGAGTTTAAGAAGGTTGTTGGTTAATATTTCTGAACTTTACTGGAGGGCTGTTCAGACTCTTGGCTTGAATGGGATTTGTAGAATAACAGAAGACACACTTGAATTATTTTAATGAGATCAGCGACACTGAGTCAGACTGTTCACACGATGTTCAGCCTGAACGTTTCAGACAAACCTTTGATCCAGATCAGCGAGCGATCGGCATTCAGTCGTTATGTGTGAACTCCTCGAGGACTCATCGCAGAGCCTCGCTGACAGACGGCGACCTCAAGACTCTGAGTCCCAAGAAGTCCTGTTTCCTGTCTGAAGCTAGAAACCTGTTTCATCTGTTGTACGTGCAGCAGCAGCGTCATCTCTGCTCGGACAACTAGACTCCACCGGCCTCGAAGCGCTGAGCGCTGTCACGCCAGATCGCCCACCTGTCATTGGAGTTTATACAGATATACAGATATACATATCAGTCCCTGCAGGACTCTGAGGGCCCATTTTGTGATTGTTGTGGACTAAAATCCTGGTTTTGCAGCAGCTTTTCCCCTAAAAATTTGATGTTCTTTGTTTTTTTTGTGATGAAATTGTAGGAATAAGTGAAAACTGCAAATGTTGATGTGATGAAACTTCAGAATTGTAGTTAAATCATTAAGCGGCCCCTCCAGGACTCGGTGGTTCTGACCCTGACCCTGCAGATTTAAACCAGCTGACTGTCCTGCAGCTGATCAGATGCAGCAGCCTGTGTCTCAGTGTCTCTCTGATGTCCTCCGTGTGTTTCTGACGCGTGACAGCGTTTAGCAGGAAACGGAGATGAGGTCACATTTACAGGAAAGTTTCTCCGGTTCACCTGATTCAGGGGACCACTCAGCGTACCGGTCCAGCCTCACCGCCGTGGCGTTGGATGGTCACGCACCAGCCGGCCGGTCTGTTTCATGTCGGTAACATTGCCTGCTGTCGCTCCCTGGACAGGCTCAGACCTCATCCTGCTGTGGGATAAACGCCCCTCGCTCTGGGTTAACGTGTCTGCTGCTCATTATATTTACAGGCTCATTGATCTCTCAGCCAAACTTTCTTTGTGCTTCACATTCTTTTAATACCCAGTTTTGGATTAATGAAGGTTTAGATTTTAATATAACTTCTTTCCAGTCAAACTGCCTTCAGGAACCGGTTTGTGGCTCCGAGCAGGGCCTCCAGTTTGTTAGCTGTTTCAGCCTCAGATCTCCCTGCCGTCACTCACTGGACCTGGAACTGGACCCCCCCCTCTGACCCCCCCCCACTCTGACTAACAGTAGTCTAAGTGTTTGCAGGTGTTTTGGAAGATGTTCTGTGTTAAATCTAAATGAAATTAGAAACACTGAAAGGCCTGAGAGCTTTGTCCACAGGGACCCAACATCTGATCAGATGGAACTAATCTCTTCTGTTTCTGCTGGTTTGACTCTTTTCATGTGGAGACGTGGTCTGATGACCAACGTGGGAACATTTTTATTTGTGGTGACGTTCTTCTCACTGGCTCTTCAGTACAACGTGACGCTAGTTGTTCCTTAATATTTCGCTGTGCTTTTGACTCCACATTTATCTGCCAGCTGGAATAAATATTTTGATGTTTTACTGAAAGCAGAATCATCCGATGTCTGAAAATACTCCAGTTTGAGTTCTGAAGTTCTTAAAAGTACAGAAGTAAATCAGGAACAATTAACAGTATAAAAGGAGAAGGACTCAGTTTGTGCTCCTTTCACAGTGTTTTCATCATTTTACAAACATCATAGTCAGATGATGTTTGTAAAAGGTTCAACATTCAAAGTATAAAAAAAGAAGCGTCCAAAGAAAATGAAGTGAAAGAGCATAAAGACAGACGTGAATGTACCAACATGATGATGCACCTGCTTCCTCTCTGCTGCAGCTGCTGCTTTTTCCTCCATCCTCACGTATAAATCACGTGACCTGCGTGTGCACGTGTCTTTGCACAGCGCATGAAGCTCAGTGACAAAGGAAGCTTCAGTCAGAACCACGACCTCTGCTGCTCGCTGCCTCAGTTACACAGAAATATTCTGTCATGTTGCTGATTATAAAGACGTGATCAGAAAAACTGCTAGTTCAGAACAACCTGAAGATAAAAAGGGAAAGGATGAAGAAGTTTGAGGAGGAGGAGGAGCCGGGAGGACAAGTGCTGTTCCTGTTTTATACTATAAAAAATAAAATAAGTTTTATACTAAATAAATTAATAAATTAATAAAATATACAATAATGTAAAATAATAAAATACAACATAATACTATAAAAATAAATTATATAATACAAAATGAAATATTTTTATCATTTGAATTGTGTTTTTACATTTGAGTTTAAATAAAAACCTTCTTCGCTTCTTTCTTTCTCTGATGAAACGTTTTCCTACTTTGTTGTTACTTTGTCCTCTGACGGTTCTCTGTGGAACCGCCTGGGTTTACCTGCATGCGGGGAAACCAGTCTTCATCAGACAGACAGCCCACAGCAGTGATCGGGATTCTACTGTGGATTACCCACAATTCAACAACACGTTGTAATATGGCAGTGACGCCAGCAGACGGCGCTGTCCCCATTTATGCAGAATTTTATTAGAACCTATTTCCAACCCGTCACATGAGCATCTTTACATCTTTCCCTTAAAGTCAGTTCACCAAAACAGGTTTGAGACGCAGCAGCCTGTCAACGTTTGTTCTTTAATCATTATAACGATGATTTGGCCTTTAAAATAACGTCAGTGGACCAAAGAGCTTAACAGGATGAAATCTTGCAGAAAACTGATCCAGAGTCAGTGTTTACATCCGCTTACAGGCCGCGTGGCTAATTTGCATAAAGAGGCGGGACCGCCCGCCTCCGAGGATTTGAACAGCCTGTGTTTCAGGCGGGGCTTCAGGATCCCTGCCAACCAGGAAACAGACTCTCTTTATCCACGTGATGTATTTATGCAGAAAACTGCCTCTGAACGTTGTTTGAAGTCGTTATTCTGCACGTGATTCACAACGAAATCTCAAACCTGCAAAAAGTTGGAAGGACAATGAGACTGATGAGGGAGGTTGTGACAGTAAGATGTGCTGCAGTGCTCAGTTCTATCTGCAGATCGGGTGGCTCTTTGTCATAAAAAATAACCTTCTGATTAATAGCGGGGCTGGATGGGTGAAATAGGATCAATCTCTCCCCTTTAAAAACGACGCTGTGCGTATTTACGCACGCGGAACAGCAGCATAAGAGTTATTTGACTCTGCCGACACTCTGACAGGACCGGTCAGGATGAGCTGACAGCAGCCTCTCTCATAAAGCACAAACACACAGCCTGTAGAAATCTGTTTACCCATGATCCATCAGGGGAGCTGCCGTCTGGTTAAGAGGAGCAGAGATCCCCCGTAGTTTGCTCCCGGACATGTTTTAACTATTTTAAACACTATGAGCAACCACACTGATGGATCTACTCCACGGACAGACTAATAACTCTGGTAGGTCCAGAGGAGCTTTCAGGCTGCATGTACACCTTGGGATGAGCTCCTTACAAGCGCAACGACTCTAAATCACCACCAGATGTCGCTACATAACATTACAACCAGCACAGACACTAAAAGGAGCCAGAACAAGGAGCCAGAACAAGGAGCCAGAACAAGGAGCCAGAACAAGGAGCCAGAACAAGGAGTCAGAACAAGGAGTCAGAACAAGGAGTCAGAACAAGGAGCCAGAACAAGGAGCCAGAACAAGGAGTCAGACTGACCTTTGAAGACCTGCCAACAGGGACGCTGGACACCATCAGGTGTCCCCGGCGTTGGCTATAATTTTGAATTGCATTTCCATAGATCAGGTATCTTAGGAACAACAGAACAACAAACTGATCCTTGCAATGTGACGAGATGAGCCAAGTACCAGCTTTGATAATCAAGTGTTCGTGCACTTAGAACACATCATCAGTGCACGTTTACCTAACATCAGTTCATCCCTGTGTTTTAAAATAACAAGTTGTGAACTGAACCGAGAAATCTTTCATGGCTTAAGTTGAAACTGTCCCACTGATACATCTGTGTTCTCCCTGTAGCCTGGATATATTCACTGCTCAGCAAACATATTCCGACTGTTGGGAAGTGGACGTGCTCCACGATCAACCATCCCAAACGGCGGGACACAACTTTATGTGGCGTGTTGGTGTGCAAGGTAACAGTGTGAGGATCTCCAGGGCTCATCGTGATTATTCGTTTAGCCTGCAGAGAAGATTTTGGAGCAGGACACTTGGTTAGGAGGCAGCAGGGATAACTGGAGACAGCAAAGCCACAGGTGTGCAGCTCTCTACCACGTGGACTTAAATGTTGTGTCTGTATGAATGTTAGGCTGCATTAATAATCTGTATCATATTTACAGGTGACCTGTCGCAGTTCAGTATTTAGCTGCAGAGCGACGTTTGGCTGGAAGACTGGGATCTACTTTGGATGTTACCCCAACATCACGGGGTGAACTCAGTTATTGTTATTTACATAATTAGAGTAAATCGACAGGATCAGTGGTTCATCCTCTGGGCACCATGAATACAGACAGCACACTTCATAATAACATGACCAGTTAGTTCACCGTTTTAAAGCTGCATTAATGTTTGTTTATTGCAGCTCTGGTGATATTTTCATCAAACTAAAACAGCCTTATAATGGAGCAAATTTAACATGAAACAAGAGAACAGGACACGGAGCCCAGGCAGAGCCCTCAACATGCCACGAGGACGCAACAGAGACAGAACTGCCAAACATTTCTACTGATGTAAACGAGCAAACAGGTGGGACACATGAGGTAATCAGGACTGGAGGGGTCATCAAGGCAGAGACAGCAGGCAGCTTCAAGTCTCTTCACTGCGTTTCCCTCATTTGCATCTTTGCAAGGAAACCGTGCGGGAAGAGAAGACATGTGTTTTCAGAGAAATGAGACGTCTCTTCGTGAAGCTGCGTCTGTTTCTGATGACGGCAGCGTAAAAAAATAGAAAAAATAAAACCTCATGTTTCCAAAGCAGAAACGAGACGACACAGCCCATCAACATGATGACTGAAGCAAAAAACTAGAGAACTGTGATGCTCAAAACTGTTTTCTTCTTACACTTATCATCCATCTATAAAAGTACTTATAAAAGTGCTATTTTTCCTTATGATTATGTCTTATACATTGTTTAATCTTCAGCGTGTTCCTTTTATTATTATTCTCATCCTGCTGGTCTGTCCACATGTGTAGGGTTCAGGTCTGGGATGTGGACTTGTTTTCTGTTCCTCTCCTGTTTTGTCTGGGACCAGCCAGACGATCTTTTGTTCCCTTTGCTCTGGGCCAGAATTTTGGAGACAGAACCTCTGGTCCAGCTCAGTTTGCTGTAATTCTTCTCTGTTTATTCTCTTTTGTTAAATAAATTCTACGGTTGGTTGTAACTCAATTATTTGCTTGACTTCTCACCAGGAATCAAATTTCCACGACACCTTCGTATCTACAAAATGTAAAAACGAGAGAAAGGAAAATAGTTGTTATTGTCAGTATTCACTAAAACATCTGTTTGCTACACTGACACCTGCCTGTTGAAAGCAATTTAAAAAACTGTCTTCAGTCCTGCCTGATGATTCAGCCGCTGATGAGCGGAGGAAATGTCCCCGGGGGGCCAGATGGGGCCACTGAAAATCCTGGGGAGGCAAACTAAACCAAAAGCCACAACTGAATTTCAGGAATTATTATGGACTATATAGACTAGTTAAATACTACTTAAATATATGAGTTAAGGAATCACAGACTGAATAACTTTGGTATCTTATTCTACAGCTAAAATTGTCTAATGTCCGTAGAATAAAACCAGTTCAGTTAACATTCAATAAAAATCCTGTTTGATGTGTTTTCTGTATGTTTTAGGAAATTAATTGTTCTTTAAATATGCAAATTGACCTTTTCCTTAAAAAGACAGATACAGCTTTTATTTGTAGGAATGTACTGATGGAGAGGAACAAAACACTTACTGGGGACAAGCCTACTGAAGATTACAGACATCATGGAGCAGAAATATATTTTTTTAAATTAATAATTCAAATTTAAATATACGACATGTGTCTGTATAGAGTTCTGTAATTATTTGTTAACATACAAAGTTTGGTGTTATTCTTGTTACAAACAACTAAGATAGTTATTCTTCAAATATCCCACTTTTTAACCACTGATTTGACAACCCGATCGCATCTCATGCGTCACATATACACGCTTTGGAAAAGCCGTGTCTATAGTACGCAAAACGGCGATTTTGCGTGTATATGATACGCTGCAGTTTGCAATAACGTGCAACACAAAGAGGCCAACTTTGTGTTGCGACACAAGTTACAGCACCACTGTCACAAACCTAAATTAAGAATAGAATATTTAAACCAACACAACCAAACTCAGAACAAATGAGCCTACAGGGCCAAAAGCAAAGAGCAGAGAGCTCAACACCGCTGAAGTCAACAAGGACGCGCACAGACCAGGTTTTAGGGGTCCAGACCTTTTCTATCGCCGCTTTCCACAGAGATCCTGCAATCAAAACCACTTGTAACGGCAATTTTTCGTTGCTTTACATTTAGTCCTGATCCTTTTCCATCATGCACAGGTAGGGAAATGAACTTACGCAGACACAAAAGATGGCTTTCCAGATTGATAGTTGTTGTTGTTGTTTGTAGTTTATTGCAGAAAATTTGTACAAAAAAGATTAACATACCGGTTTGTTTCTTTGATTGTTTCCCATTGTTTGCTATGGTCTGATCCTGTGGTCTGTCTGATCCTGTGGTCTGGTGAGAACTGTTGGTGCTCCCCCTACCTGTGCCTTCCACTTCCTGTCACCTATGCCCTCTATATACAACCATGTGCATCTAATCACTGCCACCCAGTGTCCAAAATACTAATGTAAATAAATCTAAACAAAATAAAATACCATGCCAACAATAAACATAAATGGCTCCTACACACCGGCCCCTAATTGTTTTATATAACAATTACTGAAAAAATAATTTAAGGAGCTATATACACACACACCATTTTCTTTTTTTTACACTTTTTTATAAACAACAAAAAACGTGTTGGCAATTAATCTTCTTTAGAGTTTCTTCTGTCTTCTTTCAGAAATAGTCATTTTTAGGGCCAGAGGTTCCAGAACATGGCACCTGTTGGGATCTGGTCTTTACCACCAGTCCTTGAGGTCTCTAAATCTCAGTCTCTTTAATCAGACATATCTTTGTTATTGGTCTTTCAAGCACATTGTTTTTTGTCTGAAGTCGAACAGTACGCACAAGGCCTTGTGCGTCTGCCTTTGTCTCCAATATTCTGCCCATTAACCAGGAGCCTCGTGGTGCAGTGGAGTCAACCACCACAACTATGTCACCTGGAGCAAAGTTCCTCTTCACCTTAGGCCACCGCTGTCGTTCTTGGATTAAAGGTAAGTACTCCTGTGTCCACCTTTTCCAGAAGAGATCTGCCATGTATTGCACTTGTCTCCATCTGCGCTTTAGGTATAAGTCCTCTTTACTGAAGAGTCCAGGCGGCAGTATTGGCTTGGTTTTCAACAGAAGAAGGTGGTTTGGGGTGAGTGCTTCCAGATCCATTGGGTCCTCAGAAAGTTTTGTAATGGGTCGATCATTTAAAATTGCTTCAACTTCACAGATTAAAGTTTGCAATCCTTCATCATCCAGAACTTGTTGGCTAAGAACAGAGCGCAGCACGTTTGAACCATGCGGATCAAACGTTCCCATACACCTCCGTGATGAGATCCTGCTGGGGGTTAAAGTACCACTTTATTCCCTTCTGAAGCATAGCAGTCTGGATTCTGTCCTGATTCAAGGCATTGAGTGCTTCTCTCAATTCTCTTTCAGCTCCAATAAAATTTGTGCCATTGTCTGATCTTAAAGACAACACTTGACCTCGTCGACAAATAAATCTTCAGTAATGCATGGATGCAGGAGTCTGTGTCAAGAGTATGTGCAACTTCAAGATGTACAGCCCTGCTTGCCATGCAGGTGAAGATTACGCCATATCTTTTAACAAGGCTTCGTCCTCTCTTGATCTCTATAGGACCGAAGTAGTCTACTCCTACATCTGTAAATGGAGGCTTGTCTGGTAGAATCCTTTCCAGAGGTAAGTCTGCCATTTTCTGTTCTCCAACTCTTCCCCGATGTCGCTTTGCACATAACACAGTCTGTGATGATCCTTCTTGCTGCAGAGTTAGCTTTGATAATCCAGTATTTTTTACGGAGTCGTGACAGCATGTGATTTCTTCCTCCGTGGCCAAGTTGTTCATGGATATGTCGTAGCAACAGTGTGGATATGTGCAGGTCTTTTGAGAGGATAACTGGGTGCTTGGCCTCTTCAGGCATCGCTAGCTTACTCAGGCTGACCACCTACTCTCAAAAGTCCATCGTCCAACACCGGGTCCAGTTTATACAGATGACTGCTTCTTTTAACACCATTTTTACCAGCTTCTAATGTAGATAGTTCATCCTCGAAGATTTGTCTTTGACTGAAAGAGATGACTGCATGTTCTGCTTGCACCAGATCTTCAGGATGTAAACACTGTCCTTGGAGTGTTGCTTTAAAGACTTGCATCTCCTTTAGTTGGCTGGACTCATCTTTAAAGCTACTTGCAGCAGTCTGGATCTCATTTCTTTTTCTAGTCAGCGATAAGATAGTTGTTTTACCTTAAGTAGCCAAGCTACAGCTGTCAGCAGACTTCTCCATGAAGAGAAATAGTTTATCAGAGAGCTGGTGGGGTTCAATGGACCTTTAACAATGAGGTTGCTTGTGATGTCTTGCTTGACTTCTGGATCATTGGCAGGGATTGAAGTTTCTAAATGATGTTTCTGCCATTCTCTGTCTGGTTGACAGAGAAACTCTGGTCCCTTGATCCATCTCGTGCAGCTTAAGAAGCGGTTTGCTGCTAGCCCTCTAGAGGCTTCATCAGCTGGATTTTCCTTTGTGCTAACATATCTCCATTGTGACACATCAGTAGCATCCCTTACAAAAGAGATCCTGTTTGCTACAAATGTTCGAAAACGTTTGGTTTCATTGTTGACATATTTCAGTACTGTTGTGCTATCAGTCCAGAAGATGGATTTTTCCAGTTGAAGCTGTAATTCTTTCCGAAGCATTATATCAACTTTGACGGCTAGAACTGCAGCTGTGAGCTCCAATCTGGGAATCGTTACTTGCTTCAATGGTGATACTCTTGCTTTCCCCATCATGAAAGCAACATGCACCTCCTTGTCATTGTTTTCCAGTCTGAGATATGAAACCGTACTCATATCCACTCTCGCTGGCGTCTGAAAAGTGGTGCAGCTGTGCATTTCTGATTTGACCAAAGCTTGTGGGCTTCATGCAACGGTCCACTTTAAACTCTGTCATCTTGTTCAGATCTGCTAGCCATCCTGTCCACTGCTGAGAAACAGTTTGGGGTATGTTTTCGTCCCATCCAAGGTTTTTTTTACAGAGTTCCTGCATAATCAGTTTGGCTGTCAGAATAAATGGTGCTAGGAATCCTAAAGGGTCGTAAACAGAGCCAACCACGGACAAGATGCCGCGTCTAGTGTATGCTCGTGGCTGTGCAGTAATTCTGAACCTGAACACATCTGTTTCGACACACCAGTGCAATCCTAGTGCTCTTTCCATCGGCAGATTGTCCCGGTCCAAGTCCAACTCCGTTGTCTCTTTGGTTCTGTTTTCTTGTGGAATGGATGCCAATACTTTACGACTGTTGCTGATCCACTTTGACAGTATGAATCCTCCCTTCTGGCAGAGAGCAGTCAGGTCTCTTACCATAAGAACAGCATCCTGTTCTGAGGACATGGATTTCAAACAATCATCTACGTAAAAGTTGTTCTTTACGGTGTCTATAACTTCTGCTGGAAAGTGAGCTTTGTTATCTTCAGCTGTCTTTCTTAGAGCAAAGTTTGCACAACTTCGGTGATGACACTGCTCCAAAGAGGTGTACTTTCATCCTGTATTCGACGAGATCCTGCTGCACATCACCATCAGGCCACCATAGGAATCGCAGATAGTCAATGTGTTTCTCTGACACTTTGACCTGGTGAAACATTGCTTTGATGTCAGCCATCAAAGCAACCGGTTCTTGTCGAATCGGATGAGTACTCCGATGAGTGAGTTGGTAAGATCTGGACCCTGTAGCAGTTGTTCATTGAGCGATGTACCTTTGAAGCCAGCACCACAGTCGAAAACCACTCTTAAGGTTCCTTTCCTTGAGTGGTAAACCCCGTGATGTGGGATGTACCAGAGTTGCTCATCATTGCGCTTCAGTTGATCTACTGGTATCATTTCAGCATAGTCGTTGTCAATCATTTCTTTGAGAAAAGCTGTATATTCATTGTGAAACATCTCATTTTTACCAAACTTGCGTTTCAGGCTTTGGATGCGCTGCTCTGCTATGCAACGGTTATTTGGCATGCTGGGATTTTCTTCCTTGAAAGGTAAGTCTAGGCAGTAGTGACCGTCTTTCATCCTAGTTGAGTGATTCACAATATCCAGGAATTTTATTTCTTCTCTGGACATTTCCTCTGTTTCCTTGCTGGTTCCTTCATTGAAGTCATGATTGTATTGTTTTACCAGTAGCTCCTCTAGATTCACAATAGACAGTCGATTGACAGCAGCGACAGGGCAGCCATTCTCATCCCTGACATCGTTGTCTCCTCTCAAAGGACCATAGATGACCCACCCCAATAGGGTCCTCACAGCGTATGGTCCATCACCTTGGCTATTGACCACTTCCCAAGGTTCCAATACCTTCGAAGCATTTGTGCCGATGAGCAGGTCAATGCCGGAGTCTATTTCATGAATCTTGACGTCTTTCAAGTAAGGCCATTGTATCAGGTCTTCTTGTCTGGGAATGTTGAGCTTGGAAACAGGCATTGTGTTGTGTGTGAATACATTGGACAGTTGAATGAAATCATTTTTGTCCAGACTTGATATTTCCAAACCTGAGATATGATGACTGGTCACAGGTTTCACTTGGTTCATGGTTCGCAGAAGAATACTGGTTTTTGGTCCTGTTATGTTCAGTCTTCTCATCAAGCTTTCTGTGCAGAAGGTAGATGAGCTGCCATGATCCAAAAATGCATATGTTTGTAACACTTTGTCTCCTTTGGGTGTCTTTACTTGTACTGGAACAATAGAGAAAAGACAGGCTTCTTCACCGGCCCCAATATGCCCACATGTATGAGGTGAGAGAACAGCACTGCTCCCAATTGATTTCTCATTCAGTTCCGTTTGCTTTCTCATGTCCTTTTGTTCAATGTGAAGTATTTCAGGATGATTTTTATTGCACACGTCACAAGTCAAGCGACTACTGCAGTCTTTGCTCATGTGTCCTACCTTCAAACATCCAAAACAGACTCCCTTTTCCTTTAAGAAGTCTATTTTTTCCTGTGCATCTTCTTCCTGATTTGTGGACACCGCACCAATGTGTGACCACCTCTATCACAGAACAAACAGGAACTTTGAGAATTAGTGGCAGATACATTTTTCATTCCATTTGTCGTCATTTTTTCATGTTTTGGTGTTTCTACAGGTGTTACAGTTGTTGCAAAACTGCTTCCTCTTGGTCTCAACTTGTCTCTTGCTTTAGTAAAGGTGGAGCCTCTGACAGATGTAGTTGTCTTAGCATCCTGGATGTTTCCAAAAAGTGGATCTGACAATATCTTCACTTGTCTCTCCATGAAGTCTACTAGATCAGAGAAAGTAGCTCGGCATCCATTTTTTTCCTGAATTTCACATGCCCTATTCCTCCACTTGTCTCTGAGCTTGTAAGGCAGTTTCAGAAGAATGGTCTTCATACTGGAAGCAACATTCATCTCCTCCATATAGGTGAGCTGTCCCATTGCATTGCAACAGCCTCTAAGGAACAATGAAAACGCTTGCAATGCTTTCACGTCCTCTGGCTTGATCGTTGGCCAGGCAAATGCTTTGTCCATATATGCTGTGGCAATCTTATGTTCATTACCAAAATGTTCTTTAAGTAGATTTTTTGCTCTTTTATAGCCCTCAGCTGGAGGCAAGTGTTGGCAGCTGCGGACTAAATCCTTAGGATACCCTCTGGTGTATTGCTCTAGGAAATGCAGGCAGTCACTGTAATCGTCTGTCTTTGTTTCCACTCCTCTCTCAAATGCCCTGATGAAAACTCCATATTGCAATGGATCACCATCATAAACAGGAATGTCTCTTGGTGGTAAGGTAGAAGAGAGATTTTGTTGAGCCAGAAGAGCAGTGATGTCATTTTGCCTCTGAATTATGTGATAGATATCACCTTGGTTACCATCATTTACAGGTTGTTGTGTTAGAGGAGTCATATCCTGAGCTCTAACAGATGGTCCATCAGCTCTTTCCTTTGGTCGAACAACCTGTTGCTGGGAAGAAGAAGACTCAGTTCCAGTCCACACATTCTGTCTTTGTTGCACTTGATCAGGTAAATAGGTGTTTGCATGGGGATTTAATTTGACTGAGGTTTTCTTCTGAGCAGTTCCTTTTCTCAAATACGAGTTCATCCCATCAGAGACTCTTGAGCCTTTTCTTGATCCCATTGATTCAAGTACATTGATTTTTGCATTGGTTGCTGCCAGTTCAGTCTCTAGTTCCAGTTGTTCCTTTTTCCTTTTCAATTGTTCTTCTTGTCTTTTCAGTTGTTCTTCCTGTGCCTCAAGGTCATGCTTTTTCTGCAGAGCAGCAACCCGTTCCATGAGAGCAGCCTTTTCTGCCTGAGCTTTAATGCGAGCAGAAGATGTTGAAGATGCATGTGATGAAGAACTTGATTTGTGGTTTGATTTGGGTTTTGATACATTAGAAACACTGTCATCCGGTCCAATATCATCTGTGTTTACGCTTTCAGCAATGCTGTGTGTTTTATGCCCTCCAACCTCTGAACACCACACATTTACGTCCTGTATAAAACCATCAAAAGTTCCCATTTTTTGTTGAAACCACTGATTTTGCTTTTCAAGTTCATTTTCAGGCAGTGGTAACTTCACCAATGACTCATGATTCTCTTTGGCTTCATCACAGATATTGATCAGTTTAACCAAGTTAGATTGTACTTCATTTGCATTCTCCTTTGATTTCATGAGCTCTTTCAACATTTCCATTGACTTCTTAGCTTGTTTGCATTTCAAGTTTCTTGTTTTCTGACAGTTTTCAATGAACATTTCCAAACCTTTAGCAGTGTGTTTAATAAACCTTTTTCTTTTTTTCAGAATCCTGTGCAACATACGCCATCTTCGCGACGGAACGTCAGACTTGACAATAGACATTTGATTTTCTTTAAGCGTGATCCGTTAAACCACACGCGAATGGCAGAAAGTTTCAAAGAGCCGATATTGTTGTGACTTTATAGATTTAGTCATGAAATCCCTTAGTTTAGCAGTTTCCACACGCTGATCATCGCTTTTCCAATAAAGCTTAATGTTCACATACCCCTCCGCCTGCAGCGTTGTCTTCGGAGTTTCCAATCTCCGTCAATCGGCTCCGCACAGGTGGCGTCAATGTCCCGTTGATTGGGAGTTGCGCGTCGGTTGTTGTGAAAAGAAAAAACAATCGGTTTTCTTCCGTGAAAACAGTCGTCATCCAACATTTTACAGGCTCAATTTCACTCATAGAGCAAGAGTTCTCACTTAATGTAACGGCAATTTTTCGTTGCTTTACATTTAGTCCTGATCCTTTTCCATCATGCACAGGTAGGGAAATGAACTTACGCAGACACAAAAGATGGCTTTCCAGATTGATAGTTGTTGTTGTTGTTTGTAGTTTATTGCAGAAAATTTGTACAAAAAAGATTAACATACCGGTTTGTTTCTTTGATTGTTTCCCATTGTTTGCTATGGTCTGATCCTGTGGTCTGTCTGATCCTGTGGTCTGGTGAGAACTGTTGGTGCTCCCCCTACCTGTGCCTTCCACTTCCTGTCACCTATGCCCTCTATATACAACCATGTGCATCTAATCACTGCCACCCAGTGTCCAAAATACTAATGTAAATAAATCTAAACAAAATAAAATACCATGCCAACAATAAACATAAATGGCTCCTACACCACTGTCGGCCCAGCGAGCAGCAAACTGGCCTGATAATCTTGAATAATAAACCACTATGAAAGTGGCTGTGTGACAACATCATGACAACAACCGGAATCCGCAGCCTGGTCTCAACCGATCCAGCACAACAGTTTGCTCATGCAGGGAGCAGCAGCAGAGTCAGGATGATAGAAGAAGCTTTCACTCACCACAGCTGAGGCCTCAGGCCAGGAGGAAGGCGGCACGGCGGTTTTCCCTCGGGGCAAACTTCTGGGTGACTCTGGAGTTTTTCCAGACAGTCCGCTGACTCGTTGTGGACCCGCAGTGTTTGTAGTGCTGCCGCCTGTTGGGCAGCCATGTTTACCCTTCTAAGTAAGGTTGAGCCCAGTTTCACAGCATCGTCCAGGTTTTACAATCCTCTCAGAAAGATGAAGATGAAAACAGGCTCTGGACGGTCTAACGTTACGGACGGTCACACGCGGCCGCTGTCAGGGCTCCAGTGTTCATACTACGTTAGCTTGCTGTTAGCCATGATGCTAACCTGTTGCTATTTGCAGACTAATAACTCTCACACACACAAAACTGTGTAGCAGTGTGACAGACTTATTATAAACTAACCAGGCTGCTAACTGTCTCTGTACATTAATTAAATTAGACTTTTCTTTCTCCTGCCGCTGGTCGCTGCCTCCACAGGAAAGACACATCAGGTTGTCTTCTTCTTCTTCTTCTTGGTTAATGGCGGATTGCTTTTAGGTGCATACTGCCACCTACTGTCCTGGAGTCTGTAACATCATATCACTCAACTACAAACCCCATTAAGGTGCGCTCATATTCTGTGTTCTGCTGTGCCTGTTAGCCCCGCCCCTTAACCAATCACAATTTTAGAAACGTGATTGCCATCTACATGGACGAATCAGAGGCCTCTCATAAAGTAAACATCATAGTCTGTCACAGCTCAGGGTCAGAGGTCACCCTCTTAAAGTGACAGAGCCTAATATACACTTGTATGCTGCGATTCACCTTTTAACTCAAACCCAGAGGTCACATGATATGTACAGTATATAGCATTTAGGGCATATGCCAACTTTTTAGCCTCTTTTAGCTCCTGGTTTTGGTTTTTCTGCACATTTACTGTTTTGTTCAGTCTCAGTGTTTTAGAAACTATTTTTTATAATTACTTGATTAAAGTCGTTCATCAAGCAGAATATTTTAAACATGTTCTGGTTTCAGCTTCAGTGAAGATTTGATTTTTCTCTATAATATGCTGAAGTGAACTTACCACACTCTTATTTTCATTATTACCACAGCGACACTCTGACAGTCTGTAAGATCTTCAGAAACTTTGGAAGAAATAATTCAATGATCAACGTTAATCGATCTCATATCTGAAGTGTGAATCCTCAAAGACGGAGTCCAGTTGTGACAAACGGAGCCCACAGAGACAGAACTTGTGATTAGTGAAGGTTTTTATTAAATTAAGTACAAGTGAAAGACAATATGTGATTATATGGATAACAAACAAGAAATAGAAGTTAAACAGCTGTAAAGAATTAAATGCAGATTGTTTTTGGCTAAAGTGGGAGGAGAGACGGTTTTGGCCTTTTGCTGCTTACTAATGTACCAAATAAGGTTTTTCGCTGCTTAGATTTGAAACAAACTATACGTGAAATATTCTGCTGCTTCTTATTTTTAACTGATCGAGGAAAAGAACAAATAGAGATTTAAAGATTTCAAAGACGTGATGTGGGTCAAAGGTCGTGGTCAGATTTCTCTCTCAGCAGGGAATCTGTTTAAAATGTCTGTTTTTACTCAGATTGGCCGAATTCCATCCCACTGAAGTCAAAACATCAACTACTGAATCTGCAGTTACACAACCATCATTTCTAACAAGAAAAAATTATCTCATGAACATTTTCTTATAATAAGCAAAGACAAACAAAGCAAACTAAACACTTCCTGACAGTAACTGACCCATCGCTAAGCCACGCCCCCCTTAGTTACTGCTGCTAAGTAACACGACGCTCTCACTGTCTGTTGCTCGCTGGAGAAATATTGTCTAATTTTTGGAAAAGGCGATTTCAGGAAGAAGCAGCCAGTTGTGCCGTTTTATTTTAAGGTTTTATTCAGACTCAAACCGACGAGACGAAAATTAAAGACAGCGTAAAAACCGTGTTCGTGCAGACGGAGCCTCAGTTAGAGCGAGTCCTGTGCTGCGCTGTCATTGGACAGCTGTGTATTCGGGCCGTGGCTTAGTGAAGGGTCATTTAATAACAAGAAACAAACTCCAGTCAATAAAAACTTGTAACTCAAACCACTCCAGTTTCCTGGAGTCAAATATAAATTCTAATAAGAAAAGACAAAGGAGGGATTAACTAAACAAAATCAAGCAGAACACAGATTAAACTTTTTTTAACTTCAGAATAAAAGTCACATTCTGTGACAGCAGTAACATTTTAAACCAGGATGTTTTAAATATTTAGCTGTCACACAAAGATTCGCTGAACAAGATACAAGAAAACATGTTTATACAACCAAAGATTATAAAGACGGTCGATTACGTTTTTGTGGGCTTAATATTAATAAATCTTCAGACTTCCACAGTTGAAGATTAATATCATGCTCAGCATCAGCTCTGACAGTCTGACGTCATCCCAGGGGTCACATACAGACGCGTGGTCGTGACCTGTTGGCGCCACTTTTTAACGTCCTGGTTTCTTTTTAGCCTCGTTTCAAAAACAACAAACTGCTGGTTAACGTTGTGAAACGTCACAGTTTGGTGAGCTTTAGGAAAAGATCGTGGTTTGGGTTGAAACAACTTTGTTAGTTACGTAACATCCCTTAAAGGAATCAACCTAAAAACTGTCCTGTGACTTCGTAGCGCAGCTTTTACAACAACATGTCAGATCCACGTCAGCTGTTTCAGAGCAGCTGAGGCAAAGTAAATCTATGTGGAGCTTCATGAACGTTGACGTCCTGCACGGATTCCTGTTTGCAAACTGTCATAACAGTCCTGTGCAGAAGAGCATTAGGAGCATGTGTGAAATGTTTTTTTGATTTCTGAGATAAAAAGTCAGAAGTCTGACTTTAATCTCAGAACTCAAAAAACTTTTCACATGTGGCCCTAATCCTCTTCCGCAGTCCTGAACTTTGAGGAACGGACAGCTCGTCACAGCTTTCAGGTTTACGTTCCCCTCCTCTGAGCCCTGCTCCACACGGGTATTTTTATATCCTGCGTTTAAAAAAAATCTCCGTCCACATGAAAATGCAAACACACATTATCAAGTCAAGAGCACGGCAGACTGCCTGGCGGCGATATGGCTCTAACCGTAAACGTTGGCCAATCACAGCCTAATAAAATTGTAAACAAAGCAGGCAGTAGAACCCAATCTGACATCAAACGCAGCGGATAACGGCGCTCACTCTGACGTCGCGAGGCAAAAACTCTGGTTTTACTGTCTGCACGACAGCACTGCAACCGGCGTTTCTGAAAATCCTCACCCTGGCAGGGATTTTCAAAAATGTTCGGTTTCAGTGACCTGATGCTGCGTTTCCGTGCGGACGAACGGCCGAACTGCGTAGAAAAAAGTCATGGTTATGAAAATACCCGTGTTCGCACAGACGCCACTAAAGAGCTGTTGGGAGACGGGGTGCAAAGAGCGTCCTCAAGAAACTGTTAACCAACCAGAACGTTTGCTAGCTGAAGGTTAGCTAACTGCTAGCAGGCAAGCTAACTGAACAAGCTAACGTGCATGTGAGCAGCTTTTTCAAAACTCGCCACACAAGGAGAAACTACGCTGCAAAGCCTCCAGCATTTAGTTTGTTCTTTGCTGATCTTTCCAGAAACGAGCCTGACACCCTTTGAAAGGTCTGTTCTGATTCGACCGCGAGTCAGACTGACCGCTGATCAGTTCACATATGAAAAAACATTCTTTCCTTTAAAAAAAAAAAAAGTCTATAAACTCTTTTCAGGAACCTGAACAAGCTCATAAACATTTTCTTAGAAAGAAACATTGTATTTTATAATATTATATTATTATAAAAACATTATTGTAATATAATATTATTTCTTTATTTTTATTATTAGTAGATATTTATATTTAACTTAAGTTATTACAGTGATATAAATTATTCCCTTTGTTGTTTCAGGTCATTTTTACTAAAGACCTTAAACAACAAAGGTGACGTTTACACTGAATAAAATAAAATCGTTATCATTTATTGTGGAAGCTCCACCTTAATCTGATCAGTCGCAGGAGCGTATGAAGTCGTCGCAGCTGCAGATCCTCCTCCTCTGGGTCTGAAGACTTTCCAGAGGTACAAACCTACGAAGGCAGCGGCTAGAATAATGACGCCACCGAGGACGCCGAGACCAATGTTCCCAGGTTCTGGACCCTGACTCCCAGAGACGAAGGTGGTGGAGGTGGAGTCCACTGAAAGGAGACAAAGACGAAAGGAAACAGGTAAAATCATGTCAGTGTTTTTCCAACGTGGCGATGTCGCCCTGTCAGCCCAAACACTTTGTGTCCAGACTGAAACATGTCAACATCTATCAGAGGGACTGTTTCTGTTTGCAAAGTGGAAAGAAAGTACAAATATATATTTGTACTTTATTTCCACTTTAAATATATAAACTGATGTTTATGTGTGTAAAATATAAGAGGAAGCAAAAAGGCCGAATCAGGAAAGAGAACTATCTCTGCTTTCCTCTGATGGCAAAGTGTTTCAGTGAGGACAGATTCTCAGATCTGGACAGTGAGGGTGACAAAACCACAAACGTCTGATAAACACTGCAGCAGCAACTTGTCAGGAAACCACAGATTTCCCAGAACTGATATTTCCCAGAAATGAACTGGGCACAAACAAACTGGGTGTGGCCTTTTGATTCTCTCTTTGTTCTCTGGACTAAGAGAGAATGCTAAGTTGTTTTATGGTGATGTCTAGAAAAAAGCTGTTGTGTAAGATTAGGGAAGCCAGCAGTTAATAAAGTTTAATTTACTCTAAGCAACAACCTGAAACCACAAGCAGAGGAAACACGTGGTGACTCACAAGCGGCTGGAGAGGAGCCGGAGTCCAAGAGACTGCTGCAATTAACTGGAAGACAGAAAAGGAGTCGACGTTCAGAGTCAGATGAGAAGAGAGTTTTCTGTCATGTTCAACAACACACGTCTTTATTATAAGAGCTCACGAGCCGCAGAGACTGGAAACAGGACTAATCTTGTTATTTAATTTAAAATCTTTACGTGTAAAACATCATTAATCATCATCTCATTAATTTAACTGCTGAAACACAAATAAAAAAGAGTGTAAATGATCATGAGACACGTTTCAGTCTGCAGACGTTTTAAAGAACAAGAACACGTTTAGCTGCTGTGACACAGGAGCAGCGTGAGAGTTTAACAGAGGAAGGATAATGTAAAACACTTTTGCAGCTTGAGGTTTTCACTCACCTCTGCAGTGAGCTTCCTCATTGTGCTACACAGGAAAGGCAGTGACACACAGATAAAGAAGAGTTTAGTGTAAATCACATTAGTATTCTAAAATTAGATGTTAACTAGTAAAACATGTTCAAACACGACGCCAGGACGAAGAGCTGCAGTTTGGTTTAAGGACACTTTAATAAAACTTGAACTGATAAAAATCTTTTTTTTATTACAAATTATGATTTTTAAAGTGTTTTTAAAAAGACGTGTTTTAAAAATAAAACCCAGATGTACAGATCCTGGAAGTTCAGAGGTTAGTGAACATGTCTGGACATGTTTCAGGTCTGAACCGTGAGTCATGACTTCCTGTTCAGTTGTGAATCTGTTATGATTTTTGTGGGGAGACGGAGCAAACAGGAGAGTTTCTATCTTATGACGCATTATGTTGTTCATATTTATATCTTTATAGATTTCAGCTTGTAGAGTTGGGTGTGAAACAGGATATTATAGTTCTACTAAACTGTGTTTGTTTTCTCCTTTGTGTAGTTAAATGCAGATGTTTTCAGATGTGACAGCTTCACTTTATCACATCATAGCTTCTTCTCACATGTGAAATATCTGCATAAAACCTGATAATCTGAATGAAGGATTCCAGTTAACTCAAAACTCTTTCAGCTGCTTTTCACCTGTAAGTGTGGCTGTTTGGGCGAGTGGACGCTGATCAGATCAGCTTTGTTCTTGTTACAGAGTAAATCTGGGGAATCCCCCCGGCAGATGTGGACATTCCCTCGTGCGGTGTGTCTGAATGTGGACATGAGCTTCTTTACCTCGCAGCCCTCCTGGTAGTACACGTTGTCCATGCAGACCTTTAGGATGATGGACTGGCTGGTCCTGTTATGGACCAGTTTGGGATCATATGTACCGTCGTAGTTAGCCAACACGATGCGCTGGAAAACAAACAGACTGTGACTGATATGTTCCCAAATGATGTGAAATTACAGATCCGTCATTGTAGAATGTAACACTGGTGTGTCTGATTTATGATCTCTTAATCAGTGACCATCTAAAACACAAAAACATCCTGCAGTCTGGATCTTAGCAGAGAGACAGGAGGACTTACCTTCAGGTCTTTCTCCCAGAACGGGGTGCAGCTGGGTGAGCTGGGAGGCCGCGACACGCTGTAGACGACAAACCCGTCACGCTCTGTGACGTCGCAGCTCAGAGCTGACGGAGGCTCTGCTGCTGCTGCTGGAAGTGAAGAGAGAACTCGGTGAGGTGAGTCTGAACACAAACAGGCTCCAGTTACTTCTTCACTCAGCGTCGTTTTAATGTTAGTGATCCGACTTTATGTTTCTGGAGTCTGGTTTGAGCCTCCAGAGCGATCACACACTTCTGGATGGACTGTGGTGAAACCTGCTCATAACTGTAATAACTAACTGATGTAGTCAGCTAATGTTATACAGGACAGACCTGAGTACAGCAGAGAGAGAAACGAACACGACCAGCGTCAGAGACGGCTGATTTTATTTGTCCCCGCAGGTCTGAGGGCCACAGGGCCTCAACACGAAGAGGGGGGGACACGGACCCTCCAGGGGACGCAAGAGACGCACAGCAGTAATGCACATGTAAATATCTGCCACGTTGTTTTCTCTTTTCTTTTCACCTTGTATCTGTTTATTCCATATTTATACATTTCTACATTTATTTTTGTCAGCTGTACGTTCGTCTACGCGTCGCACCTGATCACCAAAGCTACGCCCTCGTACGTGTACAACAGTGGTGACAAAGCTGATTCTAAAGAGACGGACCGGATTTAAACCTGTGAATCTGATGTCGTTAAGAGACGTGAGGACGAGGTCTGGAAGTGGAAGGCTGAGCCTTTGAGGGTTTAGGTCCGTCCCACGGTCACATCGTCAGGTGCATCAGGGCTCTCTTTGCCTGAGGTAATTACCCACAGTTCATAGCGTTGTGCTGTATATAACACAGGTGTACCAGGGGAAGACAGCGTTTTAAAAAAGGTAAAGAAACAGAATAAGCAGCTACAAGAAAGAAGAAGTCCACATGTTAGGGTGTGATGCTGTTTTGATAAAAACATTTAAATGTATTATTTGAACATTAACTTTTGTCATTTTCAAATAATCAGTTTACTGGTTTAAATCAGACAGTCGGCCTCTTTAATGGCTGGGATTGGGCCAAAGTGTTTTGCTTATCACAGCACAGTTATTCATTGAACAGATCCCTGCACACAGAGTGTGAATGAGCGATCAAATATAATCACAGCTGAGTTCATGTAGAAGGCGGAAAGTGTCGCTGAGATGTGAGTCTGTGTCAGCAGTGAGATAAGCTTTGGTTTGTAAAAGATAAACTGACTGTGGTTCAGTTCTAACAGAGTTCACATCACGTCATGTTGTGTTTTCATGAATGAATGAAGCAACAGTTGATGTTTCTAGCACGAGTGTGAGCCACAGCTGAAACAGTGAGGCCGACCAAAGCCTGACGGACGGGTCCATGTAGGCCCAAACATGACGTCAAAACCCTGAGACACCCGTCGCTCACGAGAGATGGAACCGTATTACTGGATTATAAACTCTCTGCGAATCTGAAGACTATTAGTCATCAGAGACGCTGCGTTGGTGTCTGACAGCTGAGCCTGTAGGTGGGCTGATTAACCAGAGACGATCCGAGTCTGACAAACACTCTGAGCCAGGAGACGGTTTGTTGGTGCAGCTACCAGGATTACGGTGTTACTGCCGCTGTTCTATGTCATCAAACCACGGCTATGCTGCGCGATCATGCGCAGGAGACGCTGGTGCCAACAGGAAGTAGCCCTGCAGTAGTATTTCATTGGTCCAAAACTGGCTTCACTGCTCTCCATTCAAATCAGCGCGGTGGTTTCATCCAGTAATAAACTGTCTATGGTTTCTAGTTGGAAAGTCAAACGACCACAGAGAGAAGCTTCAGTCTGGTTGCTCCTGTGTTGGCGAGGTGGGGCCCCCACAGGCCCTCAGCCGCTCGCCACATGTGGTCTAAATGGCGGCACTGGTTTCCCGCCGAGTAACACGACCACATCAGGGCTGAATCACGTGAACACACACACCAACGCTCTGTGAAGTTAAGTCACCATCCTGCAGGAATCCTGACACGACGCGCTCTTCCAACCCCTGCTAACTTTAAACATCCACATCTACTGATTCTTAGAAACTGACACATGGGTCCTGCTGGCTACCAGAGCCTGTCTGCTGCAGACCGCCAGAGTCCAGGACGTACCAGGGAGTCTGCTGATGTTTAATAAAATTAGCACGATGAGACGTATCTGAACTTCAGCACTTAGCAGCGACTTGCATGAGTCACCAGGAGCCAAACTGTAATAGCTGCTGACTTCCTGTTTCAGCCGTATGCTCCTGTCCTTCTGAACTGTGTGATAATTCTTATGCTCAGTGTCTGAAACCACATCCTCATTTCTTTCAGATTCACTCGCTCATTATTGCGTGACGCCACAACAAACAACTGGATGTAATCAGACTACACGTATGCAGGTCGACCAGCTCACAAAGTGAAAATCCTCAAATATCCCAGCACCTCGAGACCTACAGCAGGTCCGGACTCTGAATCCTTAACGCTGGATTTAAACTGTAACGAGCAGGATGAAGCTGTCAGACTTAATTTAAGAGGATTTAAGCTTTAAGATCTTTTTTATTTATGTGAATCTTATTTATTTAATTACCATTAATCTGTGATCAAATGTAAGGAAGTAGAATTACAGTAGAACAGCTGACTCAGCTTCCAACAGGTTATTTGGTTTAAGTGACCTGCTGTTCTAAAACAGTGTCAGCGGTTTGAGAGTAACGTCCTGCTAACAGGATAAACACAGATCCAAACTCAGGGATGAAAAAGGCGACATATTTGCGAAAACAAAGAATTCTGCTCCTCTGAGACATTAAAAGTATTTCTGTTCTCTGTTATCGTGTCCGGTTTCATCTTGGAAGACGTGATGCTTCAACATTGTGTTTACTTAAAGTACCATTCAGACTTTCCCATAGGATGTTTTTTCTGGATATAAACACTAATACACACCGGTCTTTGCACACCTTATGTATGCAAACAAATTTGGGTGGGGTTTTGAATATTTTATGTTTTCCAATAAAAAAGATTCAATGTCACATTTCTTTGGACTGTTATTATAATTACTTTCCTATATATGAACAAAAGTTGGAAAATATAGAGCAGATTATAAATAAATAACACCCAGAAAGCTAAACTTGCTAAAGAAGTGTACTGGGAGAAATTCTAACCCTTTATGGGATTAAGGTCATCTGGTTTTGATGCTCTGCACAGTGAATGTTTCCTCGTGGCCCAGGACCCGTAGGGGCCCGTAGGGGCCCCACCTCCTGTTAACATGATCTCCTTTTGTGTCCTTATTTACAGCTTTTGTTTTTGACCTGTAATAATGTGTAACATGTAAGACCCAGGAGGTTTCCTCACTCCCAAACCTCTCATCCTCGGACACACCTGTTACGCACGAACACGTTACGCACAGAGAGCACGTGTCACGGAGAGAATTCTTCGAAGGAGGAGGACAGGAAGCGAGCTAAGCACCGAGAGTTACATCATTTATCATCAAGGGAAAGTTTAGTAGTAGCGGCGGCGCTCCGCCATTATCACACACACACACACACACACACACGGAGTCACGTGAGTGATTTTCCTGAAAAGCGGCAGGTTTGCATGTAAACTGTAACTTCCTGAAGCACCGACACACGACAAACTACAGAAACGTAAATGTGCCGATCACTTATTCCCCGGGTCTCTCTGCATGACAGGAGAAGGAAAAGTAATGACTCCTGTGGGCTCAAACTTTGTCTCAGAAGCAGCGGAACGTCAGCGTTTGGTTCTCAGCGCGTAAAAACAGTTTGTCAGTAAACTCACCGACGATCAGCAACAACAGGCAGGAAGTATTCTTGAAGTTCATGCTGACGGACTGCTGCTCCTTGGTGAGGTGGGCTGACTCAGGAAATGCCGGCTATTCTAATAAAAAAATATGTCCGCATTGATTTTATGGTGCTCCCGCCCCGCGCATGACGCACCGCCCCCCCCCCCCACACACACATACACACACACGCACGCCCCACCTCCACAGTATTCCTGTATTACTATCGTATATTAACAGTTACTGTAGTTGTGTTTGGATCCCCTCAAATGTATATTAGTAATAATGCATCTGAAAAAAAACATAGGAAACACAGCAGTTATACTTTATAAACAATATAGTAATTAAAAAAACAATGAAAATGCCTCTACAGGAAACTTACAGTGTTTAACTTCACTATAAGATTTCCAGCTCAAACTGTATTCATATAAGAGTCTAATATCCTGTAGCAGTAATCCTGTCTCCATCGGTGGAGCTGAGGTGGAGCAGGTGAATCAACCTGACGTGGTCGTCTCACATCTCCACGCTCTTGAAGAAAGCTCAGAAACTACTGGAAGCTTAAGAAGGTCAGATTCACAAGTTCCTGTCAGCTTTTCCAGAAGAGCAACACAAAGCATCCTGATGGAAACATCACTAACTAACATGGGATGTGCACGGACCAGGACCAGAGGGCTATTCAGCGGGGTTAAAGCTGCTCAGAAGATCATTGGTCCCCATCTCCTGAGCATCAGTGGCCTCGCGTGATGGGGGAGCTCCTGCTTTTGTAGCCTGTGATGTTTTTGACGACCTGCCACAAATCTTTGGTGTTGAGTCTCTCTCCAGTCTCTGCTGACGTCTCCGCTTCGCCTCCTTGATGCCAGCTTTCAGTCTCGCTCTGGACAGAGCCCTCCCCTCTCCATTCATCCAGGCCTTCTGATTGGGGAATGATTGACCACCATCATCAACACCTTTGCTGATGTCCTGCAGAGCTGTTGTAGATTCATCTGTCCACACGTCGGCTGTTTTAATTGTTGGCTTGACCCTTTTAATCATCTGGGTGTAAGTGGGCTGAAGAAGCAGAGAAATATGTTCTGATAATAGGAATATTGGTGTAGACGTGGTCCAGCATGTTTGGATGTGAACATGCACAGGTTGTTTTGTCATGTGACTTCTGATGATTTAGGGCGGCTGTGGCTCAGGAGGTAGAGTGGGTTGCCCGTTAATCAGAAGGTCGGCGGTTTAATCCCCGGCTCCTCCAGGCTGCATGTCGAAGTGTCCTTGGGCAAACACTGGAGAATTCTCTGGGCAGATATCTCAACATTAAAAATTCCACATCTGCTGAACATTGTCCGTCCACCAAGACCAAGAAAAGTCCGTCTGCTGTAAAAGTGAAGCCTGTTCGCGGATCCCCTTCAGACTGCACAGCTGAGCAGGAAAGGAGAATTCTCGGCAGTAGGCAGATTTTTTTGACAACAGAAAAATAAAAAATAAATGCTTTGATAGCGGCTTCCTTAGTGATTGTGCCTACAAAATAAAAGCGTGAGAGCTTTTACTTTGAACAGTTCTGAAGGACATTCAAGAGTTTCTGCTTTGGCTGAAAACTGAGGGACCGGCGTTGGACGTGACTCTCTGACGAGGAGGCCACGATGAAAGACAGTTAACTGATGGAATCGGAGGCCACGATGACAGATGTGAGGCCCTTCTTTATATTCGGCCCTCTCTGGTGCACTGACCTGTTATCACCACTAAGGCGCAGCAGTTAGTCCCTCTTCATGTAACTAACTCACAAAGCTGCTTTCTGTTTACCATTTATTACATTTATTTATTCATTTAGCTGATGCTTTTATCCAAAGCGGATGGGTTACAGTGGGGGATTGAACCCGGGTCTCATGTGTCTTATCCACTGCGCCATCACCACCCTAAGATTTTACCTCGTTAAATATCTTTAAAGGCCGTGTTAACAGGAAGAGCTCAACATGAAGTAACTGCGCTATAATCATAATGTAAACAGCTGCAGTTCTGTTGTAGCTGTTAAAAGTAGGACGTGTTGTGATGGAGGAATAAAAGCCCACATTTATTATTTGGCGAGAGCTAAAATTAATTTGTTCATTTTCCACAACAAATATTTTAAGCAAAATTGTGGAAGAAAACAACATGTCAGGTGAGCTCATGAGGAAGTTTCTACAGCATCTAGAAGCTTCAGCCTCACTGGAAACTGCTTTGATGGGAAACTTCTACACACTGTGATCCACATCATGCAGCCAGATCATCTGTTCCCACATGCATCTGTTTACAGAGCAGAAAAAGAGCTCGTCTTTCAGGCTGGTGGCTTCACTCGGTAAAACTTATTATAACTTACATATTCAGTAATTACCAGGGAATAAATGAGGACAGCAGTTTATAGAGTAGCTAATGTTTACTAAATGTTTACTTAATGATTAGTCAATTATGAAACACGTGAGGAACAAATCAGGGATTAATTCATTGTTGATGGATTGTTAAAGAGGATTACCCTAATAATGGAGGAGATTATAGAAAGTGGTCAGTATGATCATTTCTCAGATATTCATGAATAAATCATTAATGATCCATTATTATCAGATCTCACAGTCTCTTCTTCAGTAACTCTTCATCTCTATATAGTTCTCCATTAGGAAATATTAGGGAATATTATTTATTTATCATTCTGCATTAAAGCCCTTTAAAGTAATGTGACATGTTTGGTCCTCTGTCCAAGCAGCAGATGGAACATCACTCCACATTACTCAGCATGCCTGCATTCATAGTGAGCACCAGAGAGAGAGAGAGAGAGAGAGAGAGAGAGAGAGAGAGCGAGAGTGGTTACAGCTTCAGGACTGAGTGACTACTGAATTGTCCTTAGCAATAATTTTGGATTTTAAAAAATGTGTATAACCAGTGTTGTCTGTCAGTGTCTAGACAATATATTTGATACACAAACTGTTAACAGTCAGCTGCAGATTAATGAGAACATAAACCGAAAGGCTGAGGAGTGTCGGGGGTCACCGTGACATATATAAATATGTCACTGTGACAAATATGGAGACACACCATCTTGGAAGTATAACACAGTAATTTATTTTTAACAAAGGATGAGCAATAAATCTAAATAGAACATATAACAAAGCACGTCGTGTGAAAATCAGTCAAGTCAGTATATACAGTCTATGGTCAGTAGTGATAGGTGTGAGTGAGGGAATGTTTGGTGGATGTAGAGGTGCTGAAGTGTAGAAATAAAACAATGGAGAAGTCAAAGCAGCCTCAACTACTTGCAGCTGGTTTAGTTTAATCCTGTTTCCTCCTGTTTTCTTTGTTAGGACAGTTAGAAGTGAAGGGTATGAGTTGCTTTTGTTTAGACTGCATAACTGGTGGCATTGATCATCGCTGTGAGTGGGAAAAGGGGGGAGACACTTCTGTGCTGCACTCCAGTTTCCTCTAGGCCGGGCATAACAATATATTTTAAGAGTTTATGATATATAGATTAATAATAATAAAGTATCTCAGTCCTTGGGCGGCTGTGGCTCAGGAGGTAGAGCGGGTTGGCAGTTCAATCCCCGGCTCCCCCAGGCTGCATGTCGAAGTGTCCTTGGGCAAGACACTGAACCCCAAATTGCTCCTGGCGGCTGTTCCGCCAGTGTATGAATGTTAGTTTCTGTTTGAGCACTTAGGCTCAGTGTATGAATGTGAGTGGAAGGTGTTAAAGCGCTTTGAGTGGTCAAAAAGACTAGAAAGGCTCTATACAAATACGGAGCATTTACTCTACAAAGATACTATAAATTGTTCATTTTTGTGAATCTCATTCAATGTGTGCGGGTCACTTCTTCTAAATGTGTTGTGGACACTAATGGCACCTCAAAGCGTTCCAGGTGCATGGTGGTGCATGACGCCGAAAGTGAACGAAAATCATGGCTGACCGTGACAAAGTGAACACACAGTTGCACCCTCAGCAGCTTTAGGTGTTAATTAAAAGGATGGCAGTTTAACTGCAACAACTGACACAAACAGCCCAGACGTTACTGGTTCTGTGTTCCCCTCTGGCTGTATAAGTTGGTAGCCCTAAAGTCAGTCAATGTTGTCGGTTACACTTCCTAATGTTTTGGCATTTTTAACAATAACTTTTATGCAGAAAATATGACTTTACGAGATTCTTTACTGTAACCAGCTACCGTATGTGGAAAACATATTTCTACATCAATGTACATGCAGAACAGGTTTTACTATATGATCGTATGTGTTATTTTAATTTAAATATATGCAAATATACATTTTGTTGCCGTTTAGTTTCTGGTTTACCATTTACAAAGTGAGCTTCCATGGGCGCTGACATTGTTTTGTGACGTCATTCAGCTGCTACTCGTGAAGTCGGGGTACAAATTTTTTCTCCGAGTTCACAAGTAGGAAATCCGACTTCAAGTGGCGTTCAGGATAGTTTTTTCTAGTTGGAAATTTCCCAGTTTCAAGTTGCCTGGAACGCAGCATTAGATCACTGAATCGTTAGGTGCGTTCGAGATGACAGCGGCTGACTTTCGCCGACTTGATTGTCTAATGCTGCGTTCCAGGCTTGTGTCAGTTGTTGCAGTTAAACTGCCATCCTTTTAATTAACACCTAAAGCTGCTGAGGGTGCAACTGTGTGTTCACTTTGTCATGGTCACCCATGATTTTCGTTCACTTTCGGCGTCACGCACCACCATGCACCTGGAACGCTTTGAGGTGCCATTAGTGTCCACAACACATTTAGAAGAAGTGACCCGCACACATTGAATGAGATTCACAAAAATGAACAATTTATAGTATCTTTGTAGAGTAAATGCTCCGTATTTGTATAGCGCCTTTCTAGTCTTTTCGACCACTCAAAGCGCTTTAACACCTTCCACTCACATTCATACACTGAGCCTAATGGTGCTTTCACACCAAACGCGAATCGAGCGTTTGGGGCGGCGAGTTTCCATACAAAGTCAATGCAGACGCGCGTAGGGCCGCGATTTCCAGGTGAGCGGCGCGAAGTGGGCGGGGCCGGCGACGCGAAGACAACGCGATGGAATTCGCGTGAGTTGAAAATTTTCAACTCGAGTGAAAAAGACGCGCGACGCTGAGTCGCGATAGCCTATCAGTGTTGAGATTGTCCATACATCACCGAGGCTTCAGAGCCTTGTGCGCAGAGGGCCGGGCAGAGCGGGGGAGTGAAAATCTGCAGGCCGGGTGACAGCTGCTAAACTTGGGGGAGAGGAGCAGGGAGCAGCGCTGCAACCTTCGGAGAAATAAATACCCACAAGTCGGTCGGTTTCGGTTCTGACAACTATGCCGTTTACTCGGAGGAGGAGATCGAAGTTAAATGTTTTTATTAAATTAGCGTTTTACTTAATTTTGGGGATTTCAACGTTGATTTATCTAGACTGGAGCTTCTCAGCAGCTTCCGTGCACATCCGGTTACAGTATTGTTGTGAGCGTCGTTAGCTCTGTCGGACTACGACTTCATATTTATATAAAAACCGGACAAAGCTGGACGTTACTTGGAGAAAAGAAAGCGAGGAGGCTGAACTACCTGGTGAGTTCAGAAAACATGTGTCTGTAACTTTATTAAAGCTGTCATTGTACTTTACTGTGACCAAGTTAGCATAGCACAGCCCTGATCGATCCAAACTCCGTTCAGAAAACAAACATTTTATAAGTTATTGTCCTGCTGTCTTGCTGACAGACCTGACAAAGCATGAATTCAAATGTTTAACAAATCTGCATCATCTTGTCGTTATTTCGGCATCAGTTTAATCCGTTTATTGCTATTTAATCACCGCAAAATTTACTTTGGTTTCATACAGTTGTAGTAATGGCGAGTTGTGTTTATTCACCTCATCGCGTTCAAATCGCTTTCTCGCGTTGTGTGTGAACACTTGCAGCGCATGTACTCGCGCGTGGAAAGCGCTGCGACGCGTAAAATCGCGTTTGGTGTGAAACCGGCATAAGTGCTCAAACAGAAACTAACATTCATACACTGAGCCTAAGTGCTCAAACAGAAACTAACATTCATACACTGGCGGAACAGCCGCCAGGAGCAATTTGGGGTTCAGTGTCTTGCCCAAGGACACTTCGACATGCAGCCTGGGGGAGCCGGGGATTGAACTGCCAACCTTCCGATTAACGGCCAACCCGCTCTACCTCCTGAGCCACAGCCGCCCAAGGACTGAGATACTTTATTATTATTAATCTATATATCATAAACTCTTAAAATATATTGTTATGCCCGGCTTAGAGGAAACTGGAGTGCAGCACAGAAGTGTCTCCCCCCTTTTCCCACTCACAGCGATGATCAATGCCACCAGTTATGCAGTCTAAACAAAAGCAACTCATACCCTTCACTTCTAACTGTCCTAACAAAGAAAACAGGAGGAAACAGGATTAAACTAAACCAGCTGCAAGTAGTTGAGGCTGCTTTGACTTCTCCATTGTTTTATTTTTACACTTCAGCACCTCTACATCCACCAAACATTCCCTCACTCACACCTATCACTACTGACCATAGACTGTATATACTGACTTGACTGATTTTCACACGACATGCTTTGTTATATGTTCTATTTAGATTTATTGCTCATCCTTTGTTAAAAATAAATTACTGTGTTATACTTCCAAGATGGTGTGTCTCCATATTTATCACAGTGACATATTTATATATGTCACAACATATTTAAAGTTAATCTTTTACTTTTTTACATTCACTGTTGCTGTAAAAACACGTCCCAAAGTCTTAACCGCCAATGATGCAGCTGAACTGGAATATTCTGGATATTTACTGCAGTAAATACAGTTCCAGTTCAGCCCCCACAGTAACCAGCACCACCCAGTGGGAAAATACAACAGAGGAAGACACTGTAGCTTTCAGCTCACTTTATGAAGACAGAAATATTTCACACATGAGGTTACATGTTATTCACTGTAGCTATTAACTCTGTAAACATTGAAAGTTAGCAAAAGTGATGTAGTCACTAGCTTGCTCCATTAACTGATACATATGGTTAATTAGATTTTTAGTTGTTGAGGCTACCACAATCAGCACACTATGAGAAGATAATAAAAAGACACAATATACTGAGGAAAATGGAGAGCACAGAAAGATGAAAATGAAAAGATTCACCAAAACCATTCTCTTTAGAATCATCTGTTATGTGATCTTAAACGGTATCCTGAGATTATATTTCATTAAAAAACACACTTTTCTATATGAATTGCTCCAGATGACAGTATCAATTTAAAAAGTATGTCTGAAAAGTAAAAATGTTTCCCATTAATGGATGCTGAACCGTGAGGATACAGTCCTGCACATGACGAAGATATTTCTTATAAAAACACAATCAAGTTAATGAAGCACACAGGAGGAAATATGTACGGTTTTAGAAAAAGGTGCATCAAATTGATTTGATATTGATATTCAAAGCACACATGGATAGGTTATACCTGACTGAGTGATGGAAACATTTCAATAACAATATCAGGAATAATTTATAGCCCAACATTGACATTTGAAGTTCCCTGCTTTTGATGTTTGTGTCAGAGAAAACAAGATTTGTACTGTTAAAAAAAACAAGGTTCCTCATTAAAGACACATCTTCAATGTTTTCTCATTACAGACCGAGGTTTTCTAACTTTAGATGGTTTTACCTACAGTCAGGATTCAGACTTCACTGAAGAACCCAAGAAGCTAAAATCAAACATTGTGAGTCCTCACTATAAAACAGCACAGACATGTTAGATTTCCAGGTACACCAGGACAAATGGAAAGAACGTAGAACATTTCAGTGGAGATGTTTACAACTCACTACCAGAGAATCATATGGCCAAAGGCCGAACTGTTAAATAGGCACGTTAACAGTTATGTTATTTGTGTAAAGTCTGTCAATGGCACAGTCTATGTTTGATTTCCATTATGGAATTCAAAGGGGTGTAAAGTAGAATAATCTTTCACTTTTAAGATGAGACAGGACAAGCAGTAAGGATTGTTTCTGTAATGAGCCCCCTGGATAGTAAAATGAAGTTATTTTGAATTAAACCAAAAGGAAAAGTGATTCTCATGATAAATCTTCAGAGAGGTCTCCTGACGATGAACCTGGAGGTGGAAGATCTCTGTAGTTTTCATTCTACATGTTCAGTTCAATCAGTCACATTCTCAGGTGTCACTGTAAAGAAAACACAAATTCACTTTGATCAACTGCTCACCATAATGCAAAGTTTGCAGTGTAGGAGTGTTCTCTTAATGTGTACGTTTTCAGTAAATAGCATTATATATATCTGTTTTACTCTACCACAAACTCAGGAGGAAGTGGCTGCACACAACTGATGTTGGAGGAAAGTGTATAGTTCTTTGGATGCCTGGCCGGCCAACAGACAGTTATCTGTTTTACAGTACTGATAGGTGCAATTGCTGGCGGCAGGGTGGGAGGTCCATTGTGTTCTGCTTACTCCAGAGGCTGAGTTAGTTGTTGCCTCATTAATTTGGGCCTCCTGTCATAGCCGACAGGCACAGCCTCCACAATGGACCTCCCACTCCTTTATTTCCTTTTCCAATACCAGACAGGTTTTATGCTGATTCAAATTTTTTGCTTCCAATACACTACTCTTTACAAAATACACACAAGTTAGTAGCTTTTGTGATATTTTAGAAATGACCTTACCTTTGAAGGGTGCTGATGACTTGCTTCCTGAAGGGATCATTTTGATCTTTATATTTTTTAGCATTGATCCAGTCCTTAATTTCTTTTTTAATCTCTGGTTTCATGAGATCTGGTTTGTGTCCCAGGAGGTTGAACCATTTATCTACTAATGCTTTAGAATGTCCTGGAAAACTGTCCTTGAAAACCTTCAGCCTGGTGGGACTCATTTTCTCTTTGTCAAAATTGTTGATCTTCATTGTTGTTCTTACTGGAGCCAGCATACGTAAAGGCATTGCACCAAGGATGGTCAGTTTGAAGGTGCCTGCTACATCATCCTTGCTTATGGTTTCAGCCAGTAAGTCCCTGAATCTTTGAGATTTTGTACTGGGGAAGTCACTATGCACCTCTGCTGGCACATAAACAACTGGAAGCCCACGCCCATGAGTGTTGTATACATCCTCTATACGCTTTTTTTGAGAGGAGGCTGTTGCCACCTCAAGTATAGCTGTAGCTAATTTACTATTCTGGTTCAATTTATTTGCTTTCAGTATACTATTTACTGGTGGTTGATGATCTCCATTGATGAATTGTCCAATTCCTGGTTTTTGCTGTGCATATTTTTGCCATCCTTTGTAATATTCTATTTTTCCAACCTCTTGCTGAAGTACCCTTTTGTTTTCTTTTATCTTTTTTATCCTTGCTGGTGCAGCTCCCTCTGCCATGTACCAGTCCCCTCCTCTGATTGCTTCAGTCCACTCTTTGCGCTTGATGAAAGGCTCCCATTGGCCTGGATGTTTGAGAAGAGTGTCGGCCTCCACAGATCGGAGGCGGCCGGCTTCTAAAGCGATCTCTTCTTCACTGGCCTCTGGTTTCATGCCTTGAGCCAAAGCATGAAACAGGCAGCCCTTGCCCTCACTGACTATGTTTACTGTCTGGTTGTTGATGCGCACATCATAATGGCCGTCCGGGTGTTGGGCACTCTTTGGTCTGTAGATCAGTGTCACAGTTTGACTGGTGGCTTTAGCTCCTGGGCTCAGCTCCTGCATCTTGGTAAGTCTGCCATGGCTGTCCTCTGTTAGGATAACAACCTTAGTCCCAGTGGCTTCTGACAGGACTCTGATATCGAGAATGGTGCCTGCAGTCACAGGGTTCCTGATCTTTTCAGCATGTGACTCTGAGCGTTTACCTGCAGGTTTATTTTTAGCATTCTGATCTCCTGGCATGTATGAGATGTATCTGTTGTTCTGTCCAGCTTTGAGTTTTTCCTCTGTTCTGTCACTCTTTAAGCCAGTTCTTACAAAATGTCCAATGACACCATTTACTTTGCCTTGAACATGAGAAACAATGTGACTGGAGAACTTCTGGTGGAACACTTCAACCAAAGCATCAGCCACTAAAGCACTGATGGTGTCGGCCAAGTCCTGCTTGAATTCTTTCAGCATCTCAGCATCTAAAGCAGACAGCTCATTTACCTTCACTTTCTCTGACAAAGCTTTTTCTGTTTTAAACACTTTCAGCTGTTCATGAAGGTTTGAGAAAAACTTATTGGACAGGCTATGCACTGTACTAATGGCGTCTACTGCCAGTGCTCCTATGTGGACAGCTTGAATAGCTGTCAGAATAATATGTACTTTTCCTTTGGCCTGTGCTTTAGCTTTGTTAATCACTGTGGAGAAGGAAGAGTTGAGCTTTTTCTGCCAGCTGAGGTTTGCATAGAACGGCTGTACAGCAGTGTTGCTTAACTCTCTGAAGATGGTCAGCAGCTGACTCTTTCTGTTCTCGTCCTGCAGGAGATATTGAAGCTGATTTTTATCCTCAAGGTGTGAGAGGACGATGGAGTCTACTAATGAAGCCAAGGGCTCTTTTTCCATGTTGGATTTCACGTCTTCAACAATTCCCTTTTTCACCTCATTTTTGATGCTGTTCAGTATTTCTTCCAGTATTTTCTCTTCCACCTTCCCAAGTCCATAGGTAATGGCTTCCTCTACCATTTTTTTAGCAGTGAATTTTACTGCATTCTTCATATATGTCTTTGAAACAACACTTAAACCATCTTTAGCCTGACTGGACAGAAACTTTGGCAATGCCTTCAGCTGTTTGAATCCCTTAACTAACATTTTAGAAGCTCTAAAGCCCTTTGCAATCAGCTTTCCAACTCCAAACCCAATGAGAGACACACCTATAGAAATGGCTTTATCTATAGCCCATGATTTCCAGCTGAATTCTCCAGTCACCATGGCCTCTATGCCAGAGATGCAGTCTGATATTCCTTCAGTGATGAGTCCCATGCCGACTTGAGCTAATGCCCCAAATGTAAGTGCAGTGAGCAATGCTCCTCCAATAATCTGTGAAATTCCAAGACAGAACACCAGCAGACCTTCCCATGAGAAACGAGGCTTCTCTTCCACAGAAAATACATATTTCAGACCTTGACTGTAGAGGTTGTGGGCTTCCACTTGGAGCTCTTCATCACCACTCGACACCAAGGAGAACATTGGGGATTTTTTGACTACTGCATCCCTCCCTCTTTCTTTGATCTCATCCAGCTTCGTGATGGCCTCACTAATGTTTTTGTCGAAGTAACTCAACATGCTGCACTTGGTTGTTAACTGTTTTTCAAGGCTGGTTTGGTTGCTGTTGGCTGAGTGTGCAGAGGACATTTTTACTAACTGCAGACAGACCATGGATTGTTCACTGACATACTTCAGAGACTCCTGTGCCTTCTTTAGATCTTCTCTGGCCTTAGTCAGGTAATCTTCTTTCTGCTGCATTATGGTGCAGTACGCATGACTGTAAAAAGCTATGGCTGCCCAGCTCTCATCTTGATTCATGGCTTTCTCAAATAGCCTGGCGCTGACGTCCCATTGTTTTTCACTCAGAGCGACATTTCCGAACGTGATGTAGTGATAAATGCTAGAACACGGTGAAGTCTGACTTTGAGACTGACTTTGTGCCAATAACAAATCAGCTTTCAAACTCGTTTGCAATTCATTTCTCTTCAGCTGGTCAATTTCTTCTGACTTTGTTTGCAACCATATCCCCCAGAACTCATTCATGATGGCAACAACAGCTCTTTCCTCTTCTCCATCTGTCTTCTTATAAACATCTTCAAGAGTTTTGCAGTACTCTGAAAACAGGTCCTCTCGCAGTTTCAACTCAGTGACATCGTTCATCATGTGATTTGTCTTTTCTGCTGCAAGTCTATCCCTTGTGCTCTTAGCTTCCTCCACAGAAGACACTCTACTGAAAGACAGGTGTTCAGTGGACGCAATTATCTGAGCAGATCCAGGTTTACCTTTGCGAGCAGTTCGACCAAAAGCCTGGAGTTCCACTCTTGTGTTCTCAGAGAGGAAGGAGAGGATCACAAATAATCCTCCACTGTTGTTCACCTGTTTGGACACTTTTATGTCTGTGCCACGCCCGGCGAGGTTTGTGGCAACAATGACATCACCAGGTAGCAGTTCCTTTTCCATTTTTGTCAGACTGTCTTTGTCGCTGCGGCAGTAGAGAATGATCTCACCTCGGATGCTGCTTTTCAGCTCTTCGTAGATCTCTTTGGCTTTGTTGATAGTTTCACAGATCACCAGGGCTGCTCTTCCATCTCTGTATGAATTTGGGGAAATCTGAGCCATAACCACACGTTTTATTTCAGATTTCCACTCTTCAGCTGAGGCCTTCAGAGAACCTTTGACCTCAAATAGCTTCTTCCTGTTGAATGTTGGCATTTTGCAGGCAGAGAGATTTGGATATAGCTCCTGCAGAAACAGAATGTCTTCTTTGCTCCCAAGTGTCCCTGTTGTTCCATATATTTTCTCTTGGTACTTTTTAAAAAAGGAGATGTTAGACATGTAGTTTGTCACTGTGGAAATTGTGCTCAGTTTGATTTGGTGTTTAATCTCAACAAACTGCTGCAGACCATCCCCCCATTTCTTATTTAGTTCTATTGTACCAGTTGACCTGAAATCCACTGGACAGACGTTGTCGTTTTCTACAACATATTCCCGTCCTTCCTTCAGCAGCATTGCCAGAAAGGCATTCTGAACCCACACTGACACTTTCTTCTCCACCAGATTCTTCAAGAATCCAGGAATGCTGATTTTGTCTTTATTGTTTGTACATGGGGTGTACTGAATCTTCTCTGAGATTAATTCTGCAATGGGCTTGATGAGAATTTCTTCTGAATCATAGAGAGCACAACACAAGCCTTCCCCCAAGACAAGAAATTTAAGCTCTGGAATTTCCCTGTTGTTGTACGGACTGCGTTTTCTAAGACGGAGCAATCCCTCGTCGTCTAAAGTGTAAACAGTGAAACCATAGGGGACATAGTCCTCAATTTCTTGGAAAAACTCTACCACAGCATCCTGACTGACAGTTTTCAGTTTCCTCAGAAGTTCATCCTTTTCACTTTTGTAGATATCCTCTGTAAATCCACTTGGCACAGTGTTGGTTTCTTCAGCGATACGTAAAATGTCCATTGGATCATTAATTTCAGTTTCTTCTGTGTCTATTGAGTCAAAGATGGCCCTGAAGAATGAAGCAGGAGGACCCCGCACAAATGTCTGGTCTCCTGTAGACAGGAAGCCGTACTGGCTGACGTGGCCCCAGATCATGGCCAGGATGATGTTCAGGTGCTGCATGCAGACCATGGGGCTGGACAGGTAGGTCAGCTGCACTCCCTGATCCAGCAGCAGGGAGTCCACTTCATCGATTATGATGCACTGATAGCTGCGATCAGGCCTCACATCCTTCATCTCAAATATTCTGGCGAAGGTGATCTGCAGCTGAAGGCTTCGAGTAGTGCCATAGACCACATCCTTCTGGTAGCATTCTTTTCGATCTTCATCTTGGGTTTTATTTGTGTTTGTGTCAGCTGTCAAGCCAAAGAACTTGTAGAAGTTGGTCCATTCTTCTGCATCTCTTTGACATAACACAGAAGAGCTGGACACCACATCTACTTTTTCACCCCTAAGCGCACGCAGCACTGCAAACATTGCAATGACACAAGACTTCCCTTCTCCAGTGCCCATCTCCAGGAGCTTCCCAGTGTCAGACAAGGCCAAGAGGCACCAGCTGATCATTTGGGTGGTTCTGGGCCACCACTTCCCTTCAGCCTGGCACTGGTTTACAGCATTGCATAAGACTGCCAGGACCTCCTGAAGGTCTTGTGTGTCCGTGCTGTGACTCAGATTCCTAGCTCGCTGCACATCTGTGTGGTTTTTAATTTCTCTGGTGTCGATCAGGTTTGTTACATGAGTTACTACACTGTATGATTTACTCAGTGTTTGTTCATCGATGTCTTTCAGCTGCCGTATTTCATCAAACAGAGTGTCAAGGCTTTTTGTTTTCTCATATCTCAGGCTCGTTTCTAAATGCTGGATCAGATTCTCAGTTCTAGTTGACTCTATGAGTTTAAGGACAGATTGGTTGTCCTCGTCTGTCCATGTGGAAGACACCTGATATGTTGCCATCAAGTGTAAAATCTTCATGATGGAAATACAGTCTTCCTCATGATGGTGGTCAGTTAATGCTCCAAGGAGGTTTAAGGCCTCTACGGGGGACCAAAGGCTAAGATTTGAAACCATCTGGAAGAGTTCCTTGGTTTGTGCTTTTGAGTCTTGGAGCTGCACTGCACGGTCAAATAAAATCTCCAAACACCATTTGTCTCCAGGAGATGTCCTGTTTTTCTCAGCTTCTGTTTCTCTAGTAACCTCTCTCAGGAGATTCTCAAGAAAGGTCAGAACAAAGACCTCATTAGAAGGAAGTTCCTTTCCAGTAACTTTCTGTGAGATGGTGATGATTTTACTGTCAGTGTTTGTGTCGTTGTTCAGGTTGGTGTGGAGCACCTGAAAAAGAGCCTTAATAAACATGTGTCTCAGTTCAATATCCTCACTCTGAAATTTACCCATGAGGCATTGCAGGACCTCTGCAGCAAACACCAGGGAATCATTGTCCTTGAGCCTTGAAAGATAATGGGAAGAACTGAGACTCTGTTCTTCAATGATAAATCCACGTCTAAGCTGAGGGTTCCCTGTTCCCATCCCCTCTATGCCGTACTGAAAGTAATCAGAGACGAAGTCACTGATGGTACCATACACAATGTCTGCTTCATAGACCTCCCTGTATGATGCATTTGTTTTCTTCATGTTTGTGTTGAGAGAGATTCCAAAGTGCTTGTAGAAGTCAGACCACTCCTTAGTTCGCTCCTCTGAGTGAACATCAGCGCTCAGCACAATGTCCAGTTTGTTTCCCATGCAGACTTGTGTGGCTGCAAACATGGCTGTGACACATGGGTCTTCTTCCACACCAACCAGTTGTAGCTCTCCACTCTTCTGAGTCAGCACCAACGCACACCACCGCAGCATCTGCCTCACTGTGGGCCACCAGCCTTTGGTGTCAAAAAACTGCTTTGCAGAGCTGAGACAGAGACTTCTGTAGGTCGTCTGCATTCAAGGGATCAAGTGTAAAGGAATCTTTCACAAATGGTGCTTTTTTTGCCTTCATTTGACATGAAGTGAAACAAGAAATGACAACACACGCAAACATGCAGAATCTGCCTTGCATGTTGGGCATGCGCTCTACCAATGGAGCCAACTGGGCCCCTTTTAGGTGCATTTTCTGCGTACTGCAGGACACCAGTGGTAATGTTTTTCATCATATCAATCACAGAATCATCCAAATTCCATAACATCTTTACTTCTGCTAGAGCTGCAGGTAGACTGCTCTCATCTTTCCTTCTGAGAGTCTTTTGGAAATCCTGATGGAATCTCTCAGGGCCAGCCAAGTCCAGGGCCTGGATGAGAGAGCGTCCGGACTCATCCATCCACTCTGGTGATATGTCATACGCTTGAACCAACTTAAGGACTTCAGTTATTGAAACATCCTCTGCATATTTCTGAGACAGTGCTTTGAGCAGAGTCACTGCCTCCATCGGGGTCCATTGGTTTGTTTGCACAAGTCTGAGGAGCATTTCAGTGGATTCTGAGTGGGTTTCTTTGCCGGTTAGATGTGTGAGTGTGGATAAGAGAAGCTTCAAGCACTGGATTTCCATCTTTAAAATGAACACAGAGGCTCTTCCCACTACATTCTGCAGTGATGATGCGAGGGTGCTCAGGAATTCTATCAGAAAGAGGTTCTCAGTGGAAAGCTGATCTCCAGCCCATTGTTTGGCTATGAGGACTGCGCCACTATCAGAGCTGCTATAGTCAGTGAAAAGTGCATCAGGTTCAGGTACAGGGCTTGAGTCAGCAGGAGACTCTCAAAAGCATTAGGTGCTGATTGGCTGATGGAGTCCACCAGGGACTGCACCTGATTGGAGATGCTTTGTAGGGGAACTCCCTCGGGGATCTCCAGAGACAGGGCACACAGCTCTGTGATGAACACCTGAGTGTGCTGCAGAGTGCTGAGGGATGGGGGAGCACTGATCCATTCATCAAACAGAAGTTTGTCCAGGACTGACAGGATCTCCTGCTGCTGATCTGCAGTCAGCTGAGTGAGACTCAGATCTGGAACAGGGGTACTGCATTTCTTAGAGAGGATTTCTAGAAGCTCATCCCTGCCTGATTCATACTTAGCCTCAAACTCATTCAGATGCCACATCTGAACATCTCGCTTGGACTCATATTCTTCTGACATGTTGCTGCTCTGTTTCTCCTGCTGCTCTTTGGCTCGTTGCTGCGATTCTTGTAGTCTTTGATCCAGTTTTTGTCTCTCCTCCTCTCTTCTCCTCTCCTCCTCTCTCTGTCTCTCCTTCTCTTGATCCCTGATTGGCTTATTAAAACAATACGCACACTCATACATATAGATTTCATATGGTCTGTAGTATTCACCTCTATTGAAGACATACACTTTCTGCCCATGAGTATGAGTTACATATAAATCACTGAAGGATTTGCACGGAGGCAGGACTATATCACACTTGCAGCATCTGAGGCGGTCGCCCATGTTACTTTCTCTCGGTAAGGTATTCCCCATTTTTGTTGATTTATTCAGTGGTGATTTTCTTGTGCTTTCCTGAAACATAGAAAATACATGATTCAATGACTTGATATAAAAATAAATAAAAACCCAAAAATAAGGCAATGAGGTGCCCTGGTAGCACCCCTGTTACACATACCATTTTCGTCTTCAATATTTTTTCTTTTGTCCCTTTGAACCCATAGAGGGTGTTTGGCCATATTTTAAGCATTGAAATTGATGCTGGTTAATCTCTCACTGATGGACATAAAGCCATAAAAGCGTAAAGACTGAAACAATAGTTCACATAGTTATATACAACATAAATAAATTAAAATAGGACAAGTTTTTGTGAAACTAATTTCACTTAGATTTAGCATTGCTTTGATAATCAAACTGAAATATTTTAAAACCCATGGAAAATAAATTAACATTCATGCACATTGAGCTTGTTTTTCAATAATTCACATTTTCCAACCTTCAAAAAAAACATTTATTTCAGGTTTATTTACAACTTTTGATCTACTTATTTGTAATATTACTTATCCCAGTAACTAGTAGTTTAACGGATTACTTTTCCAAAACCGTAACCTGTTTTACTGCATTACTGAATGCACTATCCTTGATGTGAATGTTCAACAGCGCAGCAGTTCAACAGCATCAGACCTTATGTTGTTTAGGTCAGCTGTTAGCCAACAAGCTAAACGAAGAATGGAGAAGGTGGGAGAGAGGCGTCCTTTCCACAGCTGTAAATATAGGCCTTATTTGCTAACCGCGGCCATATTGTTGACATGACATCTGCTGTTGCTAGGGGCAGCATGCAGATTTGAATTAAGGTGAGCATGATTTCATCTCGTGGTTATCAAGAGAAGATAAGCTTGATTGGTGTGGTCCCAAATCTGATAGACCCAATAGTCATAAGTAAAGATCTGTCATTACAGTATCCACATTAGGGCTGACCCCGAATAATCGAAGATTTGATGCTTCGATGGGACGGACCTGATACTGTCAATAGTCGAAGCTTTGCAGCGAAACAAGGATCATACCATTTTGGCAATATGGGTGCTCAACATCTGATTTTACATAGAATTACCATTTTTCTCCCAATAACTTAATATACAGCTTGTTATAATAAATATTTCAACGTTTAATGTTGTAAATAAACATCTAAAAAGAATAAAACTTTTAATAAATGTTTTTAAAGTGCATGAATAAATTCAAAATTATAACCCGAACCCTGGGGCATCAGTGTGCATGTGCAGCGGTAGCGTGTATGTGTGCAGTGGCAGCAGAGGAACACTCGCTGAAGATGCGGAGCAGCACCAGCTTCACCGGTGTTGTGCTGAGCTGTCCGCACCTCGTGAGATAATTTATCACCGTTGATGAACCACACAAAGAATATAATATCGTTTTTAAACAGCAGGCTACTTGAAACAGACCCACGAGGAACCGCGTACAGTTGTCAGCAGCACAGCATGCATGCTAAAGACGGTGAATGGCAGGCTAATGAGAGAGAAAAGGGTCTTCAATAAGCCTCAGTTTAGCTGGAAATTTATTGTGTAAGTTAAATGAATAGTCTGCAGCTTGTCAAGATTAAAGCAAAGCTACCTACAGTGTGTAACCCCTCCCCCACCCCACCCACCCCACTCTACCACTACCCATTGACTTCTGTTGAAACTTTGGAATGCGGAAGTAACGCGCGTCATGGAACAGTCAATAGTTCCAAACACTGGATAGTTCCAGCGCTGGGCCCCCCGTTGATTTCAGTCTTTCTGAAGTGCACTGCCTGGTAAGTTGATGAAATTACTGCATTTGTTGACATTAACTCATCAGCTGTCCTCTCATGAATCTAGTCAGTAATGGTATTTTATGTAGCCAGCTTTAGTCAAGGTTTATCGGAAGATATTAACTGTAAGTTAGATCATAATTACAGCTAGCTAACCACAACGCAACGTTAAAACTTAACCAGGTAACTTTACCATACTAAGATGTCAGTTTGCCAATATTTACCTCAAATGTAAAGTTATTAGTTTAGTTTGCATATATCGTATGCATATATCGTTTTTTTTTTTCAACAATGTTTTTTTATTAACTTTCGATAGAACAAACAGTAATCAAATAACAGAAATTATATCACCAAAAAAAATGTGTTAGGGGAAAAAAAAAACAAAAAACCCCCCCACACACATTCCACATATGTTGATCAAAGCGGCAGTAGCTAAATTAAAACAAAACCAAACAAAAATATGTCACACTCAACACCTTAAGACATGCACCCTCTTATTCCTTAAGGAAAGCAAGTAAAGGTGCCCACATCTCTTCAAATTGCTGTGCTTTACCTTTTGTAACGTATGTTAACTTCTCTAACGTAACACACATTGCCATCTCCTTGATCCAAGATTGTGCAGAGGGTATTTCGGTCTCTTTCCACCTCAAAGCAACCATCCTCCTAGCTTGTAGGAGGCCAAAGTCAATAAGAGTCCTCTGATTATTACTGATAGAAAGATGATCTGGGTATATCCCCAGAATGCACAGTTTTGCAATGCATGGTATTTGAGTTTTTGTGATGTCACTCAGAGTACAGACAACCATCTTCCAAAAAGCTACCAATTTAGGGCACTCCCATACACAGTGAATTAACGTTCCCTTCTCAGTTAAACATTTCACACATGTGTCTGGAATGTCCGGGGACCATTTATTAAGCATTTCAGGGGTTATGTATGTCCTCATCAACCATTTATGTTGCAATAGCTTCATTCTTGTATTGATCGTTTGTGTTTGAGCTTTTAAGCATACTTTGGACCACTCATCTTCCTCTATATCTTCTTTAATATCCAAACTCCAAGCCTTCATTCTGTCTTTACTGGATTCCTTATCATGTGAAATAAGTGTAGCATATAATATAGAGATTTGGGATTTCCCGTGTCCATGCTGTATCATAATATTCTCCAGACAGGACAGCGGTGGCTCCCGGAGGACGTCCCAATGGTTTGACGAAATAAAATGTTTCAATTGTAAGTACTTAAAAAAACGCTTTTGAGGGACTGAATATTTCAGACTCAGGTCATTAAATGTTAACAAAACGCCTTTGTCATATAAATCTCCAATTTTTTGCACACCTCTACCAGCCCAAGCCTTAAAACCACCGTCTGCCCTGCCCGGAGCAAACTATGCATTACTCCAAATAGGAGAGAACTGAGAAATAGAAGGTGTATCACCAATGTGTTTGTGAGCCTTAAACCATATATCAATAGTATTCTTTAGGAAAGGATTTGTTGTTTGTTTTTTTAAGGTCTTTGGATCTAATGAATACAAGTACAATCTTAATGGGAGCTTAGATATTGTTTGTTCAATAGAAATCCAGGCTGGAGGAGACCGTGTGCAAAAGAACAACATTGCGCCTCGAAGCTGAGCGGCCCAGTAGTACCACTGTAAACTCGGCATCTGTAATCCACCCCTGTCATATGGAAGATACAGTAGTCTAAGCCTGAGTCTGGGTTTTCTGTTGTTCCAAATAAACCTGCAAAGAATCTTGTTAATTTCCTTAAAAAAATGCTTTGGCAATGGTAGTGGGAGTGACTGAAACAGATACAAGAATTTCGGCAGAATTACCATCTTAATTAAATTAATTCGACCAATCATTGATATGGGCATTGTTGTCCATTTCTCAATTGATTCACGTACTTCACCCATTAGTGGATCATAATTTGCTTTAACAATTTTACTAATTTGGGGGATAATCTTAACTCCAAGATATGTAAAGCCTTCCCTTGCATTAAAAAATGGCGATCTTATGACTGGGTTACTCCTTTCATCCTTGTTTAGGAAAAGTATAGAAGATTTTGTGTCATTAATATTATATCCCGAAAACTTACCAAACCTATTAATTAATTGTAATAGTGCCGGTATGCTAGTTGATAACTTGGACAAGAAAAGGATCACATCATCTGCATACAGCGATATTCTATGCTTTTGGTCTCCAATAGTAATTCCTGACAGATTTGCTTCATTGCGAATAGATATGGCTAGAGGCTCAATAGCCAGAATAAACAATAATGGGGACAGAGGGCAGCCCTGACGAGTTGATCTTTCTAGGGTTACTTGGCTTGACAGGTTGTTATTAGTCCTTACACATGCTACAGGGCCAGTGTATAGTAGCTGTATCCATTTTAAAAACTTTCCCCTAATGCCATATCTCAGCAATACGTTGAACAAATAAGGCCACTCTATTCTATCAAATGCCTGTCTTGCATCTAAAGACAATAGTGTATTGTCTCTGGCATTATTATTACAGTGAATTATATTAAGAACTTGTCTGATGTTATGAAAGCCCTGACAACTCCTTACAAATTCATTCTGATCATCATGCACTAAAAAAGGGACATATGGGTCTAGTCTTTTAGCGAGGACTTTACATAATATTTTTGTGTCTACTCCCATGAGACTAATTGGCCTGTATGATGAGCAATCAGTTGATGTTTTACCAGGTTTTAAAATAAGAGTTATTGTAGCCAGTCTTAAAGTTGGGGGTAGATTACCAGTATCAAATGATTCATTAAACATATTCAAAAGCGGAGTTAACAACTGTTTCTGAAAGGTTTTGTAAAATTCTATAGGCAAGCCATCAGGTCCAGGGGCTTTACCTGAATTTACGCTTTTTATGGCTTGCAATAATTCTTGTTCAGTTATATCATTATCCAATTCCTCCCTGACCTCCTCAGTGAGTACTTGAAATTGGAGACCGTCGAGGAAAGCATCTCGATCCACAAAGTCGAGAGGGGATTCTGATCTATACAATGATTGATAAAAGTCTTTGAATGCGTCATTAATCTCTTGTGGGTCATTTGTGATCCCCCTTGATTGTGTGGTTATGCCATTAATGGCTCTTTCAGATTCCATTTTTTTAATTCTCCATGCTAACAATTTACCGGCCTTTTCCCCCTGGTCATAAAAGGCTTGGTTTAACCACAGTAGACTTTTTGCTGCCTTTTCACTTGTAAGCTTGTTGTATTGCGCTCTTAGAACTAGTAATTGTTTACATTTGCCATAATCCTCATGCTTATTTATGTCAATTTCTAATGATTTTATTTGTTTCTCTAATTCAGCCAATTCTGACTTTTGTTCCTTGCATCTAGTGCTTGTGAAACTAATGATTTCCCCTCTAATGTACGCTTTGAACGCTTCCCATCTAATCGATGCATTAGTCCGATCAGTATTAATTTCAAAATAAGTGTCGATCTTCTGTTCAACATATTTGACAAACTCTGGAATTTGGAGCCACCATACCTGCAGACGCCAGTTAGTGGGGGATATTTTAAGCTTGTCAAAAATTATAGATAAGGAAATGGGTGAGTGGTCACTTATACCTATACAGTCATACCAACAGTTTTTGATTCTTGATACCAATTCTTGAGATACTAAAAAATAATCAATATGCGATCTGGATTTATGTGTCCCTGAAAAACAGGAGTATTCCAATTTACCTGGGTTAAGCTTCCTCCATATCTCTGTCAAATTCAAGTGAATTATATATTGTAGTATGGTTTTCCTAGATTGAGATTTTTGGGGGTCAGATTTTGTTGATCGATCTACCAGAGGGTCCAGAGTACAGGTAAAGTCCCCCCCTATTATGTTTAGACCGTGTAGAGACGATAAAGTTAAGAAAAAGTTTTCAAAAAATGTGGGTTTGTCTTCATTGGGTCCGTAAATACTAGCCAAATTTAATGCAATAGAAAGTAATTTCCCCTGAGCAATAACAAACCTTCCCTGGGGATCTTGAATAATATTAGTAAGTTGAAAAGGAATAGTCTTATGGATAAGAATTAGAACGCCTCGAGCATAATTATTATATGTTGCGTGTACAACTTGACCAGGCCATCTACGTCGTACATTTTTAATTTCAGAAATTGTAAGATGAGCTTCCTGAAGAAAAACTATTTTAGAATGCAAGTTTTTAAGCCTGTTCATGACCTGTATCAATTTAGCTAGTTTGTTGATTCCCCGGACATTCCAACTTGTGAACCTCAAATCAGACCATTTAGAATTTTCCATAGTGCTTTAAGAACATAATAAATGTCCATATTGAGTGTGAAATAAAGGATTAAAACAAGTGAGAAGAAAAAAAAAAGTAAAAAGTAAAATAAAAAATAAGAAAAATAAAAAAACAATCAGAACAAGTCCCCTTAATCCTTGAGACTCCATTCCCTCCCCTTACTTAACAACCTAAGTAGGGGCAGCACCAATCCACACCAACGAGGAGTGGTAAAACTGTGTATGTACTAGGGATGAGCGAGTACAGCATTATCTGTATCTGTATCTGTATCTGTTAACCATATGAATTATCTGTATCCGTATCCGTACTCGGATTGGGCGGGGCCTAGCCCGGAAGTGGGCGGGGTTTAGTCCGGAAGTGGGTCGGGTTGTCTTGAAATGGGTGGGGCTTTAATGGTCTGTTATTTTAAGCATGCAATTTATATGGGTTAATCAGAAATTGTACAAGAGAACAAGAGTTTTCATACTCAACATGATTTTTTTTTTAACTTTAAATTATTTTATGAACGGCTAACCTGCTCCGAGCAGGTTATGTTCCAGAAAAGAGATTAACTCTGTGAAAACGCTGCCTACTGACCAATCAGCTCTCTGGAAAATGACATCACCATCTGCAGGAAATCCTACAGACTGTTTTAGCCAATAGGCTGCTTTCTGGTTGCAACGGTGATGTGGAGAAACTCTGACTATGGGATCCTACAGAGACTGATTAAAAGGTTTTTACAGTACAGCAGGATCAGCCTACTTACTGCCTTTAAATGTCTTTAAGATTTTTTATTTGCTCCCAGTCAGTTTCACACAGCCTGACGCAGCCATTAAAATAAATGGATTTTATTTTTCTTATGTGAGGCTGAATATTATGAGCAGGTTGGTATTGAAATAATAAATTTTAACATGAACGTATTCTATCTATTTAGGTTAGTATAGCTTTCTTAGGCCGAGTACAGAGACTGTGGTCATGTTCGTCCCTCCTTTTGCGATGTGGGCGCAAAAGGTGGCACAATGTTCAGATTCAGTCTTTAAAACATATTTGAGCTCATTTTATAGCATGAAGGGATTTTTCCGTTTCACTGCTTTATGAAGTTAATTTAGAAAAATGTTTGGAACACTTTTGAGTGTGTTAAATAAATTAATCTGATTTTTGAAGTGGCGACAAGTTTTTTTTAAAGTGAGGGAGAACGGCCCGAGTCTTTTAATGTGGAAACGCCGACACACAGCCCAGCTGAAAGCTGATATTTTTTTTATCAAGGCATTATTATAGACTACGCCTGTTCATTTAGACATTCACACTGTCTGTGATTTTCGTTCTCCCGGCATGTGTCAGTTTCAGCCGTGCTGCTGTCGTATTTCTGTAGTGTTACAGTTTAATCCTCGATCGTAAAATATGACGCTCTGCTGACAGTGGACCTGTTCATGTCTGTTTGGTCATCTGCTGCTGATGTGAACGCGCTCCCGGCTGGATCGGGAAACCCTGGGTTAATTTACCGAGTTGATAACCAGCTTCGTGGTGCCGATCGCGGTTCTTAGGGTTAGTGAAGCCAAATAACGAAAACATATCCTGGGTTTGTTGAACCCGCTTCGTGGTGCAGCAGGACAGGTATGTGTGTGTGTGTGTGTGTGTGTGTGTGAGTGAGTAAGAGGGAGACAGAGAGGGCGGGGGTTGTGTGTGTGTAGCTTAATTTGTAATATTATTTTAAATAATTTATTTATACCACAACTACCTTTATTTTTTTAAATACAGCAAGAAAGTGTCAGACACTCAGTGCATGAAGTAAAAAAAAATGGTTAGAGCAGCTGACAGTTTAAAAAAAATCTCCGATGACCGGCAGAGAGAGAGAGAGAGAGAGAGAGAGAGAGAGAGAGAGAGAGGCACAGTCAGCTACGCAATAGGCTAACGATTTTTTTTTCAATCCGAGCACGGATATTGACTGTATTACTCGTATGATATTCGTACTCGGCAAAAATGCGTTATCCGTACCGGATACTCGTTTCAGCCGAGTATCCGGCTCATCCCTAGTATGTACCCTTCTCAAACAGCCCACCCAGATTGACCCCGCAACTCTGCATTTCACTATCTCTAGTGTCAAACGACTCAACCATATATCAGAAATTTAACTGCACAGGTCTACTTGTTCCGTAACAAAAAGTGTCCACCATGTATGGTAACGAGAATCCATGTACTGAAAAAAAAGAGGAAGAAGATAGTCGTATATATCTTCTATATATATAAAACGTGCAATTGTTATACACAAAAATAAAGAAAATTTTAAAATATATACATTGCACTTTTTGTCCTCAAGTCCAGTACGCTTGTCAATATTACGTGGACATATTTAAATCACAAACCTAGGTCGATAGGAAACCCTCAGCTTCTTCAGGTGTGGAAAAAAGGATTATTTTCCCCTCGTGAAGGATCCTCATCTTGCAAGGATGTAGTTGAAATCCCCTAAAGGATCCAGCCTCAATAAACCTTTTCTTCACAGCGTTGAACGGATTCTGTGTCTTCATGGTTTCCGCTGAGAAGTCTTGTGCAAAGAAGATTTTGTGGTTTTCGTGGGTGATCACACGCTTCTTGGCTGCCTGGAACACAAACTCCCGATCTTGAAATAGTGAAAAACGAATGATTACTGCTCTGCATTGACCCGGACTCGGCTTCGCCAAAGTACGGTGTGCCCTTTCCAAGACAAAGGTTCTAGAGGCATCAAGACCCAGCCAGATCGGTAACATGTGCTGAATGAACTCTACCATGGGTCGAGTTTTTTCCGCCGTCTCCGGTAGTCCCACAAGCCTCAAGTTCTTGCGTCTCCCGCGATTCTCCAAGTCCTCCGTCTTTGACTCCAAATAAGAAATGCGTTTTACCGCCTCAGTCAGCTGCAGTTTCACTCCCTCTATGTCATCTTCGACGGTCCCTATCCGGTCCTCAGCCTCCGTTAGCCGCTTATCGTTAGCAACGATATCCGCTTTTAGCTCAGCAAAACTTCTCTGCATAGCAGCAACAGAGCCATTCATCTCAGCTATACGTTTCTCCACATTATCAAGCTTGGTCCCAAAGTCGTCCACAGCACTTATCTTTGTGTTAATCGAAGAAACAGTGGTACGTAGAGCCTGCAGCTCACTTAGCACCGCGGCTAGGTCGACCTGTTGTGTATCGGCTATGTTGTTAGCAGCATCAGCGGTTACCACACTCGTGGTGGTTGTTCTGTTTCTTTGTGAGCCGCGTGGTTTTGATCCAACCCCACAATCTTCAATGGTCGACTGTTGAGACATCGTGTTGACCCGGTTTAGAGCATAAATAAGTCGAGTTTTCAAGATTTTTCGCAAAGTCGCGGGGAGCACTCAAACTAAGCTGCCATCTCGGTCCGCGGCCCCACAGCGCCCCTATTTTGCACTGTTTACCAAAACTTCTTTCTTCTGGCATTCATTGATATTTACTTGTTGTTCATGTGTATGTGAATGTGTCTTAACATGAGAATGTCAGTAATTATGACAACAGAAGCATCAGAAAAAATATCTCCATACTGTAGGGGAGAGCGGGGTAAGTTGTCTCGTGTGTAAGTTGTCACACTGCTTATAACTCCACCACTAGAGCCTCTATGACAAAAATCCAATAGCCATTTTGTGTGAATTCTTTTTCTGTGTTCAATTTCCTGTTCACATGTGGTCATGGTCACTCTAATCAGAGGTGAGCACAATTTTATTGTTTTTTTACTTCAAAAGTAAAGCCTTTGCACTTTACATTTTATGTATTCCAGCCCTATTAGGTGTGAATGTTCAAAATGATAACTTTGCACAACGTAGAGGAGACAGTAACATGTCTTTTGATACTTCAGCTGAAGAGCTATGTTAAGCTAACCTTGAGATTTAGCCAACATTAGCACTCATGTCAGTTTGGGGCAAGTTGTCTCATTGAATTTGGGGCAAGTCGTCACATATGATTAGTTGCCCCAGTACAAATAAACACCTATAACATGCTCAAAACACTATGTGAAATTTAATTACCTCTGGCACTAGTATTAAATTATTCTGTAAATAGAATATTATGCAATGTAGTTTACAGCAGCAGCCATGTGCCTGGATAAGACTGAATTCATGTCAGAGTATATATGGTCTTATGCTGTAGGCATGTAGTGTGTTAATATATTCAAACACACACACACACACACACACACACACACACACACACACACAACATCATACAGTTATTAATTTAGTTAGGCAACAAGAGCAGTAGACAAATAAGCTAGTAATTAATTTGTAATTGCAAGAAGGAATGTGTTTTTGAAGATAGGAATATAGAAAGAAGACAGACTATGACAGAACACCACCTGACATAATGTTAATGTCAGTCAGGAAGGTGAAGTTGAAGAACAAATCAATCAGAAGTACAGCTAAGGATTTCGATGTAAGCCGCTCACATCTCTTTTGGCCTCATCTATGTGGAACACTTTTCATACAGTTTTCCAAAGAAGACTTGGTTTACGTGTGTTAAATGCAACAAATGGGCCTGCGATGTTTGCACCTCAGGCAAAGGCAATTTATGTGAAACAGAACTGTGACTCTAAACACATTAGTCTGATTGGTCAGATACATATGTACAGTGACGAAAATAAGTATTTGAACACCCTGCTTACCCCTTACTTATTTTCCTCACTGTACATACCTATGTCATACAAAATGCACATTGTTGCATTAGTGTGTTTAAACACCACATCTGTTTAGTTAAGAAGTTACATTTAAGCAACTTATCTGCAGCATTACATTCAGTTACCATAGATCTATTTGCACTCCAGAGACCGTTTGATTTTAAAGTAAGTAAAGAGTTTAATGTGTGCTGTGCCACCAGGTTTGTCTCACACTTGAAATTTAATAATTTCATTAAAATTCTCTAGGTTTGATTGTTGATTGATTTTATTTTTAGTTCTGGTAACAATTTGAAATTGAAATCAATATTCACAATTAATTGTTCTGTTTGATAATCCAGTGTGACAACTTACCTGCCGATGGGGGAATCGACATAAGAAAAATCAAAGTTTGGTGGAACTCGTGGATTTTGTGAGGCAAATCATCAGGTGATTAAACAAAACAGGTGCTAATGATCATCCATTCAATATGTAGGTGGAAACAGGATAATTGAGTGAAACAGCCTACCTCAGTTTACAAGTTAAGAGAAGACAGTCAGAGTCATACTGATACACCATGGCAAGAGAAAGCACAGCAGCCAGACACAAGGTAGAGCCACTGCATCAGCAAAGTCTCTCCCAGGCAGCAGGTGGTGTGGACTGAATGTGTCTGTGTTCTGGTTAATAGTTTAGCCTCTGTCTGGGGAAGGGTGAAAGGGTACATTAGCCATACTGAAATGAATCCCCAGTTAACAGTAATATTATGGATCATATTTAGGAATGTAGTTAATTCATTCAGTAACCATCTCTCTAGTTACATTTCAACAGACCACACTGTTAATGCTGTCTGTCCATCACTCCCAGGATATAATACACTAACTATAAGTGTAGTCAACATCGTAATCAATGCACATTGTGCATGAATATTTATCGAAAATTGCTGCAAATATTGTTATGGGAACAGCCCCTTTTCCTTCCAAAGTTAAGCACAGAAACTGATTAAATCTGTGTTTCCGCCACTCTCCAAAACAAATGTTATATGTATGTCATGTAAGTTTCAGCTCAGTAATCAGTGTCATATTTTGTTAATATTTACCGAAATTGCTGTAAATATAGCTGCTGCCCGTCCCGGCTAAACCCATTCAAACTGGTTGATAGCGCTGAGTTGTTTGGAACTATGTAGACATGAACCACATGACCACGTAGCGTCGAGATCAAAGCGTGTCGTAACTCTTATTTAATGGCCCTGGGCAGGACTTGACGATTCTGATTCAACTATGTAAATCCTTAGTCCGGGACAGCCCTAATCCACATACACATTGCAAGAGCTGAAGGCCTTCAAGTTGCTTGAGTCATTTAACTATTTCATCTCTGGACAAGTTGTCAACCTTCTTACTTTTGTTCCACCACCGGCATTGTCGAACATTGTCATGATTGCAAAAAGATATGTAAATGTTTGTTTAATGTTTTTATGATGTGATAACCTGATGATGTTTGCTAGCTAACGTTAGCATACCAGCACGGGTCTGCACCAGCTGTGTGTAAGTTATCTCCGAAAGTCGACGCTAGAGGCTTAGTAACTACTACTTAGTTTGCAACTAAATCAGCTACTAAAATTAGTTACACCATGATTACTTGGGGCATGACTTCAAGTCACAAATAAGGCAATCAACGGTCAAAGACAGAGGTCCATCATCATGGCTACCACTGAGCGTTAGCGTTCTGGCTAGCATGAGCCACTTGGCAACGTAGCATACCGTAATAAGCTAGATCAATATTGAAATGTCATATCAATAAATGTGGTCTCTACTGGATTACTGTCATGCAAAACGACATGCAGTAAATGAAAAAAAATGCAGGAAAATGCCTGTTTTACAATTAGTGAGTATTATTCTGTGATATTTTATGATTTAAACTGACCCTGAGGCATGTTTAATTATTTAGTTATTACTGTAACTCAGGGGTATTGAATTAAACTTCAAAGAGCAAAGGTCTGGAATATCGACGTCTAACTTGGGTTATTATTCAGTACCGTAACCTATAGTTGTATCAACATATTTTAGTCAACAACTGACTGTCCAATCAAATATTTCAACAATATTTAGGTTTACTGTCAATTTTCACATCAAACGAGAGGGATAATAAATAATAACGTCTCTAATAATACATTCTAAAATTAAGTAAACTAAAGGCTGCATTTAAAAAAACAATAGTTTCATAAATGTGCATCTTAAGAAAAAAAGAAGAAAACACTCAACACATCTTATTAACAAATGAACAGCTGTAATGCCTCCTCTTCTCTTTCATTCCACTTATAAACCTTCTTACCACTTTCTTACCACTTATAAAACTTCCCTACTTTCTCTTGTTTAGTGAGAAACGTGAGCTCTGGCTAGGATTGGAGATATGAGATATTCTGGTTTTGAACTGCCCATGGGAAAAATGTACATGTAAGAATCTAAAGACTCTTTTCTCTTTCGTCTCCTCTCTCCCTGTGTGTCTCTCACTCGCGGACTCGACTCACAATACTTATTGGAATGCCCAGATTTGATTGGCTGAGCAGCATTACATGAGACGATTGGAATACATGCAATCATGCCCGGATTAACACAGTTTTGTGCCCTAGGGTGACCACAGTTTAAGTGCCCCCCTCCTCACACTTAATGTGTGAACAATTGAAATTCAGTATTTCTATGAAGACAATAGATTTACATGAACTTACAGCTAAAGTAAAGGCTCACCACAAATACTGCAGAACAAAAATAGGTAAAAAGTGGTTGGCCAAAAATGCCAGAAGACCAACCAAAAACCTGACACCAGATAGACATGGGCCTACAAACACCATAATAGCTCTTACACCGGTGCTAAAATCTGAATGCAACTCATACCAATTCAACACATCCTGCTAAATATAATTATTTCCAACATAAGCATCAGCACTGAAAGACCCACAACAGAGAAACATACATAGCAGAAAAAAAACAAGCACAGAAGCAAAACATACACAGACTTTACAAGTAACGGTAGCTGAGCAACCAGTCAAAAGAGATTGTTCCACAAATATGAAATAACCACAGCGTCCCATATTTCCCCGAATTAATGGTAAATAAAGGCTTACCTTTAGCAAAACATCTTTTTCCTTGACTTTCTGCATGCAAAGTCGTTAATTAAATCCTCAAAGTCCAGTCCCTGGACTAGTTCAGATTCAATTGCCAGCAGTGAAAGTGCAGACAGCCGCCTCTGTCTCATTGTTGTCCTGAGTTCATTCTTTACTCTGTTGAGTTGAGAGAAGGATCTTTCGCCCTCGCAGTTGGTAACGGGCAGGGTTAAGAACAGTCTGAGTGCAACGAACACGCTTGGGAAAGTAGTTTGTAGCCCGTTGTTTAGCAGAATGTGCAACATCTCCTCGGGTGAACTGTTGTGTATTATTTTGGAGCATTGTAGCCTAAATTGTTGTCATTAATTGCTAGAGTAAGGGTGGCCCACATAGTCATTATTTAAAGTGTTGATTTATAGTTTAAAGTTAGGATCACAGTGTTAAAACCCTATAGTTCTGGGTGTGTGTGCTCCTTTCTGTATCTAGCTGCCCAGGCTCAACAAGTTGCACATGTGTGTGAGTGAGCAGGTTCGTGTGCTTAGGATAGCAGAACAAGGGCAGGATCCAGCTACTAGCACGGATACCGCGGGTTCTTTGGGGCCACTGACCTCCAACTGAGTCTTGAGGGTCATTGGCATTAAGGCTCGGACTGAATAGGTGTGGTAGGCTGATGTTCCAGCTACTGGCGCGGATACCGCGAGTTTTAGGGGTCACTGACCTTCGACTGAGTGTCGGAGCTCATTGCCAATTAAGGCTCGGGCTGAATGGGCGTCGTAGGCTGATGATTAATAGCCCTTGTGAATACCGCCAGAAATTGGGGAATACGGGGTTTCAGCTGGGTGCTGGGGTCCCTTATCTCCGACTGGGATCTGAATAGGCAAGAGGCCAATAGGTCATTTGCAGATTGCCGTTGGGGCTCTTCGAACGAGGGTCAGGACGGCGAAAACAGATGAACCTAGACAAGTAATCCGTGGTTAACGCCGAGCTTATGTCGCAGAGTTCCAACCACTTGTTGGGGTTCTTCAAAGTGTAGGACGGGACAGCACGGGCGGATGTACTACAGACTGATTCTGTGTTGAGGAAGTGTATCAGTTCAGTCCATTAAAGAAGTTTTGAGTACAGACTGTTTCTGTGTTGAGGAAGTGTATCAGTTCAGTCCAGTAAAAAAGGTTGAGTTATTTGTGTACAGGCTGTCATGTTGAGGAAGTGTATTGGCAAGCTGATTTATTTTTAAGTTTTACGCTGTCATGTTGAGGAAGTGCATTGGCAAGCAGATTTTAAGCTCTCATGTTGAGGAAGTGTATTGAGAAGCTAATTTGTTTTTAAGTTTTAAACTCTCATGTTGAGGAAGTGTATTGAGAGACTAATTTGGGTAAGATTAAATTTTAAACTCTCATGTTGAGGAAGTGTATTGAGAGACTAATTTGGGTAAGATTAAATTTAAAGCTCTCATGTTGAGGAAGTGGATTGAGAAGCTATTTTATGTGTAGACAGGGTCTGTGTTGAGGAAGTGTATCAGCCCGGTCCATTGAAAACCTAGGTAATGTAAACTGAGTCCGAGTTAGGGACTGGCAGGAGACAGGGTAGTTTAAAAACGTACGTGCATGTAAATAAGCTAAAAATAGAAGTAGATAGAAAAACAGTAAGTTACCGTGTTCAGTGTTACTGTAAAATTGTTTAATTAATGTACATATTGAAAGTTGAGTGGTCGTTGGTAAGAAAAATGTAGGGCAAGCCAAATGCTGCTAAGAATTCAAGTTTGATGTATGGAAGGCCAATGCTGTCAAAAATACAAACTTGATGTGTGAGGAGTTCGCACTGTAAAAAACATATAGACTGTGGGAACCAGCTGAGAACCAACTTTAATTGAGGTGTGGCTTGTGTGAACACTGTAAAAAATTGTTTGGTCAGCATACACACTGGAGAGGGTTGTTCTGTAAGGATATAACCAGCGTGTACACTGTAAAAATTGTTCAGTTATGTGGTGCACACTGTAAAAAATTATTCTATAGCATAGTATACACATTGTACACTGTAAAAATTACCTGATCATAGAATACACCTATTATACACTGCAAAGATCATTTGGTTCCTTAATTACTTGGTTCCTAGGATACACTGTAAAAATTATTATTTGGGAATATGGTGTATTATACACTGTAAAAATTATTTTGTTACCTGTACTGATTTTTAATGCAGATACACTGTAAAAAGTATTTTGTTGAGAAATGTGTATCCGAACACCAGAAGTTCACTGAATAAGAAGTGCAGCTCAACTAAATAAAGCATTACTTGATAAGTCTTTTAGCAAACAATAAGAGGACAGTTTATGGAAGAAGGAAATAGTAGCGAAGACGAGTTATTTTTGCCAGAACACTACATACAGGAGGGAAACGTCGAAACACAAGGGATAAGAACTCATTTTTGGTTGGAACGAACATATAAAGACAAGGATGGTGTAGAGCTGTGGCAAACAGAACAAGAGATAAATCAGAAATTGTGGCAATTGACAAAATTGATTAACTTGGCACAAGTACAGGACGGGTTTCCTGGTGTGCCATGGAAAGAGGCTACACCCTAAAAACTGCTGGGTTATTTCATCTACCCAACCGCTGGGTTATGAAACATTTGACCCATTATGGGTTAATTATATGGAATTTGGGTTATTTTGTGCAACTCATACGTTGAGTCAAAATCCATCAACCCAACATACATCGCTTGACCCAGCACGTGGGTTGTTTTGTTTCGAAAGTACAAAGACGCACGCTGACGCCTGACGCCATTAACCGGCAAAGGGCTCTAACGCTTTCAGAAAACATTAAGATGGCTACCCGATGCGAGCTGAGACGTAATTCACAAGAAACGGAGCAAAACTGTTTAACTTTTTATCAAAAGTCGAGAGAACCAAGATTTATTCGGAGCGCTGTGAAAGAAATGTTTTTCTGTTCTTTAACTTCTATTTTACAACCGTGTGTGCTGTGGGAGGACCGCTTCAGGATGTAGAGGCAGTTTGGCGCGTTACTTTCATGCTAACGTTAACGGACATTAGCTCCAAAGTAACGTAACGTTGGGACTGAAGCCTTCGGCAGAGAATGCACTTTGGCCCGGTGAGTAAAAAAGTTTATCACATTTCGGCTTTGTTGTCAGGCACGGTTACGTTTACAGTAAGGCTAACGTTAATCAGAAGCAAGCTGGCTCACATTGACGTAACTTAACGTTAATTTTGCACTGTTGTGAACTGCTGTCACTGTCAGTTAACGTAACTCACGTTAGTTTACGTTATATTGTGGAGACAGTCAACCTCTGCGTAATGCATGGCTAACCTTAAAAGTCTAGTTTTACTAGCTGTAACCCAAATGATTCCCCTCAGCCCTTTTATTGCAGAGACTAATTTATAGTTGCCTCGTCTGAAGTGGCTGTAACGTTAATATTTGTAAAGGAGTATTTTTCCACTGTGGTAATGAAATCTTTTAACTGGTGAAGAATGCTCATTTTTCTTTGAAACTGTTATAATTTGTTCATTTTGGGAGATGTTTGTGGTAACGTTATGTTGAGATGTGTTGCATTATTACATAAAATAGTGTGTTATTTAGCGTCTCAAGTATTAATAAGATGAAGAAAATAACAGAAGCACCTGTACATGTGATACAAATTACCAGCAGCACAACAAACAGTTTTCAAAATGGTCATACAGTTGAATCAACAACTCTCTGACACAGTTTCATCTAAAACTGAACATTTTCATTTTCATGGAGAATTTATGGCAGGAATTTTGTATTACTGTATTTCTTTTTAGCTAGATTTAACTAACAAACTGGTAACTTACTCTTAGAGTATCGCATGTTTGTGAGAAGTGTTTACATGACCATTATTTTGTAAACTAATAAAAAGTTGGTGTTCATATACTGTGTGCCCAATAAGGACTATAGAGAGTGTTGCTGAAGGGATTTCATCATGTCCATAATCCCCTGACTTGTGAAAGCAGCTCTTGTAATGGTAAGTGAAACGATAAAATATAGTATTTTTAAAAATCACCAATTGATGACGTTATCATTAACTGGACTACTGGGAATTCTTTGTGTTTTATCTGCTCCTGCAGGATGAAGTATTGAGTGACACTACAGCTATCCAAGGTATGTTTTTAATTTGCACATCTCTGCATAAGAGTTAGTATATTTCATTTGAATCATTCAAGATTATGTAGACTTGATGCATTTTATACTGCATAGATTTGAAAGAGTTGAGTTAAGGTATTTAAAGGAATATATGGGCATCATTTGATCTTACTAGGATGCTTCCTTATTAAAAGAAAATGAAGTGTCTCTTATTCCCTTAGTGGCAAACAAAATTAATCTACATACATTTATGTGTTTGAATGTCTGCAGATGTTTGCTGAGTTCCATCGTCATCATTACTGATGTTGAACCTATGGAGCCAATTCAACTGTGAGCTTGACACCACAGCTGATTGTCCTGTCCTGGTGGAGGGCCTCATAGAAGGGCAAGACAGCAGAGGCACCGCTAAGATCCTTTGTTACCTCCAGGTGAGAAGATTAATTTTGCCATAGCCACAATGTAGATCACATAATGCGTGGTTATGTTAATCACTGGGAAGGTGTTCGATTTTTGATTTGGTGATTTGTGTTTCTTATAACTTAGAAAAACAAAGAGGTGGTGTGTGTTTGTGTGTGTGTGTGTGTGTCTGTGTGTGTGGGTGTAAGAAACACAAATCACCAAATCAAAAATCGTAAACCTACCCAGTGATTAACTAGAATACTGGGGTCCAGTCCTACTGCACTGGTTTCAAAATATCTTTTGTCATGTTGTAAGTTTTGTCTTATAGGTAGTTCCAGCTGGATGGATTTATTTTTGTTATTGCTGTTGTTGCTATTAATAAATATTATTATTTTAGAATTACATTGGAATAACTGTTACACTATATGGCTTGATGTACTGAAAAATATTTGTATAATCATAATTATCTTCTTTGTCAATCTAGGAACAACATGATGTACACATGAGACACATTCTGGCCGTTCGCTCCCAGTGGGCCTCATGAGAGGATGACTGATTTCTTCAAGACCCGCAATGTAAGTCCTTAGTATACTCACACATGTCAATATCAATGAAATGTACTGTGGGAAACCAACTTTAATGCCTATCCTGGATTTGACAAACTTCACTTAGTCAAAAACTTGATAGCCTATTATATTACAAATCGCCATGGAAATTTTACAAGCAAGACCAGGTAAAGCTGCAGTGTGCAGGGTGAGATGTTGGTTTCGGTCGTTTGAAAGGCTATGTGATTAACAAGCCAGCACACAGCTCACCTGCCGCCTTGATAACGTATCATGGGTGGAAAAATACAGAAAAAAGACGAGTTCTGTGTCATTTAGGCAACTTTGTGTGAGTGTGGGGAGAGGAGAAGTCAGGTGCAAAGCAGGTATATGTAGAAATGATAATATTTATGGGGATTAAAACCTGCTGTCACAGGGCTGTATAATGTGAAAAATTAAGTTTCCCTTAGTTTAGTTGAAGCTAATATGAGGTTTAAACAGTCTAGAAAAGTTAAATGGATATTGGATAATAGTTAAGGTAATTGGGGCAAAGTCATCAGACATAGCCTGACAGTATTCGGAAAATAGCTGTTCTACAAGCTGTCAAAGCATCCTGGGCTTCTAACACACCTCAGCAGTGCCACAGGCTGATTACCTCCGTACCACACTGATGCAGTAATTTGGTCTAAAACAAACACCAACAAAGTATTGAGTGCAGAAATTAACATATTTATCAGAAGCTGGACACTTATGTATTTTTTACCTATTTGGACATGACTCTATGAGGTCGACTCTAAAGAAGTCTTCTAAATCTACAAAGCATTTGCAGCCTACCTACCTGACCACCTAACCCGCCGCCTATCGGCCAGATAGGTGAGTCAGATAGGTGGGCTGCACGCATTTTCTTAGCATGTTTATTGTGATGATAGATCATCAATCGATTTATGGCTTTTTAGGTCAACTGAGGTCTCAGTCCTCTTTTAAATTGTTTATGGCTATATGCCATAACCATCAAGACTCAAAAAAGGAATATTTCGTTATGTACAATGAATTGTAGACTATTACAGTTCAACTTTTTGAATTAGAGATGCACTGAATCTTTTCCAAATTGTAAAGCTAACTAGACTTTATCATAAAACAATCATTTCTCTAGTGAGAACCAGGAAAATTGTACTCACCATGTCTATATTTTAATTGTACTATAGTAGTCGGTAAACATTTGGTCCTTACTCACTCACACTCTCTCACTTGCTCTCTTGTATTGTTTCTTTTTTAGACTGAAACAAACATGGTGGCCAAGGCATGCAAACCAATACCCCCACATCCTGACGCTGGGAAATGTTTAGAGTGCATTTGTTGTTCACTATAGAGCTGTTGACTGTTGGCCTGTTGAATGTTCAGCTAGTTTATTTGTAATTGTTGTTTTGCTCTGAATTGTTGTTCATTTCAACATTGTTGTTGAAATGTTTTCCTACCTGAGTGATGTGAACTGCATCCATTCCACTGTATTGATATTAATTAATTTAATGTAATTTAATAAATTTTTTCAAAGATTCCACTATGTTGTTTTATTTTTGTATTGTTTAAGTGTTTATTGCCCAATATATGCATAAATCTAGCATGTATTCTGTTCTAGGTTTGTAGTTTAACAGTTTTATAGCTATGGGTAGTCTATTGCATTTTATTTTCTTAAATTGTACTGTAAAGCGTTGGAATTAATCTGGCATATGGTTTAATTTTTGTTGAATCAATCCAGAATTGTAATTAATTTGACCCAGCATTTGGGTACACTATATAACAAATATATGTAGTTAAATCAACCCAGAATTGTAATTAATTTGACCCAGCATTTGGGTACACTATATAACAAATATATGTAGTTATATCAACCCAGAATTGTAATTAATTTGACCCAGCATTTGGGTACACTATATAACAAATATTTGTAGTTAAATCAACCCAGAATTGTAATTAATTTGACCCAGCATTTGGGTACACTATATAACAAATATATGTAGTTGAATCAACCCAGTATTGTAATTAACTTAACCCAGCCTTTGGGTAGAATATTTAACTCATTTGTTGGGTTAAAAATGACCAACCCATCTTGCTGGGTTAAAATAACTACTGTTGGACCGGTGCAATAGTGATCCAGCGGTTGGGTTGTAAAACAGCCCAAGTTGAGTTATTTTTAACCCATCATTTTTAAGTGTGTATACGTGGATGGTGGACTCCTAAGACGCTTGCCATGGTGTTGGAGCAGTTGTGCAATAACCCTAGTGCTACTGTTACATTACCACTTGGCCCAGCTTTGGGACTGCTTACAGGTTACGGGATATCGGGGCGTGACAGAGTAACCTCAAATCCACGATTGTGCATCGCAAGTAGTTCCTAGGAGAGTTCAGTGGGAAACAGGCAAATTTGGGTGTATAACAAGAATACTAGAGGGAATCGGGACTGAGAGATTAGAGTACAATCCCACTAAGGAAAAGAAGTATAAAACTGAAACTACAGTAGACAAAATATTAGTGGCTATAAAAACCAGAGACACTGACGAAGAACCAGAGACACGCAGAACAGCAACAGCTATACGCCAAGGCTACATGGGGACAGGAATGGCGAAGGAACAAGGGAAAGCAACTCCAATGGCCGTGGTGATAAACAATCACCCGGACCAAAAAGAATTTATTGAAAAATGTATGAAAAAGTGGCATGGGAGGACAAATGGAAAATTAAAATGGCCGCTACAAGGCACCTTCATAGAAACATACTGTGATGAAGTGGCCACAAATATAAAACACCATAAGTCCAGAAACACAAGTGAGAAAAGAGAGGGAAAGCGAGCTAGGGAAAGAGAGGTGTTAGGTTGGTTCAAATCTGAAGGTTACCGACACATGTACAGCAGTCCACCTCCCAGACCTCCACCAACTATTAGGAAGGTGAAACTAGAACAGGAAATGAAAACAAAACAGGGAAAGGCAGCGCCAACAGCACCTGAATGGTCAGCAAAACCACCACCACCTTACACCTCTGACAACCAGCAACCAAGAACAGGGATTTATCCAGTGCTAGACACACTCGAGGGAGAGGAAAGACGACAAATGGAGGGAGAGCTACAGGGAAAGTTCACTGTAACCTTGACCAAGCAAATTCACAACAAAGAGCAGGAAAAAGAACAGACTGCCATCGTTGAAAAGGACCAGCAGGTGAGAACAAATACTGAAGTGACAGAAATCGAGGAGCGTGAGATGGACTGGAGACAAGGGGATCTCACACACAACCCAGCAGACCGCCATCTCCTGAGCAGAGAACCATCAGAAACCAGGTTCCACCTACCTCTGAGTATGAGTGCAGACTCACAAGGAAGAAGAGACAGAGAGGATTACACCCAGGAGGTGAGGAGGAACCTCAAGCCAGAAACCATGGACAGAGTAAACTACTGGCTGGAGTCAACAGGTGCCCAGGCATCAGCCAGAAGGAGTATGTGGGAATCAGAGGATTGTACCAGAAGGCACACCAGTAGACACACTGCAGAGGGAAGAGAGCGCTCCCCACTCAAGGTCTCTGACTTGTCATATCTCACACAACAACAACAAGAGAGAATGAGACAACGACAAGAAAAGGAGGAAGCCAGCCTGAGGAAATATGAGGAACGAATAAAAAACATGGAGATGATGAATCAAACCATTCAGAGAGAAGAAGAAGAGCTACGCAGACTGGAAGCTGAGGAAAAGAGACTGTTAGCACAATGGGAGAAAATCCGCCAGTAATCGGACAAGGTGATGACCAGCACACCTCACACCGTCAGAATGGAGTTGAGCGGGACCATGGTGACCGAGGGCCCACCAAACACAAGCCAAGTACTGGACGATGTGGCAGCCAGACTGCACGAGATGACCAACCGACAGGTGCAACAGGTCAAGGGCACCAATGACTATATAAAAGTGCTAAGAAATGGGAGAAGAATCCATCCCACTATTCTCAAGAAACCAAAGTCATGTGGAAATCGAGCTCCCCTACACCAAGAAGATGAGGAAGAGGAGGAGGACGAAGTGGAGGAGACAGATGCTGAAGAAGATGGATGCACTCGGAGACTCATGTGCCCCCTAGTGACCAAGGCTCAAGGCCAAAAGGCCTATGTACCCTGGGGATTTGCAGATATGGTGGGACTGGCCAGCAGACTGCCAGACCTGACTGAAGGAGCCAACAAATGGATCACAGCACTGGAAGAGAGCACAGCAGGAGTAACCCTTGCATTGGGAGACATCAAAGCTTTGTTGATGCATGTTGTGGGAAAGCACACTACAGAAGACATCATGATAGCAGCCAAACTACCACTGGTAGTGAAAGGGAACGCAGCTGATGGCATAGGTTTTAGTGGACATCGAACCCAAGTGTGGGCTGAGCTGAGAAAGCAGTATCCAGAGAAGATGGATCCATCCAAGCTTGATGGAGAAAGGCTGAAGGACGATGAGTGCCCAACCAAGTTCCTGGTTAACTTCCAAAAGAAATGGAGAGAGGAAACTGGAAGTGCCTGGAACACCAATGACACCACCAAGAGTTTGTTTAAAGTAATGGTAAAGAAAACCTTGCCAACTGAAGTCCAAAAACAACTTGACAATGTGGTTGGACTCATGAAGATGGAGTGGCCATTGTTCTCTGAATATGTTGTGCATCACGTGGAAAGCTGGAGAAAAGAAAAACAAAATGAGGAAGAAGCCAACAAAAACCTGGCTAACAAGCTCACCCAGCTGCAGCTGAAAGAGCTCACCAAGATAAAAAAGGAGAAGAGCAAAACACAAGCTCCAGTAGTGATAGCAGAACAGCCACAGCCAACTCCACCAGCGCCTGCAACCCCACAAGTAGCTGCAGTAGCACAGCCAGCGACACCTGCACCGATGTCAGCATCACTGGTGTTGATACCAGCAGGAGGGCCATCTGCACACCCACCGCAGGTATATGTACCACAGCAGGGCAATCCACAGCAAAGTCAACCTCAGAGGAACTACCAACAACGGGGGGAGTTACCCACCGCAAGGAGGCTATCAGCCCCAAGGAAATGGAGGAGGATACAACCGATACCAAACACAACCAAGGGCCAGAGGAGGTCCCAACCGACGTGGCGGATGGAGAGGTCAACAGGGACCCACACAGATGCGACGCACGCAGTCCAATCCGCAGCTCACTCAAATGCAGGAAGCACAAAATGTGTGCTGGGGCTGTGGAGAACCAGGGCACCAGAGACGTGATTGCGAGACGCACCCCTGGGAGGGGCCAGCGTCTGGTTGGCAATAGGGAAGCCCAGAGGAGCCTGAGGGGGAGTTAATGGGAATAGTTATTTCATCACGACCACAAGAAGAGCCCACTATGACAGTAACAATATATGAAGAAGATTACCAATTTATGGTGGACTCAGGAGCCACATATTCATGTATTGGAAAATCCGGCTCGAACCTCCCCCTCTCAGAATCATCAGTAAAAACGGTAGGCTTCTCTGGGAAAACACAAATAATACCTTTGACACAGCCGGTACCAATGAAGATTGCAGGAAAAATAATTGTGTCCCCTTTGCTGTATTCAGCTAACACACCGATATGCCTGATGGGACGAGATTTGCTATGTCAACTGAAAGCCCACATAATGTGCACACCAAATGGAATACACATAGAGTTTCCCGAAGATCCAGGAACCTACAGACTGAAAGAACCCATGGCAGGGATGATGCCACTGACAGAATCACTGGAAGAAAAACACCAAGAGGATATGAAAGAAAAATACAGAGTCATGCCTAAAGTATACTGGATTAAACTTCAATTACGTTCCCGATTACAACAACTATGGGAAGCCTGGAAAACAAAGACATCAACCAAAGACTATGGCCAAGAACCTCAATTACCTCTGCACTGTACCCTTCAATTTGATGAGATGCAACAACACCAGGACTATGAGATGCTATGGGACGAGGTTATTAACAAGACTCTGCACTACCTGACAGTTCAAGACGTATATGTGGGACAGCAAGGAGCAGCAGCAGCAGTGATCCTTCCACCAGAGCTGAAAGACTGGTTCATGGTACAAAACTCAGCACCTCATGTGACCTTGCTTGTGTCAACAGGTTACGAATCCCACGATTTGGGACCAATGGTTAGGAGAGCATTACAGACAACTAGTTGGACACAATCACATGATCCAGACATTCACATTTCCTCAGACAAAAAATTCATGAGAATAACATTAAGAACAGTAGATGAGGGAATAACAGAAAAAGTGATAGTGGATAGAGGACCCCAAGATCAGAAGTTACCTCTACAAATGATAGTAACAGATAAACACAGAGCATTGTTAGATCAGTTACCCCAAGAGTTATGGTCAAAACACAAGACAGATGTGGGACTAGTAAGATCAGCCCAACCAGTAAAAATAAAACTGAGGGAAAATGTAACATTGCCATATCAAAAACAATATCCACTGAAACAGCATGCTTTGGAAGGAATCAGACCAACAATTGAGGGTTTGATGAAAGCAGGAGTCCTGGTTAAAACACAGAGTCCCTGCAACACACCAATCTTCCCAATTAAGAAACCACACTCTAACGATTATCGATTGGTTCACGATTTGAGACAAATAAACGCCATTGTAGATGCAGAAGTACCTATTGTTCCGGACCCACACACCTTGCTCTCTAACATTCCACCAAACACACGATGGTACACAGTAATAGACTTGTGTTCAGCTTTTTTCAGTGTACCTCTACATCCAGAGTCACAGTATTTGTTTGCCTTCACCTACGAGGGCCAGCAAATAACATATACCCGCGTAGCCCAAGGTTTCGTCTCCAGTCCTTCGATATTCAACAGAGTGCTAGCGCAAGATTTGCAACATCTAGACGTTGCGAGTACCGTGATCCAATATGTAGACGACATTCTGATTTGTAGCCTATCAGAGCAGCAGTGCGAAGAAGACACCATGACAGTATTAATGGCACTGGCCAAAGGAGGGCACAAAGTCAGCAAGGACAAACTACAGTTCTGTCAGTCGGAGGTGGAGTATCTAGGCAGAAAACTAAGTGGGGATAAAAGATTGATAGCAACATCGCAAATAGAGGCCATAGCCAAAATACCAAAACCACAGACTGTGGGACACATGCTCTCATTTTTGGGCATGGCAGGATATAGCCGCTCATGGATTTGTGATTATGCTGTAAAGTCGGCCCCATTGCGTGCTATGATAAGAGTTGCTGGACAAGCAGACAAGTCAGCCCAGCTAAACTGGACTGAAGAGGCCAAGGGAGCTTTTCAAGCACTGAAACTGGACTTGCGTTCTGCTCCAGCGTTGGGCAACCCAGACTACTCAAAACCGTTCCACTTGTATGTAGCAGAAAGATCAGGATATGCGAGCGCTGTGTTGATGCAAGACACACCAACAGGTAAACAACCATTGGCCTACTACAGTACAAGATTAGATAACATTGAAGTGGGACTGCCACCGTGTTATCAGGGTTTGGCTGACAATGGGACATCCAGTAATCTTGTACACGTCTCACCAATTGCATGCTCTGCTCACCAGCCCTCGATTTGTTCTAACCCAAGCTAGGAAAACAGGATATGAAGTCATCCTGTCTGCACCAGAACTAACTGTCCAACGGTGCAAAACAGTGAATCCGGCAATACGTATGGTGCTGCCTACAGAAGGAACACCACACGACTGTGTACAGGTAACCGATGCATTCTTAAAAATACGCGAAGATTGGCACAATCAGCCAATACCAGCAGACTTAACACTCTTTGTAGATGGCTCTTGTTTTAGAGGCATACGGGTACACATGCAGGTTATGCAGTGGTACAGATGAATAGAGTCGATATGGTGATATAAATAAGTATAAGAAGTTGATTGAAGGAGTTATAAAGTAATAAATATATGGATACATATTGATGAAATAGCTAATATGGACTAGTATGGCGTAGGAAGACGGCTTTGATGCAGTCTCTGATTGAATTTTGATATCTATGTGAAAAATTAAGTTCTAAAGTGGCGGTCCACACCCGAATAATAAAGATGAGAAAAGAGAAAAAAGGAGTTGCTCACGTTAGCAGAGAGTGCAGCGTTTGAGAAGCACAGAGCAGAAGCAGAGGTGCAGCTGTGTGTGGGAGTGTGAGTGTGTGTCCGTGTGGGGGAGGACAGCAGGCTGAGAGAGAGGAAGGAGAGCAGTTCTGCCCCAAACCAAAATTTAAATGAGAGGTTTGTGATCTGTTGCACCTTTATAGTATAACAACAGCGCGTTATAGCAAGATACTCATGAGTTAATAGTAACAGAAGTTCTAAACGTTTTTAACCAATAACAGCCTGACAGTAAGCAGATCAGTTAGAAAATGATTGCTGGAAAAGGAGGGAAAAAGAAGAGTGTAGTTGAAACAGCCTACTAAAGTATTATGGTAATAAAGTAAATTTAGTTCAGAATAACAGGCTGATGACACTTTTTGGTCGAAAGCAAACTAGAGATAAGGAGAGTGCAGAGCACGGGTGAGAGGAGCAGGAGCAAAGCAGGAAAAATGATGACATCTGATAAAGTTTGCAAATTTATTGAAACATAAAAGTACAGATTGATAGGCAGCAATGTGAGGTATTATCTATGAGGGATTTACGTTAGAGAAGGGATGGAGAGGCATCAATTTTGTACTAGATGTGAGAAAATGAATTTATATTTTAATAGTTCTTAGTTTCTCAAGTACGGATTCAGTCACCTAAGTTAGTTATTATTGGTAAATTTCGCTTTGATGATTTGTCAGGTGAAAAGCTCCTTGATATAAAAAGAAGGGGAGCTGCCTGAGTTTCTTTCAATGAAATTGTTTCATTCTAGTTTCTTGGTTGTGTGGCTTGACAATTAACTGTCTTCTTCTTTTTCGAGGCATGAAGGCCGTCCAAATTCCAAAGTTTCCAGAGAGTAAGTGTTCGCTCACAGTGAGGGCTCACAGTGAGGGCGACGGCTGTCCCAAGCAGATGAAATTAAAGGGTAAAGAGCACAAAAAAGAGAAATTAACTGCAAAGGTGGTCAACGGAGGAAGCTGTGGCAACAACATATGTGGTAACAGCACAACTAAGTAGTTAAAGAAAAAAAGAAAAAACATTAGATAAGAGATAGAGAAAGCTCAGAATAAAGGGAAAATAGGGAGAAACAGTTTGACGTACAGGAAGATATAGTACTGACATATGATGTAACCTTTAGTGAGGGAAAAGCAATTACAGAGACAGAATAAAGAGAGATCCCATCCTGATAGATAAGATCTAAATAGATGCCCCCAGATGAAGGAACATATACAGTAAGTGGAAGAAAAAGAACATATACAGTAAGTGGAAGAAAGATAAAAGTAAGTGCATTTAAGGGCCAGTACAGGCAGAAAAAGAGGAAAACGAATTAGGGTCTTTAAGGAGTTAGGATAAAAAGGAGAGATGGAAAAAGAGAGGTTGTATTAGATAGGGAGGAGACGAGAGCTAGATATGAATAAAAAAAATAAATAAAAAAAACAACTACTCCCGAATGAAGTGAAAAGTTAAAATAGGCGGCAGAAAGACAAACATCTGCCTACAGACCAAGGCACCTGCAGAGCACAACAAACCATGAGACATGGCGAAAGCGAGACAGAGCTGCACTGGACGCGATGACAGATCTGAAAGTTTCATGCTGAAGGAAGAAGGCGAGAGAGCAGCTTCAAAATGGACGCAGCAGAATCTGACTTTGAGGAAGAAGGAGGGCCACAAACGAGCAGTGATACAGGAGGCGGTCCGCAGAGAGGCGTGCCAACCTGATGCATCACAGGCCCAAGCCCACCTCCACTGACGTCAGCATCTTCTCAATGCTGAGGACGCAGCCAGTCAGACCACAACTACCATCTACAGTCGAATCATAAAAAGGACAACACCACCTTAAAGACTCTGAACCTGACAGCACAAAGTTCAAAAGGTCAAGAGGACTTCACAGTGAAAATGAACTTTAGCCAAAATGCTCTCATGTGACCGAGTGCTGAACAGAAACATCACCAAGGAAGCTTTCTGTCTCAATATGATCAACATTACAAATGGTCAGACTGTCAGAGGCCTTGACAACTGCAACATCTGTTGAAAAAGAACTGTTTGAAGACTGACCTCTAAAAGAGTGGGAGTAGGAGTTTTGATAATTTGTAGAAGAAGAGAAAAGAGAAAGATAGGGGAAGAAAACAGAAAATAGGGACTGAAGTTAGATCCAAAGAAAAGACGGACAGAGAATAAGGTTAGTTCAGGATCTATAAAATAACAACATATGTCATTAATAATTGATTTATCAACACAAACTGAGTTTTTCACTTTGGTGTCCTACTCTCCTCCAGCAGCCACCTGTTACTAAATTGCAGCAAAAAGGGATCAGAACATCAAGGATTTCTTATGTGTTTTTTAAATAGAGTTTTAGGAAATGGGGATCTAGTGGGATTATTTTAAAGTATAAATATTTTGAAATCACTGTCTGCTCTGAATTTGTGCAGAGGAACAGCCAGCGCAGAGCTCCTCTGTGTAGCAAATACAATGACAGGCAACCTTTAAGGCTTGATTTTAAAGATGCCGAGAGGAGCTTTATGGAGTCTCATTGAAGCCTTTATGAAGCGATTTTAGCAGTGCATTGCTACTGCATGCTTAAATTTGGTGATTGTGAGAATCAAATTATGATTGATGCCTTTGTCATGTATTCCTCAGGAACAACCAAGCAACTGTAATGATAACATGAGACACATGTGATGTTGAACACCTGTGTTAATTTGTTTTCTTTTTGTTTTTGTAGGTTTTATTAGTAAACTAGTTTTAAGTTTGGAAGGATTTCAGTGCACTAATGAACAATGGAGTTTTATTTGAAAATTTACTATTTGTACGTCCAATAGCAATGTGGTTCAATACACAGATATACAGGAGGTTAGAAGGGTTAAATTGCAAGCAAATGGAATATCAAGGAAGAAAAATCATGTTGAAAAAGATGGATATTTTCCTGAAAGATAGACAATAGTTAAAGTTTCCAAAGTACAAGAAGTAGGATAAAGTTCACTTATTGGTAATAATAAGATATAATTGCAAGCAAGGTAAATAATCCTTCGCAGCCAGTCAAAGACCAGAGGAGGCCACTCTCCTATGGAGCCTCGTGAGGCAGACGCAGCAGCAGGCAAGATCAAGCACGACCTGCCCTACCACAGAGACAACTTTGACAGTCACCAACTATGAGTCCAAGTGAACCAACAAAAAAGAAGAACAAGATGGACACTACAAATGACTGAGTACCCTCAAATTGGTACCCAGCCTGATCCCAAGAAACCTGAAGTGCCAAAAAGGATTCCTCTGTAACAAGGACAAAATTTTAAACTGGACATCATACATGTTTATTGGACATTATGCACCATTCTGAAGTGTCACACATACAAGCGGCCACAAGATGGCGCCATAGGATAAGAGATTCACCATTTTAGAGGAGGGGTCAGCAACACCCACAGGAGGAGTTAAGGTGTAACACCCACTTTATGGGAGGAGCAAAGGGTAAATATAAGGCGATGCACGCTGACCACCACTCAGTGTTTTCATCCTGACCTGCTGGGATGACACTCGGGTTTATTCGTCCTTTTTTGGAATAAACTCTTTTGCACCGACTCTTGATCGTCTCCAGTGAAGTTTTTTAACTACGATGAATCAGCTAAAGAAGAAACTTAACAGAGTATTATTTGTTAAGTTTATTACGTTGGCGGAGGTAAGGTCCAGGCCTTTACTGGCCCAGCCTGGCCTTATTTCTGACCCGACAGAACGGGTTTTCTCTTCCCGCACAAAGTGCTTAAACTGAAGAAGTTCATCTCCAAAATCTTTGTCCAGGTCATCTGGATATGTGGAGGAGAGCGCAGCAGCGCGTTCATGCACACCATCGCAGTCGGAAGAATCGAACAAAACGCCAAAGAGTTCATTTAAATCCTTGTATTCATCAATGCGTTTAGCAAGACAGGAGAGCAACCTGTCGATGATCACATACGTTTCCACCTTAAATGGTTGACTCCCATTTACTATCTTGTCATTCTCAGTGGTCTCATCTGCAAAGGTTTTCCTTTTTCTCACCCGCTGTGTCTCGGAGTGATAAACCTGTGTCACACCCTTCACATCCCGAGATACCTTTTCAAAATGAGAAAATTGATCTCTGAGTGATGCCACAAACAAATGCAGAGATTCCAGTAGTCGCTGTGCGGTATCTAAGTTTATTTCGCACTTTTGCAACGTGTCACTTGTAGCTTTGAATCTAGTCAGCACGGTATCCCACAGATTCGCCATTATCGCAGTCTCCAGTTTATCAAGTTTGCGACAGAGCGCAGCAGCCTCGCGTTTGGCTTCGTCCTTCTCCTCCACATCTGTTGCAAACCTTCCCAAGGCCTCTCTTATTGCACTGTAGTTTTCTCTCAAAGCATTGGTCGAGTCAGCTCTACAACTCCATCTAGTACAAGACAGTGGTTTTAGAGTCCTGCTGATTTTCACATCCTTACTGTTAAATATCCGATTCCAGCGGTGAGTTGATGCGGCACAAAACGCATACAGTAACTGAAGTAGGTCAAAGAAATCGCTCACTTCTTTACAGCTATTGTCAATGCTGTTTACACCGACGAGATTAAGTGAATGTCCAGCACAAGGCACGTAATGAATCAGGGGATTTACTTTTTTCAGATGCGCCCTGAAGACCGTTATTTTTACTGGCCATGTTACTGGCGTTGTCATAACTTTGTCCCCGGCAATTTGACAAGTCTAAACCCAGATGCTGAACCATTTTAATTACAGATTCAGCAAGACTTGCTCCAGTGTGGCTGTGAATAGGCTCAAAAACAATGAATCTCTCCACCACTTTCCCTTTCTCGTTGACAAATCTAAAGATAAATGTCAGCTGGTCAACGTGCGACAAATCGGGGGTTGAATCTACAATGACAGAAAAGTACTTGGCGTGCTGTAGTTCTGCTGCAATCGTTTTTTTTACTTTCTCACCCATTAAGCTAATGAACTCCTCACACACAGTAGATGACAGGTATGATGTTGTCCCTCGTCCCTTTTTGACCATACTTCTCTATGTGTTCTCTTAAAAATGAATCGAACTGTGCAATAAGTTCCAGCAGTCCAAGGTAATTGCCATTACTTGGTGAGTCCAAAAGTTCGTCATCGCCCCTAAATGCTAGGCCTCTCTCGCTCAAAAATTTGATTACAGCCACAACACGCCTTAAGACCTCCTTCCAGTATTTCCCCTCTGCATCAATCTGTCGCCTGAGTGACGCGTTCACTGTGTCCACATTTTTTTATCTGCGCAATAAAGCCAGCATGCTGCGACTATGGTTTGCACTTTTCTCGTGGTCCATAATCCGCTCAGGATGTTTCCAGGCACAGAACCCGGACGTAAAAACATTGTGTTGTGAGGACAGCAGTTTACAGGCAAAGCAGTAAACCATACCTGCTGATGGTGAGTAAATTAACCACTCTCTAGACACTACCTCGTGGTTTGGGAGGCGACAATGCAATAAATCATTGGTAAGTGACCGCGTTTTACCTCCAATACCAATGTCCCGCACGGATGCTGGGTATTTTGGCGCCCTATTCTGAAAAGCTGCAGGACCTTGAGAAATGGCCACTTCTCTGACATGCTCCGTGATGTCTCCCCATAGTTCAGGGTCTGTTGAGATGGTAAAATCCTCCAGCGACTGCTGCTGCTTATCCGGCCAATGTGTGATATTGCCATCAACCTCGTTGTCCTCCTCGTCATCCTCGCTGCACTCCGTCACCTGGTTCCCACCTTGGTAGAGCTTAGATTCTCTGCCCGAGCCCGAGCCCGAGCCCGAGCCCGACCCGACCCCGACCCGACCCGACCCGCGGGCCGGGCTGGGCCGATATTTCCCGCCAGTATGTTCGGGTCGGGTCAGGTCGGTCTCGGTCTCGGGCAGAGAATCTAAGCTCTAGCGACGCCCCCGGTTATAACGCCTACGTAATGTTTTAAAAATGGTCGGGTTTAAATCGGGCTCGGGCTCATAATTACAGTTAATGTGTCGGGTCGGGCCGGTCTCGGACACAACGTGCACGGGCTCGGGTCTGGTCGGGTTTGATTTTTTGGGCCCGATCTAAGCTCTACACCTTGGCTCACATTAGCTGCTGCGTCTTCCTGAGCTGTATCAGTTGAGCAGAAATTAGCTTCGCTGCTAGCACATATGTTAGCTTCAGGGCCTGTGCTAGTTAACATTACTTCTGCTCCTGCCGGTGACGTGTCTTTCCGAATAAAAAAAGCTTGCGATTAGTGGTACATTATGAATCGTGGCAATGTGCGTGATTGTTTTTCTTTTAAGTTTTAAGCTACCACAACCGCTTAGCTGACGCCTGTCCATTTTGAATTAGTCTGATATGATAGATTGGGCGGCACTGTGTCACTGTGGAATGGACCAAGATCGGGGTAGGGGGTAGGGGGGCACTTACCAAATCGTAATTATATTTCTTTATTTTTAAATACATAAATGTATATGTATTAACTATATAACTATATAGTTAATACATATACATTTATAAAATATGACAAATATTTTAAAGGTCTAGTCATTGTTTTAATGATTTGGTGCCCCCCATTGGCTGGTGCCCCTGGGCACTCGCCCAGTGTCACATATGGATAATCCGGCCCAGCTTGCAATTGGTCTGTGAGTTTCCCGTGGCACAAAAACAGTATCCCAGTATATCTTCTTTAATTCTTTTTGAGATACTAGGGACATTCAAGTCAAACATCTTACTGTTTGGGTATGTGATATTTACTCCGAAGTACTACAGACCTTGAGGTTTCCAAACAAATGATGCCAAGCCACGGTGGGCAGCAAAATATGCTGATTAAAAGGAATAGCCTCACTTTTACTGCAATTAATTTTATGCCCAGAAAGTTGGACAAGTGCTCCTATGGTATTGAGCAAGTTGGATTACATATTGTTAATAAAATATAATCTGCGTAAAACTAGCTTTAAAATCATAACCATTCAAATCAAATTTGAGCTCGGGGTTCAACACCATCATCCTGGACATCAGCACCAAACTCACCCAGCTCACTGTGCCAGCCTCCACCTGTCAGTGGATCACAGACTGACTGACAGGAGGCAGCAGGTGAGGCTGGGGAACATCGCATCCAGCCCCTGTACAATTAGTACTGGCGCCCCCCAGGGGTTTGTGCTCTCCCCACTGCTCTTCTCCCTCTACATCGACGACTGCACCTCAGGAGACCCATCTGTCAAACTCCTAAAGTTCACTGACGACACAACGGTCATCGGCCTACAGACGGGAGGTTGGTCAGCTGTCTCTCTGTTGCTGTCAGAACAACCTGCTTAACACGCTCAAAACTGTGGAGATGATCGTGGACTTCAGGAGGAGCCCCCCCCATTCTGCCCCCCATCACCATACTCAGCAGTCCTGTGTCTGCTGTGGAATCCTTCAGGTTTCTGGGATCCACTATATCCCAGGACCTAAAGTGGGAGCCTAACACTGAGTCCATCATCAAGAAAACCCAGTAGAGGATGTACTTCCTGCGCCAGCTCAGGAAGCTCAACCTGCCTAAGGAGCTGCTGATCCAGGTCTACAAAGCCATCATCCAGTCTGTCCTCTGCACCTCCATCACTGTCTGGTTTGGATCTGCCACCAAAAAAGTCAGGAGTACACTAGAGATCTCGCACCACGAGAGCTTAAAGGGGTACAGGAAATCTCGTCAGGTAAAAAGCTTCACGCAAATGACATTTTTCACACGCTGTCAAGCCACACATTAATTTTCTCTCGCAGTGAAATACAAATGTATAACTGATAAGATAGACTCACGGAGCTCATCTACTCCGCCCAGCTGATGCCACACTGGTGTACACTGTGACAGTATTCAACCGCACAGCTCACACTGAGTCCAGACAGCTGTAACAAGTTGTAGCTGGTAGAGTTTTGCACATACCTGTCAAGTTTTGGATTTGAAAATAAGAGAAATTTTCCGGCGCCCACCGCAAGCAGTCCTACCACCACCCCAACCAAGTTCCAGTATCCCTTACATTTTAAGACAGGTGTTACAGCCTAAATGAAAACACAAAAGGCTATATATGAAGAGCATTTATTTAAATGCTCATTTGCATATTTTCTGTTCATTTAACATTGCTTGTCTTTACATTTACATTTTATTTTCATTCCACACATTCTTTTCATTTCATATTGCTTTTCTTTTAAAGTTTTTCTTTTAATTTCACATAACTTTTCTTTACTCTTTTACTGAGTTCTTGTACAAATTTCTTGCAGACTTTGCTTCTTTAAGACTGTTTTGGAAGGAGTGTATTTGTGGGCGGGGTCAGAGTGGTTCATTTTACATGAGAGTAGAGCGGAAACAGCAAACGTCTACCTGCAGGTGGCAGAATTGCGAGGCTAGTGACAGAGCTCAGATTGGGTATAGGTGCGTTCGAGATGACGCCGGCTGACTTTCACCGACTTGATAGTCTAACGTGAGCTGCAGGTGACTGCAGGGCCGGGGTATAAAAACGGCGCCGTAAAGTTGGACACATTCTACCTGCGTGAGCTTACTGTGAGCTGAGATCAATGACTGGTCTCGCGGCAATTGCAAACAAAAATGCCGCGAGACTAGGCAAAAGTGTGGTTCCAACTTTGTGCAGCCTGAGAAAAGCAACTGCAGCCGCCTTGCTCCCGCGAGTTTTTAATGTCATTGTAAGGGCAGAAAATTGTATTCTTCTTACACTTATTATCCATTTATGCAAGTACTTATAATAGTGCTATTTTTCCTTTATTATTATTATGTCTTATACATTGTTTAAGCTTCAACGTGTTCCTTTTATTATTATTCTTATTCTCATTCTGCTAGTCTTTCCACAGGTGTGTAGGGTTTAAGTCGAGGATGTGGAGTTGTTTTCTGTTCCTCTCCTGTTTTGTCTGGGACCAGGCAGAGCAGGCAGAGGATCTTTTTGTTCCCCAAAACATAGATACTCAGACTGTGTAAATGACTATGCATCCCTTTGTTCTGGGCCAGACGTTACTGACTGTCTTAGAAGACAGAACCTATGGTCCAGCTGATTCTGTTGTAGTACTTCTCTGTTTATTCTCTTTTGTTAAATAAATTCTCCAAAGACAACGGTTGGTTGTAACTCCATTATTTGCCTAATCTCTCACCAGGAATCTAAATTTCCACGACAGTCATGTGTTCTGGTGACGTTTTGCAGCGAAAGTCGGACATTTTAAATCCAACATGCATCACGTTAAGTCAGCCCTGCGCAGCGCCGCATGAAGTCAAACGGACCTAATGTTTTTTTTACTCCGCCCGGTCCCGGGGCATTATTAATTTTTAATAACGCAGGTTAACATACGGGAGATTTGCGGGAAAATACTTATACGGGAGGACGGCGGGAAAGAAGGGTAAAATACGGGAATTTCCCGGCCAAAACGGGACCTTGACAGGTATGTTTGCAACATGAACATCAAAAACGGAACAGCCTGCACTGTTTGGTTGCTGCTGAAGTTAACGTGTGTGCATTAGTGCTGAGATTTCTGCCTGATCAAAAGTGTATTAGTTTCAGTTTCACATGCAACATGCAGTCCCGAAACTGTGTCGGTCAAACATTCTGAAGGGGATAACGTTACTACCAGCGGATCAGTAACGAACAGACTTTTCTCTGAACCTGTCAGAGAACACATATGTGGGAGAGATTCTGGATGTGCAGAAGGTTTTGACCATGAGCAGAAAATCTGCTGAAACACAGGAGCTGTTAAAGTCCAGAAGTTTCTAACTAAATTACAATTAAATAATTTATCATTATGGTGAAAAGTTGCCACAGTCACATTTTAAGAGGTTACTTCCCCAAACAAAGACACAAAGAGGACGGAAGACTTAATCATGAATCAGCACGGATAATATTAAATAAGCTGATCTACAGGAGAAACAGATATGAATGAAGTACAGAATGATGAGAGCTGCACTGACTTATATTCTGTCATAGTTAGGTTGTAGAATTTGAATCATTACATTTACTCATTTGGCTGACACTTTTATCCAAAGCGACTTACATTTGAGAAACAACATACAAGCATCAACACAGCATCAAATACAGATCTACAACTGACAGTAGATACTAGTAAGAGCATCAATAAATACTAGTAAGAGCTCATAGTACATATCACATCAATGGGGTAAATACCTAGGGAAGGACGTAAGAGTTAACAAAAAGTGCAATCAATACAAGATAATTGTAGGGATAGAAGAAGAAGAGCACAGGAAGTGCATGTTAGAGGTTAGGAGTTAGTAGTAAGAGGAAGTGTTCTCGGAAGAGATGAGTTTTCAAGAGCTTCCTGAAGTTAGTGATGGATGCCCCGTCATGCGGCATGCACCCCCCCCCCCCCAGATCCTTACGCCCCCAGCTGCCCCCCTAACTTTGATGATCCAAAAACTGTACTTGTAAAATCGACCTGCCACTATGTCCACAAGCTTCTCAAAACAGTGATCTAAACAATACATTTACCAAAAGTGAACAATTTAATTTTAAATTTTAAATGTATTATAAGTCCCTCCCCCTGCCCATCAAATACTTAGATACATCCCTGATTCAAACGTGCAGAGCGGCGTTTGCTCAGTCTGGCTGACTGGCTCGCACACACAGCGAGTCTGCTGCGGTGCGGTGGCCCTGCAACCCAACTGGAGAGACTGAGCTGCCCCAGAGCCTCTGAAGATGAAGTGAGTTTCCCCAGGTGTAGTTTAAACACACGTTTAACTTAAAGTTACATTTGTAATGAATGTATGTATGCTAAAGATGATTCAGCATCAGCAAAAACTGCGAGTCTATTGCGTTAGCCAAAATCAGCGGTCAAATCGTTCCCTTGTGATTTGTAGGGATGTCCAGATCCGATCACGAGATCGGAAATCGGGCCCGATCACGTTGTTTCGGACTCGACCGGAATCTGACGTTACCTCCCGATCAGGACTCGGATATAAATGTTAATTGATAACTTAATGTTGACAGAAGGCAAAGGCGGAACTTCGCGGAAGCGCAGCGCCCAGACCGTCTGCGGAGCGCACACAGCAGAGAGACCAGTGTCCCCCTTTATTCGTCACCCGCTGTGGAATGAATAACCACCCCAAAATGTCACACAATCATTAATATCAATGCGCAAGTACTGATTTTAAGTCGCACACTGCGAGCACGGTGACAGTCGGCAGCTTTCTGCGTATCCTGCGTGTGTGAGGACCTTTTCATATACAGTCTATGGTGAGGACGAGCGAGTGAGAGAGAGAGTGAGAGAGAGAGAGAAAGAGAGCGGAAGAACGAGACGGTGAAAGTTAGCGGTGAAATATATTAGCAGTAAGTTTCAGTCTGGTAGTAAACGTGCAGCGCAGGTCGCTGTGTGTCTGTTAATAAAAGTCTGTAGTTTCCCCAACGGCTGGAAAAGTGAAGGCTGTTAGCTCGAGCTAACATCTCCCCTGTACAAGAGCCTGCTCTCTGCCCCCCTTCAGGCTCCGGAGCGTTCAGCGTCACAGCCCCCACCCTCTGGACCTCATCCCCACAGAAACGCTCCCTGTCTGGACACTTTTACAAATCTACTAAGACCCAGCTCTTTACCCAGGCATTCAGTCCTGAATGACTATTTGTTGCTCTGTCACTGTAACTATGTGTAAGGCGTCCTTGGGTCGCGTGAAAAGCACAAAAAATATTTTATTTATGTAATGTTAGCTAAATTAGTAATGAAGTCATTTTAATTATCAACTGTATGTCATTACTAACTAACCTACTAGTTAAGGGTTGAGAACATCAGGCACAAGCTGAGACTAAATTGTGTGCAGCTCTGTCCTGTACACAGACTGTGCATCCTGATAATTATATTTCAGTTTACAGAGGAGTCTGACGAGTGGTTGTTAATGAAATGAGGGACCATGGAGTGGAGGTTAATAAAGTAAATTAGGTATGCAAACTAGTCCTTTTAAGCTAATTAGGAGATGTTTCTTTTGGATTTTAATGTGCAAATTAAATGCTTAGTAATTATCCAGAGATCCTGTATAGAAAAAATATGACTCATCAAGATGCATCGATAATCGTTTTATAATCGAATCGCAGCCCTCTGAATCATAATCGAATTGAATCGTGAGGTGCCCAGAGATTCCCACCCCTATATGTATTAGGGATGAGCCGGATACTCGGCTGAAATGAGTATCCGGTACGGATAACGCACGTGCTCGGATTGAAAAAAAAAATCGTTATTGCTAGCTGACTGTGCGCTCGCCCTCTCTCTCTCTCGCTCTGGGTCATCGGAGATTTTTTTTAAACTGTCAGCTGTTCTAACCAGTTTTTTTTTTACTTCAGGCACTGAGTGTCTGACACTTTCTTGCTGTATTTAAAAAAATAAAGGTAGTTGTGGTATAAATAAATTATTTAAAATAATATTACAAATTAAGCTACACACACACAACCCCCCGCCCTCTCTGTCTCCCTCTTACTCACTCACACACACACACACACACACACACATACCTGTCCTGCTGCACCACGAAGCGGGTTCAACAAACCCAGGATATGTTTTCGTTATCTGGCTTCACTAACCCTAAGAACCGCGATCGGCACCACGAAGCTGGTTATCAACTCGGTAAATTAACCCAGGGTTTCCCGATCCAGCCTGGAGCGCGTTCACATAAGCAGCAGATCACCAAACAGACATGAACAGGTCCACTGTCAGCAGAGCGTCATATTTTACGATCGAGGATTAAACTGTAACACTACAGAAATACGACAGTAGCACGGCTGAAACTGACACATGCAGGGAGACAGAAAATCGCAGTCAGTGTGAATGTCTAAATGAACAGGCGTAGTCTGTAATAATGCCTTGATAAAAAAATATCAGCTTTCAGCTCGGCTGTGTGTCGGCGTTTCACATTAAAAGACTCGGCCGTTCTCCCTCACTTTAAAAAAAACTTGTCGCCACTTCAAAAATCAGATTAATTTATTTAACACACTCAAAAGTGTCCAAACATTTTTCTAAATTAACTTCATAAAGCAGTGAAACGGAAAAATCCCTTCATGCTATAAAATGTGCTCAAATAATGTTTTAAAGACTGAATCTGAACATTGTGCCACCTTTTACGCCCACATCGCAAAAGGAGGGACGAACATGACTACAGTCTCTGTAGTCGGCCTTAGAAAGATATAGGCTACTAACCTAAATAAACAGCCTACGTTCATATTAAACATTAGTATTTCAATACCAAACTGTTCATAATATTCAGCCTCACATAATAAAAATAAAATCCATTTATTTAACGGCTGCGTCAGGCTGTGTGAAACGGACTGGGAGCAAATCAAAAATCTTAAAGACATTTAAAGGCAGTAAGTAGGCTGATCCTGCTGTACTGTAAAAACCTTTTAATCAGTCTCTGTAGGATCGCCATAGTCAAGAGTTTCTCCACATCACCGTTGCAACCAGAAAGCAGCCTATTGGCTAAAACAGTCTGTAGGATTTCCTACAGATGATGTCATTTTCCAGAGAGCTGATTGGTCAGTAGGCAGCGTTTTCACAGAGTTAATCTCTTTTCTGGAACATAACCTGCTCGGAGCAGGTTAGCCGTTCATAAAATAATTTAAAGTTAAAAAAAGAAAGTCATGTTGAGTATGAAAACTCTTGTTCTCTTGTACAATTTCTGATTAACCCATATAAATTGCATGCTTAAAATAACAGACCATTAAAGCCCCACCCATTTCAAGACAACCCGACCCACTTCCGGGTTAAACCCCACCCACTTCCGGGCTTGGCCCCGCCCAATCCGAGTACGGATACGGATACAGATAATTCATATGGTTAACAGATACAGATACAGATACAGATAATGCTGTACTCGCTCATCCCTAATATGTATATATAAATGTGCTTTGCAAACACTGTGGCACTTTTATTTTTGTATTTGTTTACATGCCTGCCGGGTATTTTAAGTTAAGGTGCTATTTGTTTTTATTTTAGACGTTTTATATTTACTGTTGCACTAAAGTCCAAAAGTGAAGAATTTATGTTATTTATTACTTGATTGTTCAAGCTACCTCACAGGAGGCTCTGCTTGTTAACAGGTGAATTAAATAAAAAACAAGGAACATCCTGGATCTGTTTTTTTGCTCTTCTTTATTCTTTTTTTTAAGTATTATAGAAGTATCGGATCGGGACTCGGTATCGGCAGATACTCAAAATCAAATGACTCAGACTCAGACTCGAGGGCAAAAAAACCTGATCGGGACATCCCTAGTGATTTGTAAGAGGACTCTTCCCTTTGATTAGCCTAATTTTGATTTTAGTAAAGACAAGAACAGCTTAATAAAAAATCTAAAATATTGTTTGTATCCATAACGTTTACTGATGGTCGCCATTACGCCAATGTTATGTTACAACACACAATATTATAAATATAATAATTGATTTTAATTTCATAGGGTTCGAGGCAGTCTTCAGAAAAGTGCTATGTGAAACGATAAAGTTTTTATCTGAGATGCTCCAGTCAACCAATGTGGACCTTACCAAAGCAGTTGACCTTACTGAAACCCTCAGACATTGGAAGATTATCGCAAAGAGGAGAGCCTTAATAACCCATGTACAGCAATTGACACATGCAACATTTCTACCATTGTCAAATCAAAAAGAACCAAACACACATCTAGGAGGCTACATGATACTCTTGTAACATCTACACTTGGACAGCAAACACATGTTGACAGCAAAGATGTCTTTAGAAGAGGTATATTCATTCCCCTCATAGACTCAATGATCAGTGAGGTGGAGAGGCGCTTTTCAAACTCTAGCAGCAAGATAATGAGGGGTATACAAGCTTTAAACCCATCAAACAATGACTTCTTAAAGGAAGAATTGATTTTGTTAGTGGCTGAGGAATGTGGCCCTGACTTGCAAGACTTGAAAACTGAGATACACCAGGCAACAAGACTTCTTGAAAGAAACAGAACAAATGGCAAAGTAAACCCGTCCAGTCTGACTGAGTTTGTGACATTATTGGTGCCTTTTAAAGAGGTTTTCTTTGAGTTTTTTTGCCTGTGCAAGATCGCTATTGTTTTGCCAGTGAGTACTGCTGGGTGCAAGCTTTTAAACTTTATAGCTTGTAAAAACTCACCTGCACTCAACCATGGCAGATGACCGTCTGAGAAATCTGGCTGTTCTCAGTATTAAGAAACAGCGTGCAAAAGCACTAGATTTAGATACGTTTGTGAAACGTTTTGCTGCAAAGCACAACAACAGTCGCCTTAAGCTTTCCTAAAAAAGATGGGTGATCATGGGTCATTTCTGGACTGTAATTATAAGTTTTTAATAATAATAATAACTTCAGTATTGTCCGCTGTTTTATACTTGTAGTTCACTGCATCTTGGACACAATTATTGTACTTTTTTTATATAATCTGTGATCCGCACCGAGACAGTGAGGTTGTCTGGCGGGAAGGATAGGTAGAGTTGCGTATCGTCTGCGTAGCAGTGGTAAGAGAAGCTAAATGAATGTTTGGTATTGGGTCTGTCTTGAAGCTGCCGCGAGCTAACGCTATCTAACTTGAGCCAACTGAAGCACAAAATCAAAATATATTTTACATGCTTTGTAGTAATGTTAGCTTAGCTATCCAATAGGATGAAAGCTAACTCCGGGTCTGTTTTTATACCCAAAACAAAGGGGAGGTTTCTCTATGATACATTTACATTTATTCATTTAGCTGATGCTTTTATGCAAGGCAACTTACAACTGCTATATCTGTCAGAGGTTGTATGCCTCTGGAGCAACGAGGGGTTAGGTGTCTTGCTCAGGGACACAATGGTGGATGGGTCACAGTGGGGGATTGAACACAGCTCAATAAACCACACACATACACACACACTATATATAAGTAATAAACAGCTCTGTGTAAATAAGTAAAGCTTGCAAAGTACAATAAATACATAATAAATAGGCATTAAACATTAAAAAGATAGAGTTAAAACTAGACAAATAAAGAAATAAAATAAATCACCAATACACACACACACACACGGATACACGCAATGGTGAATAAGTTAATCAACCATTTGTGTTTCTATTGGACGTGGGCACAGAAGTTGTCATGGCTCTCTTAGTCCTGAATGTGAGTCATCTGTATCTCTCTCCTGAGGGTAGGAGACTAAAGTGGTTGTGCAGTGTGTCAGTGGTGTCTGAGGCTATTTGTGTTCCTTTTAGTCCTTCTGTTGTAAATTAGATTATTTTACTGCTCGTTGTTATGATTTTGTTTAGCGTGTTGCGATGAATGTTGGATCGTGATCCAAACCAGGCTGATATATTGAAGGTTATTACAGATTCATTGAAGCATTTGTAAAAAGCTATCAGGACGGACTGGTGAACCTGAAGTCTGCAATATCATATTATTGTATAAGTAAGCACATTGTGAGCAATGTATAATCCAGAGTCAAATTCCTTGTATGTGTACACATACTTGGCAATAAAAGTGATTCTGATGCTAACTGCATTAAAGCATGCTACTGATGTCTCATCATACTTACATAGTGCAGCTGTGTGCACTGTCTGAAAACTCTCAGTGTAGGACAATATTGTATTAATAATAATTGTCTTATTTTATGGCAGCTTCCTCTTTTTGAAAGAGCAGTATCAGCCACTGCTTTCAGCCATATGTGATAAACTTATAGGCAGAGACTTTGCTTTGAAGGAAGCTATTTAAAAACTGTAATGTTAGCCTACATGTGGTAAAATGATGGGCACAGACTTTGCTGTACGGAGTTGGCTGAACGTTTAGTCTAGTTATCTTAGCTAGCCACTAATCTCTCCTGTGCTGTCGTTTTGGATTCCCCGCCTGTTATGGACCAAGTTATTGCGCTGTATGGATTCAGCCTTGTTTTGAACGTTCTCGGGACCAATCTGTGTGCACTGTGTTGCAGTAAGTGTGAATAAAATCGCTGAACTGAATCTCTGCTCCACTGTCTTGCGTTTGGGCTGTCTCTCCTGCTTTACGCTCACCCTAAAATTGACATCATGAAATACATGTGCAAGGTATTATTCTGCTCTAATGCTGTGGGTAGTTTGGGTAAAGACAGAAAGTGAGTAAATGTATTGTGGTCAACCACAATAAGAACAATTGTCTTACCCTCTGAGAGGGGTAATCCGGTGACGAAGTTCAAGCCGAGATGGGACCAGGGCTGGCAAGGAATGGGCAGTGGGTGCAGATATCCAGAAAGTAGATCCCTTGTTCTGGACAGACTGGAACAGCAGCGATGATTTTACATCATCTTCCATGGATGGTCATGATCTGCGGAAGAAACTCAGTATTAGCGACACCAGGATGTCAGGTGAGTTTGGAGGTGTGTGGCTATTTAACACCAGAAATTTTACAGTTGTGTGTGAACATTTAGATTGTAGATTCAAATGATTAGTAGATGAGATGAGAGACATAAGATCACAGTGTAATATGATCAAAGATCAAAGGTTTTTCTTTCTTGTGAGATGGTAAAAGGGCAACACCAGGGAGGCAGTAACACCACTTGCTCATCTCCTCTCCGTGTTGCACGAGTAAAGAATCTGATTCATCACATCGTCGGCTGTGCAATCTTTCTTGACAGAATTTGTTTACTTGAACAAATGGGCTGCCTGGGGCCCCTACCTGGGTTAGGATGATTCTGGAGAGCGGCTTTGACGTCTTTATGTCCCAATTTATGGCTCTGACGCAGGTGGTCTGAGGAAGGTGTCTGAGGTTTGGCCGGTGTTGTCATCTTTGCTGAAGACACGGGACAGTGCGTTGGGCTTGAGGTTTTGCAAGCTTGGTCTGCAAGTTAGTGAGAAGTTGAAACGACCAAAGTTCCAAGACCACCTGGCGTGACGGAAGTTGAGACCACAAACAGTCCAAACCATGAAAGACTGCTTCACACCCTCTAGCCAGTGCTGCCACTCCACATTTTTTCAAAAGGCTTTCTGAAATGTCGAGATAGATAAAAGAAAACTGCCTAACATGTTCCTTAAAATGTTTTTACCAGATTGGAAAACAGGTGTCAGACCAAAGGGTAAAAGACTCAAAATGGGAGTACTAAAACCTAGATTTATCTCCTCTTGGTGGTTACCAGAGAGCTGGAGTTGGACGGGGCTGGTGCAGCCAGCAGTCTCCTGTCCAATATGGGAGCTAGCAGACTGACAGTTAGCAGAAAGAAGTTGGTGTTTTTCTCTTACCGATGCAGAGGCGTAATCTCACGGGATTCCTGTGGTACCAGATTTGTTAATATTGTATGTGCTTAGACAACCCACCATAAAAAATGCCTGTGGTCCCTCCTCGTTCCATCCACTCTCTCCACAGCAAGTATGCAGAACTTAATCGCAAAGGCAGCAACACTGCAAACTCCCTGGCATAGTGAACAAAGTCTTTTATGGGCATCTTTACCCATCACAGGATGATCAGCTTATGCATCGTGGCAGTAAACCACTCACAGGATGTGGAAATTAGAGACAGTCTTCCCCAGACAGCAGATGCCCAGGCCAGTGCCTCTCCCCATAGCAACCCAATAAGGTGGAAAATCTTGGCCTTATTCGTAGAATTGGTGCGTGGCTGTGGATCAAACACTAAACCACATTCCACGAGGAATGCCCGGCAGTGGCCCAAATTACCATCCTACCTGTTCACTGGAGGGACCCATGGTTCCCAGTCAGGTAGCGTGGCTGTGATAGTGGAGACAGTTGTTTGTGAAACAGGAGAGGCACTGGCAGAAGAGTTGAGCTGGTGTTGTCCAAGCATGGTTCTCTGAGTGGCCATGGCCTGATGGACCAGGTCTTTCCCTGCTGGTTCTTATCTAGCCAGATCGTCAAATATCAGGTTTGCACCTAAAGGTAAACAGACTCAGAGGGCCGCATCCAGAGTTGAGTTAGCAAGGGGGTTCCACAAGGAGATGTTCCGATGTGTATCTGTGAACCATGGGTAGGCAGGAAGGCTTGGTTGTGGGTGAATGGATGAATGGTTTCCTGTGCCTACAAGCAGGCAGGTAGGCAAAAACTAGCAGGTTCAACAAAAACAGGTCAGTTTCCGGCTTCCAGCCCTGCAGCTCTGTTGCTGGCTCTCCGCCCAGCTGGGCAGTCGCCAGCTTAGCTGTCCTGTCCTGCCACCCAGACATCCTGTCCTGTCACCGGACCCAGGGTTCAGTTTGATGTTACTAATCCACGCTCGCTACATGATAAAGTTACACTGCATTTAGCTGACATGCTACATTGTTAGCTCGCCTGCTGCTTTCAGTAACTATCTTTACTATCTGTGAATCTGTCACCGGAGGCTCAGCAATGTGAGCACAGCTACATGTACTGGATGATAATGAAACGGGTAGAGAGCTGGACTGAATATTATTAGACTGTGTCACACTTTATAACAGTCAGACCGCAGTAAGTAACTTTACTGTAACTAGTGTCAGTGGATGGCTCTTCTTCCTCTGGGTTGTATATTATGTGGCTCATGTTAGTTACAGCGACTGAGAGGTGGAGAAGCTGTGAACCCATCAGTAAAAGGCAGTAAATCTAAATTGAACGTTATGAAGCAAACAGCAGCGGGTCCGAGCTAATGTAGCGTTAGCTAGCTGCTCGTGGTTGCATCACTATAGGATAGTAAACAAATCGCTCCACATTAGCTTTTAACCGTCACATCATTTCTTGCAGGCTTTGACACTTTGACATTGTGGTACAGAGGAAAGTAACATGGGTGAATGGATGGTGAAGTAATGTGAAACACCGCACAACATTAGCAACTGCTCGGCGTTAGCCAGCGAGCTAACGCTATCTAACTTGAGCCAACTGAAGCACAAAATCAAAATATATTTTACATGCTTTGTAGTAATGTTAGCTTAGCTATCCAACAGGATGAAAGCCAACTCCGGGTCTGTTTTTATACCCAAAACAAAGCAAAGGTTTCTCTATGATTCAAAGGCCCCGCCGATGTTGTTCTGTGTTTTCATCCAAAGTCTATCCGATTCACATTTAGCCCGACGAGCTTCAGCAGATAAAGCTTTTTTTTGTTTTTTATCCTCATGTGGAGTTTGTGTTGGAGTCTGTGTTGTGCTGGGAGCAGGTCTTTCTTAGTGTTAGCAGGCTCCATGTCGAAAGTTGCAGTGTCGTCACTGCTGAGGGCAAAGTATCAGGAGCTCGCATGCAGGTGACAGTCACTGGATTTCGCGGAAAAACCAACCAGGAGCCTTCGAATAGGAATAGGAATACCTGCCTTCAGAGTTAATAGCCAAACCCGGCAGGTGGATCATTTTAATGTCAGATTACAACCCCTTCACACACAGGCAATAAAAAAAGGATTCACTTTAGTAGAAAAACTACATACAGCCCCTTTAACAGCAGGTTATTGTAGGTTATTTTACACCTTAGTTTAGTGTTTATTTACTTGAATCTGTTCCTCTGCTCTCCTCCCCACACTCACACACCCGGCCTGCATCTCTGGTCTCTCAGGGAAAACATGCCGGCTGTCTCTCTGTCTCTCTTTCCCTGTTATGTGTCTCAGCTGACTTTCTCCATCAGCAGTACATTTCATGAATTCGCAGTGTTTAATAAACTCACCCGTGATTCAGTTTTTAAGTGCACCGCATGTGGACCGAAATTGAAACTTAACGTTAGTGAGTGACATCTGCAGTGGTGCGTTCACTGTCGCTCCGTAATGTAACATTTCCCGCGTGTCCGTTGACATAATACCAGATGACCTCTCCCTCATTCCTTCTCTTTCTCTGCAAAATGCTAAAGTGGGTTACCAAATATACTTTGCCAGGTACTATACCTGTCCGGCCCACCCAAGGAAAGTATGTTGAAAACTCTTAAGTTAGTGCAAGCTGCAGGCCTATTTTTTGTAAAATATTACCTTATAAACCCCTTTCCTTGGTATTAAACAATACCAAGAAACAAAACACCAGGAGATTGTTGGTGAAGGCCGACTATGAGCTGGCATTGATTGACACAGAGCCAAGGTGTCATTTGAGGCACACACACACACACACACACACACACACACACACACACACACACACACACACACACTACTGTTATATGCTGACATCAGACTTGGAGGACAGAACATGTTTACATGACTGAAGTTCTGATAACAGTCTAGACCTATATCTATATGAAAAGTGCAATAAAATTACTTTTGTTATGAATTGGTGCTATATTAATAAATAGAAAATCGACCTATAATATACTAAACCAAAAAAGTAAAAACAATCCTAATACTGAATGGACATTTTGTAATTCTAAAGAGACTCTCTAAAGAGATTCTAGTATTTTTGTCCCCTTTGCAGGACATCTGGGGGAATCAGTATAGAGATCTCTCTCCTCCTGAAGGTTGACAAAGCGAGGTATAGCCCTCGTTCTAGGAATCACACTACTTAAAATTGTAAAATGCATGTAAAATACGGGTTCTTACCGAAGCGTTGTTGGAGATGTTTTGGGTATCTGTTGAAGTCAAAAAAGAGAAAAATGGTCCTTAACAGATAAAAACAGCCTTCTTGGTTTTGAAAAGATCAGCAATGCAAAAACACCAAAAGGAAACTGAAGTCAACACAGTCCCACAGTCCACCTTTATACCATGGAGCTGAGGGGATTTCACCCCACCCCAGAGAGAGAGAGAGAGATCCCATGTGATGTGTCAAGCAGCTTCCTCAAAATGCTGTGTAATATGTTTTTCTTCCTGGTGACTTGAACAACCAAAGATCCAAATGTACTAGTGTATCTGACATCTGAGTGTTTAAAAATCGACTGCTATGAATTAGATAAACCTTTATTGATCCCCTGTAGGGGATATTCAAGTTGTCACAGCAGCAGAGGGGAAGGTGAAGAAAGAGGAATAAAACACAGTAAAAGTACTGTACAATCAGTTAGCATTCTAATGATGCTTTGCCTTTTACCTGAGACAACCATCCGATGTTCTTTGGTATCACTGCCATTTTCGAGATTAAAAATAAAAAACAGAAAAGCCACTTTCTTTCTTGTGAGTCTTATTGCAGAATTTCCCCAACATTCTTGCTGATGTGGGCATACTGAATGTGGACTGGGGGCACGCACACTGCTATGGACATGAAGCGGTGCAGTCAGAGAGGCTGAATTCCCCTAAGCCTCCCTGAGGAAGATGAGAAGACGACAAATCAATTGGTGCGCTGCAGGAGCATTTCACTAACATATGCTCCCAGAAACTAACAGGAAAAGCAGCCCTTTATAAGAAACACTGCAGAGAGCCTCTGCAGTGGACAGGATGGCCTTGTGCCAATATGTGCCCCACCTAGCCAGCCTCCTCCTGAGTGTTACACAATTTACATCTGTTTTACTAAAGTTATTGTTATAAATCTTGTTTCCATGAAGTGTTGTTGTGTATGTAGTTGCTGGTGTATCAAGTATTGGTCCCTGGTTCAAAAAGTCCAACATTCCACAAGCCTCAATTCACCAATCACTATAGTTTTCTCTATCGCTGTTATGAGCTGTTTTGAATGACTCAAAATTTCAATAAAAAACAAAAATCTGTTTCAATTTTTAAAAAGCTTTGGCAATATTTTAAGGACCATGCTGAGTGTCCAGTCTTCACTTCATAATTGCATAAAAGGAGAAGAAGCATGCATCATTATTAATAATAATGATTAAAGCTGCAAACAGTGATGAGCGGGCCCTCACACCTCCCACATGTTGGGGTGTGCTGCATCTATGTATCTGTGGTGTGATTTCTGTCATTTCAGCAACTGACTTAAGCAGAGCCCTTGAATAGTAGGTGGCGCGAAAACATCCAAGCAAACCGCTTGTCAATTCTCCCACGAATCGCAAGTGTAGCCTGCAGCGAATGTTCCACTGAGGCAGGTCGGCTCACCGGTGAAGCACGTTTGAGGGAGAAAATCTTCTCAATAGCGCTGAGTGACAAGTTGACCAATTCCATTTCAATTGTTTCAGGAGAACAGCAGGCAGGTGGTCAAAAGAGAAGAGTTTCCACATGACAAAAGTAGACAAAAATAGGAGCAAGCCAAGTTAAGAGGGGAGAGTAGGAAAAGCACGACTGCTCTTGATAGAAGCAGGAAGTGGACCCTTCTCCATTGTTTTATTTCTACACTTCATCACCTCTACATCCACCAAACTTTCCCTCACTCACACCTATCACTACTGACTGGGCTGATTTTCACACGACATGCTTTGTCATACATTCTATTTAGATTTATTGCTCATCCTTTGTTAAAAATAAATTACTAATATTTCCAACATGGTGTATCTCCTTATTTATCACGGTATCAAGTCTTAACCCCAAATCATATAGATGAACTGGAGTATTCTGGATATTTACTGCATTTCCTGTTCGGCCCCCACAGTAACCTGCACCACCCAGTGGAAGAATACAGCATAGGAAGACACTGAAGCTTTCAGCTCACTTTATTAAGACAGAAATATTTCACACATGAGGTTACATGTTATTCAGGCCATGATTAAAGAGCATTGTGCAAAGTAACACACAGATTATATGGCAAAGTGTATATATAGTTCCATTGAATCCCTGAATCAAACATCTGACACCATCTGTAAGATAAAGCCTGAGCTGCTGTAGACTCAGAGCAGGGGCTCAGAGACAAACAGGATTTAGGGAAACGAGACCTGGATGCAACCTGGTGGATCTGAAGGTAGCAAGATCACTTTATGGAGGAAGAATTCACCAAGTGAACGGATCTTTGTTAAGAGCGTTCCTGCCATCCAAACTGTGTCTGGGATTTTATCAGGTCTGTTTCACCCTCTCTGAGCCCCGCCTCTATTCTCTTCATCCAATCAGCAGCTCAGCAACTAATCATCCATGTCTGAGGCTCATCTCAAGCTTTATCCTGGAATATTTCCCACAATCATTTCCCTACATGACATCATTCTCAGTTACATACAGTTTCTCATTTTCTCTGCAACTCCATGCAACTGCTCACACCAATAGGAAAGGTGTTTGCTTGTATGTTAAAATACATGCAAAGGTTAACTAGTCAGTAACTTGCTCCATTAACTGATTCATATTGTTGATTATATTTTTCTAGTTGTTGAGGCTACCACAATCAGCACACTATGAGAAGATAGTGATAAAATATACTGAGCAAAAAATGGTGAGCACAGAATGAGGAAAATAAAACCATTCACATAATCGCTCTGGATGACAGAATCAATTTAAAAGGTCTGACAGTGAAAGTCTTTCCCATTAATGGATGCTGAACCGTGAGGATACACAAAGTTATTTCTTATTAAAAAACTAAAGAAATTAATAAAGCAGTTCAGCACACATGAGGAAATATGTACGGCTTTTAAAAATTTAACGAATCACATTGATAATCAAAGCACGTATGGAAACATTTCAATAACAATACAATATCAGGAATAATATATAGTCCAACATTTGAAGTTTTGATATTTTTAAAAACAGTCAAAACAAGATTTGTACTGTAAAAAACCAAGGATCCTTATTAAAGACATATCTTTCATATCTTTAATCTTTCCCATTACACACCGAGGTTTTCTAACTTTAGATTGTTTTACCTACAGTCAGGATTCAGACTTCACTGAAGAACCCAAGAAGCTAAAATCAAACATTGTGAGTCCTCACTATAAAACAGCACAGAGCTGATTTAAATTTAAAATTGATATTATCCTGCTGCGGCTGCTCAACTGTATCTAGTTGGCATCTTTGGAAAAAGGGAGAACCTTAAATACATGGTGGGAAGATTATTATGACCTTTTACAGTAATTAGTACGGATGATGATGATCACTGGCAACGTTTTAGAGACAAATCATTAGTTACAGTAATAGATTGTTTAAACATGAACTTTGTCTATTTTTTATTTAAATTTATGTTTCTATCCTAACCACGTACCATTGCTCCTAGATTTCCAGGTACACCAGGACAAATGGAAAGAACGTAGAACATTTCAGTGGAGATGTTTACAACTCACTACCAGAGAATCATATGGCCAAAGGCCGAACTGTTAAATAGGCACGTTAACAGTTATGTTGTTTGTGAAAAGTCTGTCAATGATACAGTCTATGTTTGATTTCCATTATGGAATTCAAAGGGGTGTAAAGTAGAATAATCTTTCACTTTTGAGATGAGACAGGACAAGCAGTTAGGATTGTTTCTGTAAGGAGCCCCCTGGATAGTAAAATGAAGTTATTTTGATTAAACCAAAAGGAAAAGTGATTCTCTTGATACATCTTCAGAGAGGTCTCTTGACGATGAACCTGGAGGTGGAAGATCTCTGTTGTTTTCATTCTACATGTTCAGTTCAATCAGTCACATTCTCAGGTGTCGATACACTGTAAAGAAAACACAAATTCACTTTGATCAACTGCTCACCATAATGTAAAGTTTGCAGGGTAAGAGTGTTCTGTTAATGTGTACCTTTTCAGTAAATAGCATTTTATTCATTTATATATATATATATATATATATATATATATATATATATATATATATATATATATATATATATATAAAATGGGCCGTTATCGGCGTTAACATGAGACTCTTATCGGGCGATAAAAAAAATATCGCTGTTAATCTACTCTCAAAGTTGGGTTGGGTGCTGGGTTTATACTACGCTAGCTTGATATCTTAGCGCAGGTGTATACCGAATTGCACTGTAGGGGGCGACAACGAGTCTTCGAACCTGTGTGTCTGCCTACTGTGAAATTACCACATCAAGCGTGGACGTGCTAACATGGATGCAGCTGTTGCTGCGTTCCATTTACCTCGGAGGTCGGAGCTGGGAATGACGCCACACCCGAAGTTGACGGCGTTCGGTTCCAACCTCGCTCGGCCAGCTGTTTGTTTACAACTAGCCAGGTTAGTTATTGATACGCCGGTTGATTAAAAGACGCATTGTGCGGTATAGGTGTGTTCGAGATGACGGCGGCTGACCCCGAGTACGTAGGTTACTGCACGGTCCTGACTCGAACCGTGACTCGACCGTGCAGTAACCTACGTACTCAGAGTCAGCCGGTTACACTGGTTAGAAACATAAACTGTATATAAAAAGGTTAGAAATCATGTCCGATTTTAGCCGGCGCTGCAAAACGCCACCAGGACATTTACATTTACTCATTTGGCAGACGCTTTTATCCAAAGCGACTTACATTTGAGGAACAACCTACAAGTATCAACAGAGCATCAAATACAGATCTACAACTGACAATACATACTAGTAAGAGCAGCAATAAATCCTAGTAAGAGCTCATAGTACATATCACATCAATGGGTAAATATCTAGGGAAGGAAGTAAGAGTTAACAGAAAGTGCAATCAAAACAAAAAGTGCAGTCAATACAAGATAATTGTAGGGATAGAAGAAGAAGATGCACAGGAAGTGCATGTTAGAGGTTAGTTAGTTAGAGGTGTTATAAGAGGAAGTGTTCTCGGAAGAGATGAGTTTTCAAGAGCTTCTTGAAGTTAGAGAGGGGCGCCCTGCTCTGATGGCGTGTGGTAGCTTCGTTCCACCATCGTGGTGTCACCGATGAGAACAGCCGGGACTGGGATAAGCTTTGTGTGAAGGGCTGGCAGAGCCAAGCGCCGTTCATTGGAGGAGCGTAGAGGCGAGAGGAGCGTAGGTTTGTATAATGGAGTTTAGGTAGATGGGTGCAGACCCGGTGGTCACTCTGTATGCAAGCATTAGTGACTTGAATTTGATTCTGGAGGCCACGGGAAGCCAGTGGAGGTCACTGAGTAATGGAGTGACATGAGTCCTTTTGGGCTGATCAAAAACCAGGCAGCTGCTGCGTTCTGAACCATTTGTAAGGGTTTCACAGCACAAGCTGGAAGACCTGCTAGGAGAGCGTTGCAATAGTCGGGAGATAACCATGGCCTGTACCAGAAGCTGGGTGGCATACTGAGTGAGGTAGGGCCTGATTTTTCCTTATGTTGTATAAAGCAAAGCGGCATGACTTAGAGACAGCAGCGACATGGTCTGAAAATGACAGTTGATCATCAATCAAGACACCCAAGTTCCTCACCACCTTGGTTTGAGTGATGGTTGAGGAGTCAATTTGTAGTTTGATGTTATGGTAAATGGATTGCTTGGCTGGAATGACCAAGAGTTCAGTCTTGGAGAGGTTTAGTTGAAGGTGGCGAGCCTTCATCCATGCAGATATGTCGAGAGACAGTCTGTAATCCGCGCCCGAGACAGTGGGATCGATCTGGCGGGAAGGATAGATAGAGTTGCGTATCGTCTGCGTAGCAGTGGTAAGAGAAGCCGTGTGAGCGAATGATCGGCCCCAGTGAGGTGGTGTAAATTGAGAAGAGAAGGGGCCTAGCACTGAGCCTTGGGACACGCCTGTGGAGAGGCAGTGGGAGGAAGGATAATTGTCCTTGCCACAAGACATTGTAGGAGCCTAGAAAGGTAGGATTCAAACCACAGGAGTGCTTTACTCGAGATGCCCATTGCTGAGAGTGCAGATAGCAGGATTGCGTGGTTGACTGTATCAAAGGCAGCTGATAGGTCTAGCAGGATGAGAACCGAGGATTGGGCTGCAGCTTTCGCTGACCTCAGGGCTTCTGTTACAGACAGAAGAGCCGTTTCAGTAGAGTGGGTACTCTTAAAGCCAGACTGATATGGATCTAGGAGGTCACTCTGTGAGAGGTATTCTGAGACCTGTTTGAAAACCACCCGTTCAAGAGTTTTGGATAAAAATGGTAGAAGAGACACTGGTCGATAGTTCTCAACTTGAGTAGGGTCAAGTGAGGACTTTTTGAGCAAGGGTGTAACCTGAGCCCTTTTGAAGGTGGTCAGGAAGGTTCCTGAAGTGAGAGAAGTGTTTATCACGTGAGTGATTGCCGGGACCACAGTAGGAGATATGGCTTGGAGGAGATTTGTGGGAATCGAGTCCAGTGGGCATGTAGTTGGGCGGCTCATGAGTCAAGAGTTCTGATACTTCACTCTCTGAGAGAGGAGTAAGCGAGGAGAGTGAAGAACCACTGACCTGGGAGGGCAGAGGAAAAGATGTAGTAGGACTGCTACATTGGTTGAGTTTGAATGTTTCAGAGAATTGGCTAGTTATAGCCTCCACTTTGCCTGTGAAGAAGGCAGTAAAGGTATCAACAGACAAGTTTGTGGGTGGTGGAGGGAGGCGGATTTAATAGAGCTTTAAAGGTGGAAAATAATTTCCCTTGAGTCAGTGGCACTGCTAATTCTGTTGTTATAGAGCGCAGTTTTGGCAGCACTGATGCTTGTCGAGAAGGAGGATAGGAGTAATTGGTAGCCCTTAAGGTCAGTAGGGTCTTTGGTTTTACGCCATTTTCTTTCAGCAGCTCTGAGATCAGATGCGTAGCCCCGGATGGTATCCGTTAGCCATGGGTGGGACTGGTTTGGGCGAGCAGGCTTGGTGGATAGAGGACACAGGCTATCTAGGCACGAGCTTAGTGTAGAGCACAGAGATTGTGTGGCATCATTGACCTCAAGTGAGGAAAAAAGTGCTGAGGAAGGTAGAGCAGAAGCTACCACTGAGGCAAAGTGAGCGGCAGACAGGTTGCGAAGGTTGTGCCGGTGTGGGACCAATGGGCTTTTCCTGTAGGGATACCGTGAACTGAATGAAATAGTGGTCTGACACGTGTAGAGGTGGGACAGTTAGGCACTCTGTGGCACAATGACATTAAAAACATGACATTAAAAACTCGCTCGAGCAAGGCCACTGCAGGCGCCGAGTCCGGCGGCCGCAGTTGCTCTTTTCAGGCTGCACAAAGTTGGAACCACACTTTTGCCTGGTCTCGCGGCATTTTTCTTTGCAATGGCAGCGAGATCAGTCATTGATCTCACAGTGAGCTCACGCAGGTAGAATGTGTCCAACTTTATGGCGCCGTTTTTATACCCGGCCCCTGCAGTCACCTGCAGCTCGCTTTAGACTATCAAGTTGGCGAAAATCAGCCGCCGTCATCTCGAACACACCTATACCCAGTCTGAGCTCTGTCACTAGACTCGCGATAACTGGCACCTGCAGGTAGACGTTGGACAACAGAACTGTTTGGCTCTACTCTCATGTAAAATGAACCACTCTGGCCCCGCCCACAAATACACTCCTTCCAAAACAGTCTTAAAGTCTGCAACAAATTTACAATAAAGAACAGTACAATAGTAAAAAAGTACAATAACTCAGTAAAAGAGTAAAGAAAAGTTATGTGAAATTAAAAGAAAAACTTTAAAAGAAAAGCAATATGAAATGAAAAGAATGTGTGGAATGAAAATAAAATGAAAATAAAATGTAAATGTAAAGACAAGCAATGTTAAATGAACAGAAAATATGCCCCTGGCTCTGACAGTAAGATGTGCTGCAGTGCAGAGTTATATCTGCAGATCGGGTGGCTCTTTGTAAAATTAACCTTCTGATTAATAGCGGAGCTGGATGGGTGAAATAGGATCAATCCCATTTACGCACGCGGTACAGCAGCATAAGAGTTATTTCACTCTGCCGACACTCTGACAGGACCGGTCAGGATGAGCTGACAGCAGCCTCTCTCATCATCAAAGTAATTAATTAAAGCACAAACACACAGCCTGTAGAAATCTGTTTACCCATGATCCATCAGGGGAGCTGCCGTCTGCTTAAGAGGAGCCGAGCTCCCCCGTAGTTTGCTCCCGGACTACAATTGTCTACACATGTTTTAACTATTTTAAACACTATGAGCAACCACACTGATGGATCTACTCCACGGACAGACTAATAAGGCCTCTGGTAGGCTCATTTGCATCTTTGCAAGGAAACTGTGCGGGAAGAGAAGACATGAGGAAATGTGTTTTCAGAGAAATGAGACGTCTCTTTGTGAAGCGACGTCTGTTTCTGATGACGGCGGCACAAAAAAATAGAGTATTCTTGTTCTAAATTAAAAAAATAAACCTCATGACATTCAGCCGCTGATGAGCAGAGGCACCCCCAGAAAATTTCCCCGGGGGGGCCAGATGCGGCCACTGAAAATCCCGGGGAGGCAAACTAAACCAAAAGCCATTACTGAATTTCAGGAATTATTATGGACTATATAGACTAGTTGAATACTACTTAAAAATATGAGTTAAGGAATCACATACTGAATAACTTTGGTTTCTTATTCTACAGCTAAAATTGTCTAATGTCCGTAGAATAAAACCAGTTCAGTTAATATTCCATAAAAATCCTGTTTGATGTGTTTTCTCAATTAATTGTTCTTTAAATATGCAATTTGACCTTTTCCTTAAAAAGACAGATACAGCTTTTATTTGTAGGAATGTACTGATGGAGAGGAACAAAACACTGGGGACAAGCCTACTGAAGATTACAGACATCATGGAGCAGAAATAGTTCTTTTAAAATAATTCAAATTTAAATATAGGACATGTGTCTGTATAGTTGTGTAATTATTTGTTAACATACAAAGTTTGTAACAAGAATAACACCAAACAACTAAGATAGTTATTCTTCAAATATCCCACTTTTTAACCACTGATTTGACAACCCGATCGCACCTCATGCGTCACATATACACACTTTGGAAAAGCCGTGTCTATAGTACGCAAAACGGCGATTTTGCGTGTATATGATACGCTGCAGTTTGCAATAGCGGCCTCACGGCCGATGTGCTGGCAGGCAGGGTTAGCCGGTCAACATGCATATATTTACTGACTTAGGTTTAGGCACTAACTAATGTCATGGTTGAGGTTAGGGAAATTACCTCGGGGAGGCTGTCAACTCCTTAAATAAAAACATCGCTAGCTACCTGGCTAGTTAGCCAACGGAAGCACTACATACACACATACTATAGACACAGCTCTTCCAAAACATGTATATTTGACCAGTGTGTCATATTTATATGTCAAAATAGTGGGGGGGGGCGACCATTTTCAAAAGATATATACCAGTAAAACTACAATACTCTCTCTTCTGTGTTTTTAACATGTCAACAAACAGCACGGCTCCACCGAACATTTAACATGAGAGAGAGAGAGAGAGGAGTGCATTGACACAAGTTACAGCACCACTGTCACAAACCTCAATTAAGAATAGAATATTTAAACCAACACTTCTACATGACTCTGTAGTTTTTCCAGACAGTCCGCTGACTCGTTGTGGCCCCGCAGTGTTTGTTGTGCTGCTGCCTGTTGGGCAGCCATGTTTACCCTTCTACCTAAGAGGGTACTGAGCCCAGTTTCACAGCATCGTCCAGGGTTTTACAATCTTCTCAGAAAGATGAAGGTGAAAACAGGCTGTGGACGGTCTAACGTTACAACCGGTCACACGCGGCGCTGTCAGGGCTCCAGTGTTCGTACCATATTAGCGATGATGCTAACCTGTTGCTATCTGCAGACTAATAACTCTCACACACAGCACAACACACAAAACTGTGTAGCAGTGTGACAGACTTATTATAAACTAACCAGGCTGCTGTCTCTGTATATTAATAAATTAGACTTTTCATTCTCCTGCCGCTGGTCGCTGCCTCCACAGGAAACACACATCAGGTCCAACACCGGTGCCCTCTGCTCTGCTCGTCTTCTTCTTCTTGGTTAATGGCGGATTGCTTTTAGGTGCATACTGCCACCTACTGTCCTGGAGTTTGTAACATCATATCACTCAACTACAAACCCCATTAAGGTGCTCTCATATTCTGTGTGTTCTGCTCTGCCTGTTAGCCCCGCCCCTTAACCAATCACAATTTTAGGAACGTGATTGCCATCTACATGGACGAATCAGAGGCCTCTCATAAAGTAAACATCATAGTCTGCCACAGCTCAGGGTCAGAGGTTACCCTCTTAAAGTGACAGAGCCTAATGTGAGAACACTTGTATGCGGGGATTCACCTTTTAACTCAAACTCAAACCCAGAGGTCACATGATATGTACAGTATATAGCATTTAGTGCATGTGCCACCTTTTTAGCCTCTTTTAGCTCCTGGTTTTTGTTTTGCTGCATATTTACTGTTTTGTTCAGTATCAGTGTTTTAGAAACTATTTTTTATAATTACTTGATTAAGTGTTCTGGTTTCATCCTGAGTGAGGCACTTACCACACTCTTATTTTCATTATTACCACAGCGACACTCTGACAGTCTGTAAGAACTTCAGAAACTTTGGAAGAAATAATTCAATGATCAACGTTAATCGATCTCATATCTGAAGTGTGAATCCTCAAAGACGGAGTCCAGTTGTGACAAACGGAGCCCACAGAGACAGAACTTGTGATTAGTGAAGGTTTTTATTAAATTAAGTACAAGTGAAAGACAATATGTGATTACATGGATAACAAACAAGAAACAGAAGTTAAACAGCTGTAAAGAATTAAATGCAGATTGTTTTGGCTAAAGTGGGAGGAGAGACGGTTTTGGCCGTTTGCTGCTTACTAATGTACCAAATAAGGTTTTTCGCTGCTTAGATTTGAAACAAACTGTACGTGGAAATATTCTGCTGCTTCTTATTTTTAACTGATCGAGGAAAAGAACAAATAGAGATTTAAAGATTTCAAAGACGTGATGTGGGTCAAAGGTCGTGGTCAGATTTCTCTCTCAGCAGGGAATCTGTTTAAAATGTCTGTTTTTACTCAGATTGGCTGAATTCCATCCCACTGAAGTCAAAACATCAACTACAGAATCTGCAGTTACACAACCATCATTTCTAACAAGAAAAAATAATCTCATGAACATTTTCTTATAATAAGCAAAGACAAACAAAGCAAACTAAACATTTCCTGACAGTAACTGACCCATCGCTAAGCCACGCCCCCCCTTAGTTACTGCTGCTAAGTAACACGGCGCTCTCACTGTCTGTTGCTCGCTGGAGAAATATTGTCTAATTTTAGGAAAAGGCGATTTTAGGAAGAAGCAGCCAGTTGTGCCGTTTTATTTCAAGGTTTTATTCAGACTCAAACCGACGAGACGAAAATTAAAGACAGCGTAAAAACCGTGTTCGTGCAGACGGGGCCTCAGTTAGAGCGAGTCCTGTGCTGCGCTGTCATTGGCCAGCTGTGTATTCGGGGCGTGGCTTAGTGAAGGGTCATTTAATAACAAGAAACAAACTCCAGTCAATAAAAACTTGTAACTCAAACCACTCCGGTTTCCTGGAGTCAAATATAAATTCTAATAAGAAAAGAGAAAGGAGGGATTAACTAAACAAAATCAAGCAGAACACAGATTAAACTTTTTTTAACTTCAGAATAACAGAATAAAAGTCACATTCTGTGACAGCAGTAACATTTTAAACCAGGATGTTTTAAATATTTAGCTGTCACACAAAGATTCGCTGAACAAGATACAAGAAAACATGTTTATACAACCAAAGATTATAAAGACGGTCGATTACGTTTTTGTGGGCTTAATATTAATAAATCTTCAGACTTCCACAGTTGAAGATTAATATCATGCTCAGCATCAGCTCTGACAGTCTGGCGTCATCCCAGGGTCACATACAGGCGGCGTGGTCGTGACCCGTTAGCATCACTTTTAACGTCCTGGTTTCTTTTTAGCCTCATTTCAAAAACAACAACTGCTGGTTAATGTTGTGAAACGTCACAGTTTGGTGAGTTTTAGGAAAAGATCGTGGTTTGGGTTGAAACAACTTTGTTAGTTACGTAACATCCCTTAAAGGAATCAACCTAAAAACTGTCCTGTGACTTTGTAGCGCAGCTTTTACAACAACATGTCAGATCCACGTCAGCTGTTTCAGAGCAGCTGAGGCAAAATAAATCTATGTGGAGCTTCATGAACGTTGACGTCCTGCACGGATTCCTGTTTGCAAACTGTCATAACAGTCCTGTGCAGAAGAGCATTAGGAGCATGTGTGAAATGTTTTTTTTGATTTCTGAGATAAAAAGTCAGAATTCTGACTTTAATCTCAGAACTCAAAAAACTTTTCACATGTGGCCCTAATCCTCTTCCGCAGTCCTGAACTTTGAAGGAACGGACAGCTTCGTCACAGCTTTCAGGTTTACGTTCCCTCCTCTGAGCCCTGCTCCACACGGGTATTTTTATATCCTGCGTTTAAAAAAATCTCCGTCCACATGAAAATGCAAACACACATAATGAAGTCAAGAGCACGGCAGACTGCCTGGCGGCGATATGGCTCTAACCGTAAACGTTGGCCAATCACAGCCTAATAAAATTGTAAACAAAGCAGGCAGTGGAACCCAATCTGACATCAAACGCAGCGGATAACAGCGCTCACTCTGACGTCGTGAGGCAAAAACTCTGGTTTTACTGTCTGCACGACAGCACTGCAACCGGCGTTTCTGAAAATCCTCACCCTGGCAGGGATTTTCAAAATGTTCGGTTTCAGTGACCTGATGCTGCGTTTCCGTCGCGGACGAACGGCCGAACTGCGTGAAAAAAAGTCATGGTTATGAAAATACCCGTGTTCGCACAGGCGCCACTAAAGAGCTGTTGGGAGGCGGGGTGCAAAGAGCGTCCTCAAGAAACTGTTAACCAACCAGAGCGTTTGCTAGCTGAAGGTTAGCTAACTGCTAGCAGGCAAGCTAACTGGACAAGCTAACGTGCATGTGAGCAGCTTTTTCAAAACTCGCCACACAAGGAGAAACTACGCTGTAAAGCCTGCAGCATTTAGTTTGTTCTTTGCTGATCTTTCCAGAAACGAGCCTGACACCCTTTGAAAGGTCTGTTCTGATTCGACCACTGAGTCAGACTGACCGCTGATCAGTTCACATATGAAAAAACATTCTTTCCTTTAAAAAAAAAAAAAGTCTATAAACTCTTTTCAGGAACCTGAACAAGCTCATAAACATTTTCTTAGAAAGAAACATTGTATTTTATAATATTATATTATTATAAAAACATTATTGTAATATAATATTATTTCTTTATTTTTATTATTAGTAGATATTTATATTTAACTTAAGTTATTACAGTGATATAAATTATTCCCTTTGTTGTTTCAGGTCATTTTTACTAAAGACCTTAAACAACAAACGGTGACGTTTACACTGAATAAAATAAAATCGTTATCATTTATTATTGAAGCTCCACCTTAATCTGATCAGTCGCAGGAGCGTATGAAGTCGTCGCAGCTGCAGATCCTCCTCCTCTGGGTCTGAAGACTTTCCAGAGGTACAAACCTACGAAGGTAGCGGCTAGAATAATGATGCCACCGAGGACGCCGAGACCAATGTTCCCAGGTTCTGGACCCTGACTCCCAGAGACGAAGGTGGTGGAGGTGGAGTCCACTGAAAGGAGACAAAGACGAAAGGAAACAGGTAAAATCATGTCAGTGTTTTTCCAACGTGGCGATGTCGCCCTGTCAGCCCAAACACTTTGTGTCCAGACTGAAACATGTCAACATCTATCAGAGGGACTGTTTCTGTTTGCAAAGTGGAAAGAAAGTACAAATATATATTTGTACTTTATTTCCACTTTAAATATATAAACTGATGTTTATGTGTGTAAAATATAAGAGGAAGCAAAAAGGCCGAATCAGGAAAGAGAACTATCTCTGCTTTCCTCTGATGGCAAAGTGTTTCAGTGAGGACGGATTCTCAGATCTGGACTGTGAGGCTGACAAAACCACAAACGTCTGATAAACACTGCAGCAGCAACTTGTCAGGAAACCACAGATTTCCCAGAAGTGTCTCGATATTTCCCAGAAATGAACTGGGCACAAACAAACTGGGTGTGGCCTTTTGATTCTCTCTTTGTTCTCTGGACTAAGAGAGAATGCTAAGTTGTTTTATGGTGATGTCTAGAAAAAAGCTGTTGGGTAAGATTAGGGAAGCCAGCAGTTAATAAAGTTTAATTTACTCTAAGCAACAACCTGAAACCACAAGCAGAGGAAACACGTGGTGACTCACAAGCGGCTGGAGAGGAGCCGGAGTCCAAGAGACTGCTGCAGTTAACTGGAAGACAGAAAAGGAGTCGACGTTCAGAGTTTTCTGTCATGTTCAACAACACACGTCTTTATTATAAGAGCTCACGAGCCGCAGAGACTGGAAACAGGACTAATCTTGTTATTTAATTTAAAATCTTTACGTGTAAAACATCATTAATCATCATCTCATTAATTTAACTGCTGAAACCCAAATAAAAAGAGTGTAAATGATCATGAGACACGTTTCAGTCTGCAGACGTTTTAAAGAACAAGAACACGTTTAGCTGCTGTGACACAGGAGCAGCGTGAGAGTTTAACAGAGGAAGGATAATGTAAAACACTTTTGCAGCTTGAGGTTTTCACTCACCTCTGCAGTGAGCTTCCTCATTGTGCTACACAGGAAAGGCAGTGACACACAGATGAAGAAGAAGTTAGTGTAAATCACATTAGTATTCTAAAATTAGATGTTAACTAGTAAAACATGTTCAAACACGACGCCAGGACGAAGAGCTGCAGTTTGGTTTAAGGACACTTTAATAAAACTTGAACTGATAAAAATCTTTTTTTTATTACAAATTATGATTTTTAAAGTGTTTTTAATAAGACGTGTTTTAAAAATAAAACCCAGATGTACAGATCCTGGAAGTTCAGAGGTTAGTGAACATGTCTGGACATGTTTCAGGTCTGAACCGTGAGTCATGACTTCCTGTTCAGTTGTGAATCTGTTATGATTTTGTGGGGAGACGGAGCAAACAGGAGAGTTTCTATCTTATGACGCATTATGTTGTTCATATTTATATCTTTATAGATTTCAGCTTGTAGAGTTGGGTGTGAAACAGGATATTATAGTTCTACTAAACTGTTTGTTTTCTCCTTTGTGTAGTTAAATGCAGAATGTTTTCAGATGTGACAGCTTCACTTTATCACATCATAGCTTCTTCTCACATGTGAAATATCTGCATAAAACCTGATAATCTGAATGAAGGATTCCAGTTAACTCAAAACTCTTTCAGCTGCTTTTCACCTGTAAGTGTGGCTGTTTGGGCGAGTGGACGCTGATCAGATCAGCTTTGTTCTTGTTACAGAGTAAATCTGGGGAATCCCCCCGGCAGATGTGGACATTCCCTCGTGTGGTGTGTCTGAATCTGGACATGAGCTTCTTTACCTCGCAGCCCTCCTGGTAGTACACGTTGTCCATGCAGACCTTTAGGATGATGGACTGGCTGGTCCTGTTATGGACCAGTTTGGGATCATATGTACCGTCGTAGTTAGCCAACACGATGCGCTGGAAAACAGACAGACTGTGACTGATATGTTCCCAAATGATGTGAAATTACAGATCCGTCAGTGTAGAATGTAACACTGGTGTGTCTGATTTATGATCTCTTAATCAGTGACCATCCTAAAACACAAAATCATCCTGCAGCCTGGATCTTATCAGAGAGACGAGGACTTACCTTCGTGTCTTTCTCCCAGAACGGGGTGCAGCTGGGTGAGCTGGGAGGCCGCGACACGCTGTAGACGACAAACCCGTCACGCTCTGTGACGTCGCAGCTCAGAGCTGACGGAGGCTCTGCTGCTGCAGCTGGAAGTGAAGAGAGAACTCGGTGAGGTGAGTCTGAACACAAACAGGCTCCAGTTACTTCTTCACTCAGCGTCGTTTTAATGTTTGTGATCCGACTTTATGTTTCTGGGTCTGGTTTGAGCCTCCAGAGCGATCACACACTTCTGGATGGACTGTGGTGAAACCTGCTCATAACTGTAATAACTAACTGATGTAGTCAGCTAATGTTATACAGGACAGACCTGAGTACAGCAGAGAAAGAAACGAGCACGACCAGCGTCAGAGACGGCTGATTTTATTTGTCCCCGCAGGTCTGAGGGCCACAGGGCCTCGACACGAAGAGGAGGGACACGGACCCTCCAGGAGACGCAAGAGACGCACAGCAGTAATGCACATGTAAATATCTGCCACGTTGTTTTCTCTTTTCTTTTCACCTTGTGTCTGTTTATTCCATATTTATACATTTCTACATTTATTTTTGTCAGCTGTACGTTCGTCTACGCGTCACACCTGATCACCAAAGCTACGCCCTCGTACGTGTACAACAGTGGTGACAAAGCTGATTCTAAAGAGACGGACCGGATTTAAACCTGTGAATCTGATGTCGTAAAGAGACGTGAGGACGAGGTCTGGAAGTGGAAGGCTGAGCCTTTGAGGGTTTAGGTCCGTCCCACGCTCACGTTGTCAGGTGCATCAGGGCTCTCTTTGCCTGAGGTAATTACCCAAAGTTCATAGCGTTGTGCTGTATATAACACAGGTGTACCAGGGGAAGACAGCGTTTTAAAAAAGGTAAAGAAACACAGAATAAGCAGCTACAAGAAAGAAGAAGTCCACATGTTAGGGTGTGATGCTGTTTTGATAAAAACATTTAAATGTATTATTTGAACATTAACTTTTGTCATTTTCAAATAATCAGTTTACTGGTTTAAATCAGACAGTCGGCCTCTTTAATGGCTGGGATTGGGCCAAAGTGTTTTGCTTATCACAGCACAGTTACTCATTGAACAGATCCCTGCACACAGAGTGAGAATGAGCGATCAAATATAATCACAGCTGAGTTCATCTAGAAGGCGGAAAGTGTGTCGGAGATGTGAGTCAGTGTCAGCAGCGAGATAAGCTTTGGTTTGTAAAAGATAATCTGACTGTGGTTCAGTTCTAACAGAGTTCACATCACGTCATGTTGTGTTTTCATGAATCAATGAAGCAACAGTTGATGTTTCTAGCACGAGTGTGAGCCACAGCTGAAACAGTGAGGCCGACCAAAGCCTGACGGACGGGTCCATGTAGGCCCAAACATGACGTCAAAACCCTGAGACACCCCGTCGCACACGAGAGATGGAACCGTATTACTGGATTATAAACTCTCTGCGAATCTGAAGACTATTAGTCATCAGAGACGCTGCGTTGGTGTCTGACAGCTGAGCCTGTAGGTGGGCTGATTAACCAGAGACAATCCGAGTCTGACAAACACTCTGAGCCAGGAGACGTTTTGTTGGTGCAGCTACCAGGATTACAGTGTTACTGCTGCTGTTCTATGTCATCAAACCACGGCTATGCTGCGCGATCATGCGCAGGAGACGCTGGTACCAACAGGAAGTGGCCCTGTAGTAGTATTTCATTGGTCCAAAACTGGCTTCACTGCTCTCCATTCAAATCAGCGGTGGTTTCATCCAGTAATAAACTGTCTATGGTTTCTAGTTGGAAAGTCAAACGACCACAGAGAGACGCTTCAGTCTGGTTGCTCCTGTGTTACCGAGGTGGGGCCCCACAGGCCCTCAGCCACTCGCCACGTGGTCTAAATGGCGGCACTGGTTTCCCGCCGAGTAACACGACCACATCAGGGCTGCATCATGTGAACACACACACCTGCAGGAATCCTGATAACACGACGCGCTCTTCCAACCCCTGCTAACTTTAAACATCCACATCTACTGTTTCTTAGAAACTGACACATGGGTCCTGCTGGCTACCAGAGCCTGTCTGCTGCGGACCGCCAGAGTCCAGGACGTACCAGGGAGTCTGCTGATGTTTAATAAAATTAGCACGATGAGGAGTATCTGAACTTCAGCACTTAGCAGCGACTTGCATGAGTTACCAGGAGCCAAACCACAATAGCTGCTGACTTCCTCTTTCAGCCGTAAGCTCCTGTCCTTCTGAACTGTGTGATAATTCTTATGCTCAGTGTCTGAAACCACATCCTCATTTTTCTTTCAGATTCACTCGCTCATTATTGCGTGACACCACAACAAACAACTGTGTAACAGACACACATGCAGTCAAGTACAAAGACCTCAGCGAATTCAGCAGGTCGACTCTGAATCACGCTGGTTTAACTGACGAGCGGATGAAGCTGTCAGCAACTTAAGAGGTTTAAGCTTTGCTTTAAGATCTTTATTATTTATGTGAATCTTATTTATTTAGTACCATTAATCTGTGATCAAATGTAGAAAGTAGAATTACAGTAAACAGCTGACTCAGCTCAACAGGTTATTTGAGTGACCTGCTGTTATAAACAGTGTCAGCGTTTGCTAACAGTGTGAACACAGATCCAAACTCAGGGATGAAAAAGGCGACATATTTGCGAAAACAAAGAAAACGAAGAATTCTGCTCCTCTGAGACATTAAAAGTATTTCTGTTCTCTGTTATCGTGTCCGGTTTCCTCTTCGAAGACGTGATGCTTCAACATTGTGTTTACTTAAAGTAACATTCAGAGTTTCCCATAGGATGTTTTTTCTGGATATAAACACTAACACACACCAGTTTCTGCACACCTTATGTATGCAAACACATGTGGGTGAGGGTTTTGAATATTTTATGTTTTCCAATAAAAAAGATTCAATGTCACATTTCTTTGGACTGTTATTATAATTACTTTCATATATGTGAACTGAAGTTGGAAAATATAGAGCAGATTATAAATAAATAACACCCAGAAAGCTAAACTTGCTAAAGAAGTGTACTGGGAGAAATTCTAACCCTTTATGGGAAAGGTCATCTGGTTTTGATGCTCTGCACAGTGAATGTTTCCTCGTGGCCCAGGACCCGTAGGGGCCCGTAGGGGCCCCTCCTCCTGTTAACATGATCTCTTTGCCTTTTGTGTCCTTATTTACAGCTTTTGGCTTTTACCAGTAATAATGTGTAACATGTAAGACCCAGGAGGTTTCCTCACTCCCAAACCTCTCATCCTCGGACACACCTGTTACGCACGAACACGTTACGCACTGAGAGCACGTGTCACGGAGAGAATTCTTCGAAGGAGGACAGGAAGCGAACTAAGCACCGAGAGTTACATCATTAATCATCAAGGGAAAGTTTAGTAGTAGCGGCGGCGCTCCGCCATTATCACACACACACACACACACACACACACACACACACACACACACACACACACACACACACACACACACTCTTCGGAGCTTCAGGAGTCACGTGAGTGATTTGCCTGAAAAGCGACAGGTTTGCATATAAACAGCCTCAAACTGTAACCGACACACGTTTGTCCAAACTACATAAACTTAAATGTGCCGGTCACTTATCCCCCGGGTCTCTCTGCATGACAGGGGAAGGAAAAGTAATGACTCCTGTGGGGTCAAACTTTGTCTCAGAAGCAGCGGAACGTCAGCGTTTGGTTCTCAGCGCGTAAAAACAGTTTGTCAGTAAACTCACCGACGATCAGCAACAACAGGCAGGAAGTATTCTTGAAGTTCATGCTGACGGACTGCTGCTCCTTGGTGAGGTGGGTTTACTCAGGAAATGCCGGCTACTCTGATAAAAAAATATGTCCCGTCCCGCGGATGACGCACCGCGCGGCGATTGGTTGCCGCCCCCCCGCCACACACACGCCCCACCTCCTCAGTATTCCTGTATTACTATCGTATATTAACAGTTTCTGTAGTTGTGTTTGGATCCCCTCAAATGTATATTAGTAATAACGCATCTGAAAAAAATCATAAAGGAAACACTGCAGTAATACTTATAGTACAATATAGTAATTAATGAAAATGCCTCTACAGGAAACTTAGTCTTTAACTTCACTATAAGATTTCCAGCTCAAACTGTATTCATATAAGAGTCTAATATCCTGTTTAGTAAATAATAATAATAATAATAAATTGAATTTGTATAGCGTTTTCCCAGGCTCAAAGTCGCTTAACAGAGTAGAATATATTTAAAAAATAAATAAAATAAATAAAAATAAAAAAACAACAACAAAAAAAACAACTATGGATAGGCAGAAGAGAAGAGATGGGTCTTCAGACGGGACTGAAAAATGGTAAGAGACTCAGATATGCGGATCTCATAGGGGAGGGAGTTCCAGAGCCTGGGAGCTGCCCTGGAAAAGGCTCTGTCCCCAAAACTGTGAAGCTTCGACTTGGGGACGTAGAGGAGACCGGCTGAGGTGGATCTGAGGGACCGTGAAGGTTGGTAGGGGGACAGGAGGACAGTGAGGTATGACGGGGCAAGGTGGTGTATGGCTTTGTAGGTAAGGACCAGGATTTTGTATGTGATCCGGTGAGAAATGGGAAGCCAGTGTAGCTGTTGTAGGACCGGGTGATGTGCTGCCAGGATGTGGAGCGGGTGATGAGTCGTGCGGCTGAGTTCTGAACCAGTTGAAGCCTTTTAATGGAGGTTGAGCTGATGCCGAGGAGTAGTGAGTTGCAATAGTCAAGTCGTGAGGAGATGAAGGCATGAATAAGTCTTTCAGCAGCAGAGGGAGTGAGTGAGGGTCTGATTTTGGCAATATTTCGAAGGTGAAAGAAGGAGGTTTTGATGACTTGACGGATGTGGGGCTCAAGGGAGAGGGTTGAATCAAAAATCACACCAAGGTTGCAGGCCTGGGGAGATGGGGAGACAATGGTGCCGTCAATGGTGAGAGTGGGATTATTGGTTTTGCTGAGGGTGGATTTGGAGCCAATGAGGAGGAATTCTGTTTTATTGCTGTTTAGTTTGAGGAAGTTGTGGTGCATCCAGGTTTTGATCGCTGACAGACAGGAGTTGATGTGGGAGAGAGGGGGATTGTGGGGGGAGTTGGTGCTGAGGTAGATCTGGGTGTCATCGGCATAACAGTGAAAGTTCAGGTTGAAGTGGCGGAGTATCTGACCAAGGGGGAGGATGTAGATGATGAAAAGAAGGGGGCGAGTCACGGAGCCTTGGGGAACGCCTATGGGTGACTGAGGCAGTAGCAGAGGTGTGGTTATGAAGGGAGATGAAATGGGATCTGTCAGAAAGGTAGGAACTGAGCCAGGTGAGTGCAGTACCTTCGATACCAAGGTCTTTGAGTCTGGTGAGCAGGATGTTATGGCTTACAGTATCGAAGGCTGCACTCAGGTCGAGAAGAATAAGGATGTTGAGGGAACCGGTGTCAGCGGAAGTGAGTAGGTCGTTGAAGACTTTGAGCAGAGCAGTTTCTGTGCTGTGGAGGGGGCGAAAACCAGATTGGAAGGGTTCAAATTGGTTATTGGCAAGGAGATGAGTTTGTAATTGTGAGGCAACTATGCGTTCGAGGGTTTTAGACAGAAAGGGGAGGATGGATATAGGGCGGTAGTTATTAAGGGAAGATGGATCCAGACCAGGTTTTTTAAGGACTGGGGTGACAGCAGCAGTTTTGAAAGCAGAGGGGACAGTTCCAAGGGACAGAGAGGAGTTGAAGAGGTTAGTGAGGTAGGGGGAGAGGACGGGGAGGCATAACTTCAAGAGAGGAGTAGGTAGGGAGTCCAGTGAGCAGGTAGTGGGTTTGGAAGAGCTGATGAGTTTAGAGATATCAGGGGAGGTGACCAGGTCAAACTGGGAGAGGAGGCAGTGTGAAGGAGGAGAAGGGAGGTCAGGCCGGATCGGGAGAGGGGGGTCCGTGGTAGGTGGTGGAGTAGATACTGGGAGGTCAGATGCAGGGGATAGAGACTGATAAATGGTGTTAATTTTGTCTGCGAAAAAGTGAAGGAATGAGTTGCAGAGATCAGGAGAAGAAGGAGGGTGGGTGTTGGTCCGAGGCTTGATGAGGTTATTCATTGTGGCGAAGAGGGTTCTGGAGTTATGACAGGGGTTGGTGAAGATGGAGGAGAGGTAGGCAGTTTTGGCAGCAATGAGAGCCTCTTTGTAGGCAGTGAGGTGGAGTGTATAGGCTTCATGGTGAACTGTGAGGGATGATTTTTTTGTCAGGCGTTCGAGTTGGCGGCCAGCTTGTTTCATTTTCCGGAGTGCAGGTGTGTACCAGGGTGACGAGGTGTTAAAGGTGACGGTTTTTGTTTTGAGGGGGGCCAGAGAGTTAAGGGAGGAAGACAAGATGGAGTTGAGGTGGTTTGTGAGATCATCAGGTGAGGTGATGGTTGAGTCCAAGTGGAGAGTGGTGGAGAGCAGGTCAGAGAGATGGTGGGGATCAATGGATTTAAGATTGCGGAAGGTGATTTCTCAAAGGATGCGTGGGCGTGCAGTTGGAGAAGGAATGATGAACCGTATCAGTTTGTGATCAGAGAGGGGAAAGAGGCATGGATGGAGGTCCAGCACAGGCAGGTTGATGGAGCAGACCAGGTCGAGGATGTGTCCTTTGTCATGGGTGGGGAATGTGACATGTTGGGTGAGAGTGAAGTTATCCAGTAAAGTGGTGAATTCTGATGACAGCTTGCAGGTGGGGGAGTCTATATGGATGTTGAAGTCACCGAGTAGCAGCAGACGTGAGGAGAGAGATGAGGCTACTGTGAGGAATTCTGTGAAGTCTGAGAGGAAGGAAGGGTTTGGTTTAGGTGGCCGGTAGATGAGGAGAACTGTCATGGAGGAAAGAGCTTTGAAGGAGAGATATTCAAATGAAGATACAGAGGGGAGGGTGAGTTCGGTGATCTGGAAGTTCTGACTGTAAATGACGGCGAGGCCGCCACCACGTCGGGATGGGCGGGGTTTGCAAATGTAATTGTATCCAGTGGGGGATGCTTGGTTGAGGAAGAAGAAGTCATTGGGTTGTTGCCAGGTTTCAGTGAGCAGAAGGAAGTCCAGCGAGTTGCCGAGGATTAGTTCATGAAGGACAGGGGCTTTATTGTTGATTGATCGGGTGTTGAGGAGGGCAAAGTTGGCATGGTGAGAGGGTGGTGAGATGGGGGCGGGCTGGAAAGATCTGAGGTTGTCCCAGTTAACAGTGCGTAGGTGATTGGAGTATGTAGATGATTGGAGAACAGGTATAGGTGAAGTGTGAATAGCGCTGTAGTCCAGTCCGGGTTTTTTGTGCAGCCTGTCGGTGCGCTCAGCTGTAAGTGATGCAGTGAGGGAGGCGTTCCGATGACGTGGGAGAAGTGCGACAGAGCGTGCCGGGGACCAGATGGATGGAATGGACTGTCCGTGGTTGAGATAAACAAACTTGCGGCGACAGCTTCTGTGGATGTAGCGGGGTCGTCGAAGAAGTCCGAGCTGTTTGATGACTGGGAAGCAGGATGGGATGGAGTAGTTGATTAATTCAACCAGTTGCAGAGTTGAGTATTAGTAATCCTGTCTCCATCGGTGGAGCTGAGGTGGAGCAGGTGAATCAACCTGACGTGGTCGTCTCACATCTCCACGCTTTTGAAGAAAGCTCAGAAACTACTGGAAGCTTAAGAAGGCCAGATTCACAAGTTCCTGTCAGCTTTTACAGAAGAGCAACAGAAAGCATCCTGATGGAAACATCACTAACTAACATGGGATGTGCACAGACCAGGACCAGAGGGGGGGGCTCAGAAGATCATTGGTCCCATCTCCTGAGCATCAGTGATATCGGTGAGGCGCCTACAGAGCCACAGCCTGTTCACCCCGCTGCATGCTGGGAATAGATACAGAAGTTTCAGCTGCCGCACCACCAGACTGCAGAGCAGCTTTTTTCCTCCAAGCTATCAGAGTCTTAAACCAATCAGGGGCAGAAATTAGCCTTTCAGTTATTGCCATCAGGTCGGCGCTACAGAGTCCCACTTACAAGGAAAAGCATGTATAAATCCTTCATTCCCACAGCCATTACTATACTGAACAACCACATATAGAGCAGATCACATTTTTATATTCTGCACACGTCTGTACAACCAATGTGGCTAAATTGTCTTCAGTGTATTTATGTTTTATAGTGCATCTATGTGTTATATGTGTGTAGCCCCTGGGTTAGACCCCAGAGCTAAGTTAAACACAGCAGTGTAAACCATAGTGTAAACTCTACATTGTTACTATAGTAGGCGCTGTTCCTTTAAGAGGACAGTGTTTTCATAGTTTGTTTAGAACGTACATCGTCCAGTGTCTAAAAGCTATGATTGGTTAGTGGGCGGGACTAGTAGTCAGAGAAACTGGAGGAGCAGAAAACTGAGAGAAATGCGAAGGAGGTAGACGCTGCAATGTGAGTGTGCGAGACTGTAACTTGAGTGGCGAATAGCTACAAACCAAGACGAATACTAGAGAGTAGAGACCCAGTGTTAGCCTGACTCATTTAAGAGAAGTGTGTTTTTGGCTAAGAGTCTGCTGTAGACATCACTGTGTATCTCCGAGCTAACTTCGGCCGGTAGGCTAATTAGCATAGTAGCTCCCGGCTTGCTTGCTGTGTGTGTGTGGACCTTGAGGCCCTGACAGAACACCAGATAGCGCCCCGTGTGACCGGAAAAGCACGGGTGCACCTCTGGCTCCGAGGGAGACAAGCCGTCTTCTTCATCATCATCATCACTGGGACTGAGTTGGGAGTTTCCTCCTTTTCTACATCACCATCACTGGGACTGAGAGTAGACGGTCGCCTGCCGGTGTTTCGGATTAACGAGTTTCCCTGTTAACTGGTTTCCGTCAGCCGAATGCGTCTGTGGTTTGTCGTGAGATACGGCAGCTGTTGAAAACAGGAAGAGAACACGTAGGTGTCCCCGCGAATGCCTCTTTCTGTAGTTCTTCATTAAAAGTCAAAACATACCTTTCTGATTAGTCTTTGGAATGCGTGTTGTGTAAACCTGTCACGTACCGCTTTGTCACGCTTTGAGCGTTGCTTGTTGTTACGGTAAAATGTTTAAAACAGGAAGAGGCAAGTTGCTCTTCCTGTGAATGTCAAACATTATCTCTAATAAATGTTCTAAATACACGTTTGTCTTTGGAGTCTGTGTCAGTAAACACGCGTCATGTAGAAAAACGATTCAGCCTTTTAAAACGAATAAAATAAAAATTATTTTTATCACGGGATTCGAACTCAGATCAGTGAGGGAAAATAAATCAAAATCGGATCGATACTCCACTAGCCTACGATGTCATCACCTCTTAGCCGTCTGTCGGCGTGACAGAAAACGTCCAGAGCAAACAGCCACCCGTCACTCTTTGAGACGGGAGACACAGATCAACTTGTGACCACTGTGTGACTGTGTGAGCCAAGACCAGGTCCGTACGTGTTCCCTTCACGACCAGCCACCGTTTAACACAGAGGTGTTTACAAGATGTGGATCGGCAATATTTATGTTAGTAGCCAACTTAAACATGTAGCTAACTATGACAAACGCAGATAAATATTAAACCTTCATTAATTAGTTAACCAGGGCAGAAATTTTACAGAAATAACCAACTGTGACTTCCAGGATCCGAGATGAGTGGTTGATTGTTGACAAGTATTAACGAATTAGAAACATTTAAAAAAAATCGTCCCTTACCCCTAAGATAAATTCGTAATTTATTTAATTATTAATCACAGTTTTATCAGATGTCATTGCTGCCCTGACATTTGGCCTTTTTATCGAGTATTTAATCAAGAGGATTTGTCCCTAAAATTATTAAATTAGGTATTTTTGTAACAAAAGATAGTGACGAGTAAAATTAACCAGTAAGCTCTAAATTTGGAAAACCTATCGTCTCCCAGGGTGTGGTATGATTTTGGCTTGTCAAATGTTGTAGGCCTAGGCTACATATTGTGACGGTGATCTGAGACAAATTTGATTGTGGCATGATGTCCTAAATAAATTAACTAAACAATTTGACAACTGCGTGTCTTGGCTGGTTTTTTTTCGCAGTGACCTTTCTTTCCATGCATTTTTCTGAAACACGTAGTTATGTTTTATATCCAGCTGATAGGGATTCTCGGTCACTATTTTCACGTGATAGCTTAAATCATTTGTTTATTTGATTAGCACTACAATTCCTAAGATTTGAATAGCCTAAACTATCGTTAGATATAACTTAGTCCTAATGTGATTCATAGCTACATGTTTAAGTTGGCTACTAACATAAATATTGCCGATCCACATCTTGTAAACAACTCTGTGTTAAACGGTGGCTGGTCGTGAAGGGAACACGTACGGACCTGGTCTAGGCTCACACAGTCACACAGTGGTCACAAGTTGATCTGTGTCTCCCGTCTCAAAGAGTGACGGGTGGCTGTTTACTGTGGAAGTTGTTTTCTGTCACGCCGACAGACGGTTAAGAGGTGATGACATCGTAGGCTAGTGGAGTATCGATCCGACTTTGATTTATTTTCCCACACTGATCTGAGTTCGAATCCCGTGATAAAAATAATTTTTATTTTATTCGTTTTAAAAGGCTGAATCGTTTTTCTACATGACGCGTGTTTACTGACACAGACTCCAAAGACAAACGTGTATTTAGAACATTTATTAGAGATAATGTTTGACATTCACAGGAAGAGCAACTTGCCTCTTCCTGTTTTAAACATTTACCGTAACAACAAGCAACGTTCAAAGCGTGACAAAGCGGTACGTGACAGGTTTACACACACACGATTCCAAAGACGAATCAGAAAGGTATGTTCTGACTTTTTAATGAAGAACTACAGAAAGAGGCATTCGCGGGGACACCTACGTGTTCTCTTCCTGTTTTCAACAGCTGCCGTATCTACGACAACCACAGACGCATTCGGCTGACGGAAACCAGTTAACAGGGAAACTCGTTAATCCGAAACACCGGAAACAGTAAGGGGACGTTCGAACTGTTCACCGTTTGGTGAGTAACTCTCTGGTACCCTGCTGAGGGAGCGAAGGGACCATCCGCGCTCAAGCTGCATTCAGGCCCGCAACGGGGTTGTTCTTCTTCTTCTTCTTCTTCTTCTTGGGTTTAATGGCGGTTGGCAAACCATTTAACGGTGCATTACCGCCACCGACTGGACTGGATTTTGGAACGAGAGATTAAGCAGGAAAAAAAAAAAAATAAATAAAATAAAAAACAAAACAAAAAACAAAACAAAACAAAACAAAAATTATAATAATACTATGAATAATAATAACAATAGATTCAGATTCTTTTAATTAATTCAGTTTCTTTAAGAAACCTAATTATATGACAATATATCTGCCCTGCCGTTTTCCCCAAGAGACCTGACAATGAGACGTCATGATATTTTGCCTTCCGTAGTGACTGAAAGAGGAGCTCCCTTTTATTATTGTATTTCCTACACTGAAGAAGGACATGTTCCACTGTTTCTGGTTGATTACAATAATTACAATTCCCAGTTGGATGCTTACCTATTTTATACAATGAAAAGTTTAGACCTGTATGACCTATTCTCAGTCTAGTTATTAAACTTTCTTCCCTCCTTTTCCAGCCCACCATCCTCCCAGCACTAACCTGTCTCTGTATATTATACAAGTGCCTTCCAGTTTCACTATTATCCCAATACCCCTGCCAAATGGACTGTGCGTACTTCCTGATTATTGATTTGGCTTCATCTTTATTTAAAGGGGTTTTTAAGTCCACATGTTTAATTTTGAGTGATCCTTTGGCCAGCATATCCACCTGCTCATTCCCCTCCACACCGACATGAGCAGGAACCCAAAGAAAGCATGTGGAAAGACCCTTTAGCTCCATCCTGTATAACATATTGAATATGTCATTTATGATATTGGATCTAAATAATGATTTGCCAGATTTAATACTCATAAGTGCAGACAAACTATCAGATGCAATAACAGTATTATTTATTCCCTTCTCTTCTATCCACTGTAGGGCCAGTAATATTGCAATCAATTCTGTGGTATATACTGACACGTTGTCCGTTATTCTTTTCTTTATACATGACTCACTTGCTGGGATGTAAACTGCTACACCTGCACGCCCTGTATCAGGATCTTTGGAA
>JALXJV020000022.1:29878263-29907124 GCA_024633595.2 Lepomis macrochirus | reverse complement strand
TTTAGAGGAACATAGACCAGGAAGCAGGGGGGGCTTTAGGGCGGGGCTACAACCTGATTGACAAGTTGCCACTGCATATCCCTCCTCAGCTCCACCCTTTCGTCCAAAAATTATCGTCACTTTTGTTTCGCACAAATCGAGATGGCGACCAAAATGCCAAACTTACAGGCTTCAAACCGGCAGTCCACAAACCGACCGACATCACGGTGGCTACGTCCGCTTTACGTTTATTCAGTCTAGGTGGAAAGTAAGCTTTGTCTGAGCGGAGGCCCACCGTCCCAGATTGTAAAAAACCCCTGGTCTGAAACATCAGTAACCTTCAGGTTTGGATGAGTGAGGGCTTCTTGCCAGAGCTGACAGTTTGACAGTCATACCAAGAGAAGTCCATCAGAGAAAAAGAAGCTCGGGGACCAATTTATACACCCACAGTAACAAAATACACCAGAATGCATTGCAGCTCTAAGTCAGGTTGGGCTTTTTCAGCTGACATGATAACACTTTAATGCTGTTCATGCATCCCTGCTCCTGCCTTTGATTGAAAGGGAGCACGCTCACCACCCTTCTCTGGGGTGGTCCAAGTAGGCTAAGCGGTTTGAGGGAAAGTGGGAACACGGGAGAAAAAGTAAACTCCAGCTCCCATCCCAGAATGACTCCTGGGCTGTTTGAGCATCACGGATTGATTATGTTTGACGGTGAAAGGAGGACTAGAGGTGAATTTCTTTTTCCTTAAACAGCCTCTTTTCTCTATGGCGCATCTGGCCTGGCCCAGCGCTACCGGCACTCCAGTAAAAGTTGGAGCAGCTGATGGCGAGCTCTGCAGACGATCATTACACGGGGATGAGCCTGGATCTTATTACCAGCTGGCTCTACCAGCTTTCCACTGGACTGCTCTTTAAACACAAGCACCGACTTCAAAGATATTCGACTCGCTGTCACAGCCGGGCATGAAACCCAGCTTTTGTCTCCGCGCTGCAGTGGAAAGAGGATTCCTTCTAATTTTAGTATTAAATTAGATTTCTTAGCAGGGTAAAACAATTTTAGAACAAAAATGTCTGAAGGCAACTGGCCACCTGCCAGGCTGTTTCATGGAAAAGCCGGCGGTTCTGAAAGCTTTTCTCTTCAGCTGAATTTAAAGTATTTCTCAATGAAGTTCATGATGTGCTGCACTGTGCGAAGTTTCTCAGACATTTGAGAAGCTTAAATGGTTGAGAAGTGAGTTTGCGATTGGAAGGTCGCCTGCTCAAATCCTTTCACCAGCTGCTGAAATCTGGACAGACGGTGAATGAGAACCAGGCTGCTTCGAAGCTAAATGCTAATCCTCAAGTTCTCCAGTGGAGCTAATTAGCAGTCAGCAGTTTTACTGGAGAGCTCACAGGTGCTGGGAAGTTTAAACTGCGTGTGAATTCAAAGCAGGATTTTTTGGTCCAGAGTGGGGAAAAATGACTTTTCCATGTGGTTGGTTCAGGGCTCGTGAAACAGAAGTCACATGGTCATACAAGCAGGCTTTTGATTGGTTGAAGTTTCATCCTGGGCCAAATTTTTGGCAGCAGAATCTTAGGGATCAAATACATCTGATATCAGCTGAACATGATCATGACAGGACACTTTGACCCACAAACTGAGCTGCAGCCGCTTCAGATTACTCAGGAGGTAGATCTGATCATTTTTACAACACAGGGCTGGATGAGATGTTTCATTTACTCAAAAACAAAAGCTACATGCAGAATGTATAAACAGTACAAGGGTGGTAAAATAAAGAGATTTTACGAAGGGCTGGACAATAAAGCAATATAATTTTTTTTCAATAACAATATAACAAATGTTCAATGTATTTTAAATAAATGTTTGATTGTATTCACTCTAATCATAAACAAATTTGGACTTTTTATTGTTTATTTTGTTGAGGAAAAAGGACTTTAAAAAAAAGCTTTTACTTATTTTTACTGAATTTCTCATAATTGTTTTGGCCGTATCGTCCAGCCCTAATTCTACACGGCGGAGCGCTGAGGAGGCGCCAACTGGCCTGTGTCTGATATGACATCCTCAATAGTTTATTTTATAGTGAGCAGTAAAATGAAGACTGCAGAATTACCATTCAGCAGATCCTTAACATGTTCCGTCACCACTGACACCTGGTCTGTGCCTTTTTGTAGATTTACACGCTCACAAGTCAGACTCTCAAATACGATGGCTGGGCCTAAATATGTTGCATTACATAGGAAATAGGAAGTGATTTTTGGATGTAGCCCTAATAATTCAGGCGTCTCAGAAACGTTATTTGATTTAATCAAAACTTGGCATTTTGACAACTGAAATATTAAATTATTATTAGTGCTGGGGAAATCAATTAATTGCATGTGTTATGCACAGAATTGAATAAATAATTCTAAAGTAGTGTATTGTGCACTTTTAATTTAAATGTACTGCTTTTATACAGAAAACATGTTTGCAAACACTTTAAACAAATAAGGTGCTTTTTACCAGCAGAATTTCTTTTACCAAAAGTTCCTATAAATCTCAACTTAAACATTCATTTAATCAAATAAATTATTAAACCAAATCTTTTTTTCCGCTGCCAGGAAATGAGCTTTTATCTGGCTTGTTGAAACAAGTCAGAGTCCGAGCCACGATCAGAACAGGCTCCTTCTGAGCAGCAGGTGAACAGGTAGAAATCTGTTTTCGTATCAGCAGAAACATTTTTCTTTTGTCATGGAGGCTGGAGGGAGGTGACACTCGCCTCAGGCCTGCCGCCAGCCCGCCAGCACCTCGCCAGCACGCCGAGTTGAATTGAACTTTTTGTCCGCGACGTGCAGCACAAATCATTGGAGAGAGACTACTAACCATAATGCAGCCTGCCGCGCTCCACTTCGCTGTGGCGTTTGATCGCTTGTCCTGCTTTTGTTTATCTCCTTCTCCAACACGCTGCATCCCCTCCCTCCTGTGACCAATGGTTTGACTGGATGCGTATTCAGAGCCTGAGAGCAACAGACTTTCAAAATAATCTAGATTAGTGTCAGAATACACAGTGGTAGATTTTTATTGAACAACTTACTCGAGTATTTGTGGGACGGCACTAAAAATGAGCTTTCAGTGTAAAGAAATGTCTTTAAATCTTCTTATGCGTCCACATCTGGATCTCTTCCAGCAGCACAGCCTGCCAAAACACCTTTTGGCAGAAATATCTGAAGGAACAAATGCTCCAGCTATGAAATGACCTTGACTGTGATCACGCCCAGTGTGAACACAACGCTAACTCTAAGAAAAAACCTTCTTGTCTCCAACAGACCCGTGCCTGTACATCCCCCCGCTTGCCCAGATGCTGGAATTTGGCGAAGAACCACGAAGTCTCCATGACTGCGATGAGGCTGGTGCAGAGGATGAAGAGGGACTGGATGCACACGGACGAAGGCCGTCAGGACTCTGCGGAGCAGGTAACCACGAGACGAGGTGGCGTTGGATATTTTATCTCAGGTGATCTGTGCTGGCAGCAGCCTGAAGGCTCCGAGCAGCAGGTCTGTCATTAGAGGATTCCTGATTCCAGAGAGAAAGTGATTAACGCCGCTGCTCGGTTGGCGCTTAACAGCCTTCAGCCCTCAGATACTCTGAAAGCTGCCTGAAAACTGTCACTACTCCTTCTAACCTTACAGCAAAACAAGTTCATCTGACGGGGATCAATAGAAGTGGGTTCACAGCTCTGGCAAGTTTACTGCCACGATGTCTGCAAAGGTTCTTTCATCCAGGTCGTAGTTATCCAAGGGAGGTTAAAATAAAGGGCAGCTGGGTTTGTTTGAAGATACAAGAAGAGGATACGCCTCTTATCGCTTCCTCATATCACCCAGACTCTGATGTCACCGCGACTGGCTTCCGATTACATTCAGGATCCAATTCAGGATCTCCCTCCTCATTCATTCATGAGGCACTTAATAATCTTGCACCTCATTATTTGAGTGACCTCAGCAAGGTCTGCTAGTTCTGAAGTAAAAACACGAGGAGGCCGGCCGGGCGTTTCCGCCCTGGGCCCCTGGTTGTGGAACAGTCTCCTCCTGGGAGTCGGGATTGTTTAAAGTCACAGCTGAAGACTTGTTTTGATTTATATGGCCTTGGAATTGGTTTTGGTTTTTCTGAGCAATTGTCTGCTCTTTTAATGCTTCTTTAATCTCTGAGTGTTGTTTTGAACCGTTTTCTTGCTTCCTCCATCCTTGTAAAGCACTTTGTAACTCTGGTTTTGAAAGGTGCTGTAGAAATAAACCTTGACTTGACACCTCTCATCCTCTGACTGGCAGGGAGCCCCAGCTATTTAACCTCTGTGGAGACCACTTGCTTCGTTAGCGCTCCTGGCAGGTGTTATGGTCGCTAGTGGACACCTGAGGTCGCGCCTGAACCAACCGCCGCTAGCGCTCTTAGCTGAGGTCAAGTGTGAGCGCTTTTAGTTTCCTGGGAAAAAAGAAAGAGGAAATGTCTTCGAAGTCTTTAACACAGTCCAGTTGCCCTTGATTTTAACCATCCCTGGTTTACTGTCACGCTTTACTTGTGGTGATTGTTTCCGTGTGAGGAAAGAAGAGAAGGGTCCGTGTAAACAAACTGCACAAGGCAAAATCCGATATAAACACACAACACACTCTGTGTTAGACCTTTTTCATGTCAGAGTGGCTCAGAGGCAGCTCGACATGAGACGTTTTGTGCCTTTTTAACTGCATGCAGCTCTCTAAAGAAATTCAAGGACAGTGTTCAATATCTCAACAAGCAAACCTCCCTGTTAGCTTAGGGTGCACAGTTGGCTATTAGCATCTAGCGATCCCTGGATGTGAAACTGATGAGTAAGAAACAGCCGTTTTAAGGCGAGAGCTCGCTGTTACTGTGTGTTTATGGCTGTTTAATGCATAATGCAGAAGTTTCCCGCTCCCCAGTTTGTTTTGCCTTCACAAGCTGCAGTTTGCGCCCCACATAAGACATCTGGCATAAATCCAGTCGGATATTTTGATGGTAAACAGCAGAAGGTTCAAACTGTAGATACTTAGATTGCTAATGTTCAGCAGGAGGAGGCTTCTGTGCACTCGTGCTGCCCATTTACAGTTGATTTCTCTCTACCCGTGTGAGCTGACCTTGTGTAGTCTGGGTTGACGTTATAACTGCCAATAGCTGGAAGTTCCTGTCAATGTGAGGCGTACAAAAAAGTTTTGGTAATGCGAGGACGAAGTGCTGCATTCATTCATTCACCTGTGAAAAGTGATCTTTGTGGGATCGTTTCTAGCACGTCTTTGTTCCATTTCTAAATCCTGAACATGTGCACGCTTTTTCTTTTCTTTTTTTTTTTTAGATCTTCAGTTGAAGTCTTTAAAAATATTGCTTCTCTGTTCTTCTATTGTGAGATTTAACTAATCATGCAAACCCGCGTTTGATGTGTGAACATCAACTTGTTGAAAGGATTTGAAAGGCCTTTAATCTTCTTGAAAGGACTTTAATTGTCTTTTGAAAACTCTTAAATAATCTTCAGAAACGTTGATGCATTTTGCAAGTGCTGCGTTTATCAGATGATGATTTTGTCAGATCGGATAACCATGTTTGTATTTCCTGTGATGGCAAACATGGAGGTAATCCCCAGCAGCCCCAGTCGGCTTACTAGACAGCTGAACCTGACCTGAGACCTGCAGGAGGCAAGTGAAATGAGAATTTCTTTTTTATACAGATCAGTGATGAAACATGCGGAGGAGGATTGGAGCCACGTGTGAATTTGTTTTAAAATTCTGAGATTAAAGTCAGAATTCTGAGTGTAAATCTTCTGAGAAAAAAGTCAGGATTCAGAGTTTAAAGTTAGGATTCAGAGTTTAAAGTCAGAATTCTGAGTTGAAATCTTCGGAGAAGAAAAGTCGGAATTCTGAGTTGAAATCTTCTGAGAAAAAAGTCAGGATTCAGAGTTTAAAGTCAGGATTCAGAGTTTAAAGTTAGGATTCAGAGTTTAAAGTCAGAATTCTGAGTTTAAAGTCAGGATTCAGAGTTTAAAGTCAGAATTCTGAGTTTAAAGTCAGGATTCAGAGTTTAAAGTCAGAATTCTGAGTTGAAGTCTTCTGAGAAAAAAGTCAGGATTCAGAGTTTAAAGTTAGGATTCAGAGTTTAAAGTCAGAATTCTGAGTTGAAATCTTCTGAGAAAAAAGTCAGGATTCAGAGTTTAAAGTCAGGATTCAGAGTTTAAAGTCAGGATTCAGAGTTTAGAGTCAGGATTCAGAGTTTAAAGTCAGGATTCAGAGTTTAAAGTCAGGATTCAGAGTTTAAAGTCAGGATTCTGAGTTGAAATCTTCTGAGAAAAAAGTCAGGATTCAGAGTTTAAAGTCAGGATTCAGAGTTTAAAGTCAGGATTCAGAGTTTAAAGTCAGGATTCAGAGTTTAAAGTCAGGATTCAGAGTTGAAATCTTCTGAGAAAAAAGTCAGGATTCAGAGTTTAAAGTCAGAATTCTGAGTTGAAATCTTCGGAGAAAAAAGTCAGGATTCTGAGTTTAAAGTCAGGATTCTGAGTTTAAAGTCGTAATTCTGAGTTTAAAGTCGTAATTCTGAGTTTAAAGTCGTAATTCTGAGTTTAAAGTCATAATTCTGAGTTTAAATCTTCTGAGAAAAAAGTCAGGATTCAGAGTTTAAAGTCAGGATTCAGAGTGTAAATCTTCAGAGAAAAAAAGTCGGAATTCTGAGTGTAAATCTTCTGAGAATCTTCTGACTTTAATCTCAGAGCCCAAAAAAATTTCACATGTGGCCCTAATCCTCTTCCGCAGAAACACCCGCACATTAACCCAAGGCCAGTAATGGTTTGTCCACCAACCGGTCCAGTAGCTGCTGGACTGTGACCCCACAGTATTCTCTCACATACTCTCAGTATTTGCCGGCAGCTCCGCTACCAAACGCCTTTGAGCCTTTTATAGCGTGTTGGTTATCCGCCAAAGAGACGTGTGAGGCAAACCGGCCAGCACCTGCCTAAACTCACCGCAGTTTGTCTGGTGTTTGTTTCCGCCCGCTCGCCATCCTCTCTGTGCGAAGTTTATGTGAAACAGCTGAGCTCAGAGCTCTTCTCTCTGCCGGTGTCAACCTGAATACGCCGGCTTTGAGGCTGCCTCCGCTGAGACGCCCTGAAATCGACTCGCCGCCTCCTCTGCTCCCCGCTGTTTACTCTCACCGCCTTAGTTTTCGCCTTTGTGTGTTCCTCGGCTGCATTCAATGAATAATTAATCGCTTATCATAAATCTTTGAGAAGGATACAGTCGGATGGAAGAAGGAAAAGTTTGTTCCCAAATACGAAGCACAAATCTCTGTTGACGAGCCAGAAACACGCTTCGCAGAGCGTCCTTCAGGGTAGACGAAATGAGATCATGGACTAAGGGGTCATGAATGTAAAGTTTACTCTGCATTAAGAACGGAAAGCCACTTTGAAGTTACATGGTTTCAAGGTAAGGGCATAAAATGTTTGAGAAAGTCGCCAGCGAGCTAAAAGCAGCACTTCAGTCCTAAAGGCTGTTAGAAGTGTGCATGTAGAAGCAGGAGCATCTATCTTTCAGCAGGCTCTTGAGCGAGGCAGCTCTAATGACTCTTATATAACCGCTCCACTTGAAGAATCGCTCTGCAATTCATTGCATAATATTGCTGTTGTTGTTACTCCTCTCTTTAAAACTGTGTTTGTGTGTGGGCGGACTGTTATTCAGCGAGCTGAGGGCCCTCAGCTCAGTCTTCAAGGTGTTCACGCAGAAACGCCTAAAAAGCAAACATAATGTGTGTGTTGGAGTCTTGATCTTGTGTGTTTACATTTGTTATCTCGTTGTTGTTTGTGTGTATCAGTATGTTTTATTTACAGGAAACAGAGGAGGAGCACGGCCCGCTGTTGATAGTTGAGACACTTCAGAGACGGGCCCCGTGTGACGGAGCTGTCAGTTGAACCTGTTGGTTAAATCATCACCGCGTCTTTTCTGTTTTCAGCCCTTCTCGTTGCCGCCAGTATGCACGACTTTCACCGCACCATCAAAGAAGTCATCGGTATCGTGGAAGTGTGTGAAACCACACTCAGAAAAGGTGAGTGGTGATTTAGATTGGGACGCTTCTCATTGAACTTACTGGATGATGGGCTGTAGAGTTTAGCAAGAAGCTTCTGTCCCTGACAGACGGAGGCTTTTCTTACACTCGATTTGTCCCGCTTTTGTGCCAAAAGTCAAAACCTTGCAGCTGCATGAAGAGCAGTAGATTAATTCAGCCTTTTTTATTTTTTTTCTTTAAATGCTGGTGTCTCAAATTATCGGGTCACATTGATCTGAATTTGGATTTCATCTTAATTTGATTTGTGCTTTTTATTTGATTTGATTTTGCCTTTAAAGGTTTTTTTTTTTGCTGTGTTAATATCTGAGCCCTGTTTGTTGTGCAGTAGATGCTGCAGTGGCTGCAACGTATTCTGTTCTCTCCGAAGCTCCAGCTTCCTCCCACCCATTGGTGACCCTAAATTGTCCTTAGCTGTGGATGTGAGTGTGAGCGGTTGTTTGTCTAAGTGTGGCCCCGCGATGGACTGGCTGACCTGTCCAGAGCGTGCACTCTCTCGCCCAATGTCAGCTGGGATTGGCTCCAGCGATCCTGTACGCAGGATAAGCGGTCGGCGATGGTTGGATGGTTTCTCGTTTATATCTGTCACTAATTTGCATCATACCTAAATCATACCATGTTCTAAAGACAAATTAACAATCTTCACTTTAAATCTTAACTTTAAATCTCCAATTTAACAGCTTGAAAGCAAATGAAAAAACAAGTAGTTAAAAAAAATGTTTATTGTAAAAAAAATTCAGGTGTCAAGGGGTTAAGGACAATTCTCACTCTGGAATCTCACGAGAGGCGAGTTGTTCGGGGAACGCCGATGGAAACGTCTGAGTTGGAGAGAGGAGTGTTTGCTGTGTTGGACAAACATTAGCAGCTCCTCTAATGCACGCAACAAACTACACTCCCTCGCTTTCACCAGCGTTTCCCTGTCAGACACCTGGTGGAACAGTCTGAGCCTGTCAGTGGCAAAAGAACTTTATGTGGACGTGACTTTGACGCTTGCAGTTGAAGAAACACGTTGCAGCCGGTTCAGCTGTCGCCTCGAAGCATCTGCTGCACAGATTCTTGTTCCGACTGATCATATGTGAAAATTGGGTTTAAGAATACCAAAATGAACCTTTTAATATTCCCTGTTGTCTCCCTGCATTAGACTGATAGAGTTTGAAGACACACCCACCAGTCAGCTGACCATCGAAGAGTTCATGAAGATGGATCTGGACCAGGAGTGTGACCCGCCCTGCTTTACGGCCGGACTGATGAGGAAAAAAGTCCATCAGGTGGGGGATGTTAACACAAGGAGCCTTCAGGAGGAATGATGTCACCACAGAAAACATCCAGTTTTTATCAATTCTGATAAATCCCACTACTTATGAAATTACCCATTATCCCCTTGGGGAATATTAAAATTTCATCTTATATTTTCTTAATGATCACATGCAGCCCTCAGGCTTCCTCCAGTATTTAATGAAGGGTATTAACCTCTAAAGTAAAACAGTCAGAGATCACAGTACTGTACAAAACCGACAGAGAGGACTGATGAAAGCTGCAGGTGGAGCTTCGTATTTACAGTACGGACATGAGGGAGGGATCAGGACTCTCATCAGACGTAGCCGGTCAGCTTCAGGCAACGCATGACTGTGAACTCTGCCGTGGCATTTTGGGTTCCTTTTTTGTGTTTTTTAAAGTAACATTTAAACAAAATATCCGCGTCAGAGATGCCACTTATGTCGAGTTTTGCTTTTGGCAATTAGGATTTGTGCTTCCGTGTCCTGCAGCAGGAGATGGATCCTTCTGGGGATGCTGGAGTCACACAAATGCACGACTTTATGGCAAAGATACGAAAGCTTAACAGAAACACAACGCTCATCTAGTTTCTTTATGAGCTTTCAGCCACACGGTGCGGCCTTCTTCATCGGAGGAAGAGGCTGCAGACGGGCTGAGGTTGCTGGTGAAAGCCGTGAGATGGACCCGCGGCTGAGTGTTTATTTTAATAAGCTAGGAGAGTTTGATTCTCATAATTCCACCTTTCACTTCCTTTTTTTCCTTTTACTGCTTTAATTTCTAATATTTTCTTTTGTCACGACGAGCTTTTTTTCTTCTTACTAGGTTTCTAGACTTTATTGTCCCCAGAGGGAAATAATTTTTCACAGCACCAGTCAAAATTCAAAACACTCCCCACAGTTCATATTCCAGCAAATGTAAAGCACAAACAGCAGCAGACAGGACAGGTGAGAGACAAGCTGCTTAGTAACAGACAGCACGCTGAAGGCGGAGCAGGATGGTGACGATACTCTGCTACAACAGCAGAAGGAGTTGGAGGCCGACATGGAGGAGACAGAAAATAGATGTGACCCCGACGCGCCTGCCAAGTCAAACTTGGTGTTTTTGTACGCTTAGGAAGAAAATGTCCTGCTGCTGTCGGCCGCACACAGTCCTGGTGTTACGATGTTCTTTTAAAGCGAGATGTTTTACTCTGTAATCATTTCAGCCTGTACTTACTGTTGGAACAGAAGGACTTTTATTCTTAAATTCTATTTCTTCCTTTGTCTTCCTCCCTCTAGCTGGAGATGGAGCTGAAGAAAAAGATGGATGACGTTGAAGGTATGACTGTTTGCACCAGACTCGACTCTCTGCTTTCTTTAGGTTTTGCAAAATAAAGTTTGTTAGCTTTTCACACTCAAAACACTGAAGTCACAGCAAAGTTTGGTAACGATTTCTTGTTCTTATCGACGAAGTTTGCCGCTTGGCCGACCTCGACTAAATGCAGTGTTGGATGTGGCTAAAGCCAGGGAACAAACGTGGCACACTGCTCCTCGCCCTACACGCTTCAGTTCAGCGTGCATAACTATACATTATGTTACAGCACTAACGCATTACATAGTAATTATGGGAAACGCACTTCAAAGGGAAGAGTTAGCAAAGCTTCAGAAGAACCAAGAACACACAAGAAGTAACGATTTATTTCAGGGGCAGGAGAAACGCCACTGCGCCTCCCCGCCTGCTTCTCAGTGTGCCGTTTAAAACGAGTGACCCGCTGATCCAGCTTCTTCTTTTTTTATCTTGAACAGAGGAAATTCAAAGCTACCAGGACGAAATAGACGCAGAGCTGCAGTCCAGCAGACCCAAGCTGAGGGGTGTACGCCGCCACACTAAGGAAGGTACGGAGCAAGAAGGCTAAAGGGTCACGTGTGTGAAAGTACCCACAATGCAACAAAACACTGATCGCGATGCACACTGTGCTTTGCCAACAATCATACAATACTGCAGTAATTGTGTGTGTGGAAGTTAGGGTGGGCATCTCGTTCATATAAATGTAGCTCACGCTTCAGTAGCATTAATGCATCACTGCAGCGTTATCACTGACCTCTGCTGCTGCTGTTATTAGCACAGAGTCAGATATCGTGTTTTACAGCGCCCGCCAAACCGCTGCTCACGCCTTAATATATCTGTTCCTTTCTTTGTCTCATCTGGTGTAGTTAGAGGTTTGTGTCCTGTAAGCTGATTATCGTGTTCTCGCATTGAGCGCCGTGGGCTGCGGCTCTTCCTTCATTTCTGTTCTCGATATGTGGATGAATGACAACAAACAAAGTTGAACTAGCAGCCAAAGAAAACGCCCTGCTCGGCTTCCAGATCGCCGCTTACAGGCAAACAGGTCCGCCTCAGTAGCTTAACACGCTGACATGTCTTGAAGAAAATAAAGCATCATCTCAGGCGGAGTGACGTGAAGCTGATTGTGTGGACTATGTCTTTGGTATGAGAGCCGGGTTCAATCCCCACTGTGACACATCCACCACTGTGTCCCTGAGCAGGACACTTAACCCCTCGCCGCTTCAGACCTCGCAGAAAGTCGCTTGGATAAAAGCGCCAGCTAAATGAATAAACGTAATGATTCACAGCTCAAACTACAGCTTAGCCTGGTGACTAGTCTGGCATTTTAAAGCTGAGCGTGACGAGTCTGTAATGTCCTAAAATGGCCACCGTACAGAGGATCAATCATCAAGCGCACACACTCACACAGGCCCCCCCCCCTGAACGCCAACACACAGCAGACAGCTCTGCCTGTCTCTTTATCTGTCTCTACCTTTGGCTCTTTATCTCTGTCTCTCTGCAGACTCTCTGCTCGCGTCCCCCTGTTTTCGCACAGTGGGAGGGGGGGGGGTCGCATGCTGTCACTGATTTCAGGCGTGTTGCTCTTCCAGCTGCCGAGCTGCGTTCACATCCGGCGGCATTTCGTTTCTTCTCAAACTGATAATGGAGCTGCTTCTCTGACTCGTGGGCAGGAGTCTGTGTGAGGACGCTTTAATTACGGCGGATTTAAAGGACACGCTTTTAATTAGGAGACCAGGACGGCCACAATTATGATCCAATTATTAGTTTTTCATTTTTTTTATTCTCAGTGATTTGAAACGAAAATAATTTCACTTGTTGAACATCAGCAACACTTTGTTTATGCGACGCTGCTCATTTTAAATGTCACTAAAAATAGGATTTTATTTTTTTTAATTGGGGAAATTCTGATTAATAATTATTCAGACCGTGATATTGTAACCTTCTGCTGCTTTATTAATCCTCTGGAAACACTGAGGAGTCATGAGCCGTATGATAAGATACAACACAGTGAAGGTGAGACAAACTGTTTTCTAATCATTAGAAAAAAACATTTCATCTCTCACCAGGATGCTTTTTTTTATTAAACTCATTTCCTGTTGAGGTTCACAGTGACCTTCGAAGTTACTGGATGTTTTGATGGCTTCTTTTCACAAACTTTCTTTTAAAGACTAAACGGACTAATTGAAAGAAAAGAAAGTAACTGATAACGAGAATAAAAGGTCACCACATGGGCTTTGACGTCACGGCCTGGATCTTTCACTAAACTAATTTGCTTTTTTAAAAGTGATGACTCAAACGCCACATTAACTCTGACCCTCTCTCAGATGGTGACAACAAGGAGCAGGAGGTGCTGTCCACAACCTCTAAGATGGAAGACGGCGAGGAACCAGAAGAGGAGGACGAGCTTCAGGCCGTGGCCAAGCACTTTGGCAAAGAGCTGGAGGAGCTCTCGCTGGAGGCTCTGATCAAGCTGGAGCAGAAGAGACCGGAGGAGGAGGAGGGCGAGGAGGGGAGGAGGAGGACGCTCAAAGAGGAAAGGCCCGTCGCTGGCGTCCATCCTGGGCAGGATGCCCTCAGCGGCCACCCTCGGCCTCACCGAGACCATCAGCAGCTGCGTCGGAGACGGGAAGGAGAACAGTGAGTGCGGCCCGGTGTTTAAAGCTTGTTGGTTTATCCGGTTTTGTCAAACGAAACACTTCGTTTTCAGGCAGAACAATCACATTACCAGAAATCAGATTAACTAAATCTGATGTGTTCTTGGTTTGGCCACAGATCGCTGATTTCTCCAGCATAATAATCTCATTTGGTGGCAAAAAATAACTGGAGTTTCTCTCTCCGTGCGCTGCTTTCAGATTCGCCGTCTGAGACGTTCCTGCTTTGTAACTGTTTGCTTCTCTTTGCATTCTGATGTGTCATCAGTGCGATCCACGCGCAGGGGGAGGAAGAGTGGTCGCCTTTAATAAATCCTGACTGTACACGCAGCAGTTAGTCAAGCTGATGCTTTTAAGACAACATTTTTCAGGCGTATTGTTTGACTTCAGCTCACATCTTAATAAAAGCAGCAGTGCCCTTGAGGATGATCTGATTATGAACGCCGCGGTGATGCCGTTCATCCCTGACTGTGTCTGGTAACCTACTGTATCTCCATAATAACCCATAATCAAGTTAAAGAAAGCTCTCCCAGGTTTAATTGTTGTAATTAACTCGGCTCCAGAATGAAATTGGCTGAGCTGTGTGTGAAATTTGTCATCCCTCATTATATTTCACCCTCCTAAGTGCACTACGGGTAGGACGCGAACGCGTGGGAGGCGCTCAGGAGACGGGTAGCCTCAAGGTTTTAACCCTTGAGGCGGTTGACATGTGGTTTTGTGCCAAAATGCTGCAAGTTGTTGCTGTTTTGTTTCTTCGCAGCACCTTCAGGTTTGCATCTGAGGGGTTTTATGTGAATTAAGGCGTTTTAAGTAGAGTGAACCGAATTACTGTACAAGACAGGAAATCATAAGTAGGAGCAGCACGGTCACATGATCAGATTATAGGAAACAGTGCAGCATAACTGACTTTGACTCGATTCAGCCTCAGATCAGAATCTGATGACTTAAGACTGAGGAAAGTATAAAAGTGAATTACTTGACGCCCTCCCTGTGCTCAATGAAGACCTGATCCTGTAGTGAATCCTCGACGGATTTACTTTGTTAATCCGCCTGTCACGCTGCTCAAGCTGGAGGAAAAGGTAGACTGTGCAGCTCAGATAAATAACCACCTGATTAAGACTCGAGACACAAAGTTCAGCACTTGATCTTGATGAAGACTCGAGGAAGAAGAGATGCTGCACACGCTGTGCATTGGTAGCTTTGCTGTTGTCTTAGTATTTGTTGACAGTAAAGATGTATATATAGATGGATCCTTTAGCTGAGGGAGGCTGTCGTGCGCAGCAGGCTCTGGTTCATTTAGGTTCACCTACCTGAGCGCATGTCAGCAGAAGCCGAGAACAGACTGAACCTTTCTGCTGCGGTTAGAAGGAAAACAAACCGTAGGAGTGATCACACCCTCTGTCAGCGGCACTTGTTTTATTTTTGCAACTGTTAATAAGTACAGGGATCCATCATGCGTTGCCTATAATTACCTAATTACATGAGTGGGACGCTCTGTGCCCTTTATCTGGCTTGCAGAGGCGTTGATGGATGTGAGGTAACGGAGCCGTGCAGCTTCATCCGGTCCTGATGAGGAAACCTGTGTTTTACTGCTGAGTGGGAGGAGCGGGCGCCAGGCGAGGCCAGGGGTGGGAGGTGACGCGTGTTTTGATGGATGGATGTTGTGAGGGAAGGCGCGTGAAGCGGTCTGATGTTTGAGGACACCCTGTAACTTAAAGGTCACAGGTTTGAATGCCTGCAGAAGCCCTCATTATGCCCACAGATATTGACCTGGGCCTCATTTCCACCCGACGAAGACTTTGAAGAGCTTTTCTTCAAACGCCCTGATATCTACGCCTTTTCCCAAAACGGCACTTAAGGCCGAAGCACGAGCGCCGCTTGGAGCTTCTGAGCGCTGGCTTTCGGTGGCGCTGTCTGTAATCTGTGCTAGAGGACTACAGGTCCTTCTCACGCCACTTATTTCACATTGCTGTGCTTGAGCCAGAAATCGCCCTCGTCCGCCATCTTGGCCGCCCCAAAGCTCTTATTTGTGCTTTGAAGATCTCTGAGGACCGCCGGCGCCATTACACACGGACGCCTTTATTTCTCTAAAACACATTTCCTCGCTTCTTCTCTGCTCGCGTGGAAAAGACACGAGAGAATGAAGAGACTTGACATGCACCTAACATGCTGATGTAGATTAGCACGCCAACATTTCCTTAACAGTTCTGCAGGTATCTAAAAGTTCTGGACACATTAGTTGAGCTGATGATGGCGCCAAAACAGCCACTTGCGTTCATCCTGAGGGTGACGTGTACAGTGTCTCAAAGTGAGTGCAGCCTTCGCATTATTGTAAATATTTCATTATATTATTTCACGCGACAACACTGAAGAAAAGACACTTTGCCCAGTTTCGCTTAGAGGTGTGCTCACACTTCCTGCCAGCGGTTTAGACATTAAAGGCTGCGTTGGTTTTACATTAACCTGATGAAAGTGTCGCCCAGTACTGCCGCTGACCTCATCTCATTTCTGGGGACTCCTCAGCGGGGACGGGGTTAAGAGCGAGAACAGCCACAAACCGCAGTGAATCACCGCTTCTGTGAATCATTCACTATTATGTGAACTGTAAATGTGTCTCCTCTTTTAAATCGTTTTTTGTTACAGAGTGACGTTAGTCTGAGTCATCCCTCCGAGCCGACGCGGTCATGAGGCTCCTCGTATGTGGCCGACAGAATCGGCATTGAGAAGTGAGACACGGCCGCGATTAAAGGGTTTAATGTTTGGCCAGCGGGACTTGAGGCTGATCTCACCAGGGAGCCGCACGATTTAGAGGTTAGCTGCTCTTTCCCCTGAGAGTCTCTGTCTTTTCTCTAATCTGCTTCTGCAGCGAGTGTCGTTGGTGTAACAGGATTGTTTGACATCAGGAGGCCGTCCTGAAAAACAAAGCTCCCTGATTAAACCTTTTCTTGGTTTCCTCCCCAGTGGCAGACGTTCAGAAAGATAAGTTCATCTCATTTGTTCAGAATCACGCTGCTGTGACACGTAGTTAGGTTTTTGGGGAGGTGCGCGTCAGGCAACGATGTATTTTCAACGTAGAAGTAAAAACTGGCCTTTAGCTTAGCATAAGCGTGCGGCTGGTGTGGCCTTTTCAAATGGATCAGTCTGATAGTGAAACGAATCACTTCGCTCAGGTTGTGATGGTCAAACAGACGCCGTTTTGGCCGCTAGTAAACGTTACTTCAAAGCGCTGGGCACTTCCTGTCGGCTCGGAGGCGTTGCGAGGCCGCCCAGCCGACCAATCTCAGAGCTTACGGTCCGCGTCGACTCGACGTGTAGTTACATTTCTGAGGAGGTGCACGTCAGATTCGACGCAGAAGTATAAATACGCTTAAGTTGAGAAGACTGATACCTGCGTCTGTGTGAGACATGTAGTTACAGCCAGTAGCCAGTTAGCATAGCATCTAGCCTGGCTCTGTAGCCAGTTAGCATAGCATCTAGCCTGGCTCTGTAGCCAGTTAGCATAGCATCTAGCCTGGCTCTGTAGCCAGTTAGCATAGCATCTAGCCTGGCTCTGTCACAGGTAACACAACTACTGTGTGGATATAAAGCAGGTGTCCATGGTTCGAATTATGGGGGGGATTACGGGGGTCTGAGCCCCCTAGTTACGGCTTGGAACCCCCACCAAAAGTGGCAAAAACCACCGTACAGGGGGGTCTTTCTTACCTGTGACCCGTACTCATGCCTTGTATTTAAGAATTTTGAAATACGATTTCAGACACCCCTAAAACGGACCGCACTCATCTCCTACCATTGAAGTTAGTTGAACATCTTGTCCGCCTGCTTCACTGCAGTCCGATGCGTCTCACGCTAACACACTTTGAGTTAACGTCAGTATTTCTAGCTGCTTTAATACACTTAACCTTCCCACCTTCAGAGTTTGTAATTAGCATTTCTTTTAAAATGAGCTGTGTGATGTTAGCTAGCTGAGCCCTCCCTGTCTTTTCATGATCACCTGAGTGTTTCATGTTCTGCTGTTTGATTTCACTGCAATTATTTGATAACTTTACAGATTAATGATACTATAAAGTAGGGCTGGGGTAAACGATTATTAATTAAACGATTAGTCTGGCGATTATTTTATCGATTAGTCGACTAATCTAACGACTAATTGGACGGTTATTTTATTATTATTATTATTATTTATTTTATAGATTATTTTTCTGTAGCTCAATTAATAAAAACCATAATGTATCTCAAATAAATACTTATTTATTAACAGTGTTTGGAATAACGGCGTTTAAAAGAACGGCGTTACGTAAGGCATTATTTTTTCAGTAACGGGGTAATCTAACTAATTACTTTTCCTGTCGTTACAACCCCGTCAACGTTACTGGTCGTTAAATGCGGTGCGTTACTATGTAATAAACTGTGTAATCCGAACGCACCAGCTGGCTCACACAGCTAGTCAGGAGGTGGGTTAATAACGAGGTAATTAGTGCTTGAAGTGGACCGGTACGCTGCGCCTCCATATCAGGTTCTCTGGGCTAACGCGATGCCACCTGTTCCCGCTTCGCCTGCCTGCTAAACTCTGTCGTGGGAGAGACGAGACAGAAGTTGAGGTGCCTTTCAACCAGCGATTATGCTGGCTAAGGCAGAGTCTTCCGTAGCCAATCAGAGCCAGTGTTTTTACACACATGCCAGCACACGCCACACATGATTTTTTTCTTTGTTGGGCTTTATTGGTTGCTGTTTCGTCCTCCATTCTGTAATGTTTCGGTGTGCGAGCTGTACATCCGCTAACGGTGCAAAACCAAAACAAACTTTGCGTCGACGCGTAAAATTTGATCGTCGACGTAATTTTGACGTCGACGCGTCGACGTCATCGACGCGTCGACGTCATCGACGCGTCGCTACAGGCCTACTATAAAGTATAATCAACAAATACAGGTATTATTACAGGTAATAAGACTTCAGTGTTTATATAAAGTAATTAAAAGCAGCCTTTCCTTAATGCATCACTAGTTATCATCCAGTAATATAAAATACTAGGGGTGCGAATCACCAGAGGCCCCACGATACGATATTATCACGAAATTTATGTTGTGATTCGATTTTAATGCGATTTTAAATATACTGCACTTTATTACCTTTTTCCAACAACTTGGGTCCCTGAAGTCAAACTTTGTCAACGTCTGTTTATCTAAAAAGAAACAGTTCTCAGTTTGTTTATATCACTTTTTCAGTCCTCTCTATGGTCCTGTTAAGTTTTCTAGTGGACTAAAAAAGCAATAGGACCAAAAAGTTAAAACTCCCATCTGCAATTTATATAATAAAATATCAATACTTTTGCGTCCAGTATTGTCATGGCAAATATCACGATACTATGCTGTACCTTTAGTATACATATTGTGAAAGGGGTGATGCTGCATGGTGAGCACTTTTACTTCTGGTACTTGAAGTTTGATGCCAGTATTTTCCTACTTTTGCTTTAAAAGTAAAAGCGAATGCGAGCAGATTCATTTTACTGAAGTAGAAGATAAAAGTAGCTCCTCCACCTCCCTGTGAATTCAACTCCTCCGAGTGGAAACAACCTGTCGAGTTTTTAATTCGAGTAACTGGTTTGTTTATTTATTTATTTTTAAAGCAGAACAGAAACAAATCTCCCTACAGAACGTTTTACTTCATGAGTCACGTCTTTAGTTTAATTTCTTATGATGATGGGCGACGGTTTGTGTGCCGGTCGGATGTTCGGTCCCCGCTTGGTCCTCTGTTTGTTTGTTGTGTGCGTGTAGAAACAAACACGTGTGTTTGATTAGCTGGTGTGTGTGTGTGTGTGTGTGTGTGTGTGTTCGTTTGGAGGCCGGTTACATGGGATGCAGATCGAGGGTCTGTCGATATCTGCTGGTCCTGGTTTGGTTCAGGTTTCGGCTAATTGTTGTGGTGGGTATGGGAGCGAGGGGTTGTCCTTCCCCCCCAGCTCAATCTTTGAAGTATTAAGTGGACGGGGTTCCTTGTCATTAGGACTGAGCCTTTCATCTGTGCGGTTTCTGTGGACGTTGTTAGCAGAGGGCAGAGAGACGCTGTCATGTTGGATTTTCTCAGGAAAAGAGAACAAGAAAGGAAACAAAACAAAGAGGAGACGCCCACACACAAGCTGTTTGCTTAGATTTTGTCTCCTTACTAGCACAGATACATAAGATTTATTATTTTCACTTTTATCAGTCATTCTCCAGGTTTGTTGATGTGATTGATCGCAGCAGTTTTCGCTAAAAACAAGGAGCTCTTCTGTCGTTTACGGCTCAGAAAACATGTGGCGACGCTTCTTTGTGATTAAAACACAGTCAGTGCGAGTTAGTGTTTTTAAAACAGATTTTCACACCTCGTAGAATCCCACATTCTGTTTTGATGGTGAAGTCTGACTTTTAACATGGCCGTGTACCTTTTTACACAAACAAACGCACAAATGTTCAGTCTCTTAATGAAAGGAAATAAAACATTTGGGCTCCAAGGGTGAAAAGGAAGAGATTTGATTAACAAACCTAAACTGGGCACAGATCATAAAATTAAAAACAGAAGGTACAAAGGAAAAGGAGCCGCTGTGTGTCGCAAAATCAGAGACTGAAAGAAGAATCCAAACTGAGTTTTTAAATATCTGCTTAAATAAGACCTCAGCCGACCGAGCCGTCCTGCACGTGCTGATCCAGAACAAACACCGTAAAGCTAACCTCCTTTCTCTTTGGTGTGATTGAGCAACGGTTCGACTACGAGTCGAAGTGCGATGGACCCATTTTTTGAGACCTAAACCGGGGCCCGTGCGAGGTACCGGACCTTTTCCTAACGAAGTGCCTTTGATTCACAGTTGCAGCCATTAAAAGAATTAGACGCTTCTCAAGCTGACACACTTCGAATCTGAGCTGGACCGACGCTGTGAGGAGATTTAACAGACGGGTAATGTGAAGTGTTACCTTGTCTTTGTTCTGAGCCAACCAGCTAACATCTTTTCTGTTCACTGCACAGACGTGAGAGCGGGATCGAGCTTCTCCTCTGACTCTCTGCAAAGAGGCGAATAGATTATTATTTCCCCAAATGTCAAACCACGTCAGCTTCAATACAAAGGCTGTAACACGTGATTAGAATCAATCCTCTGCCTTATTTTATCCACAGGGGAAAATAAATAACATCAATCAGCCAGATCCGTTTTTTACCCGTTCAGATGGGAGGAATGAAGTTAGAAACCTTCCTTCCCTCAGCCCGAAGTACTGCTTATCAACTGATGGTTATAATTCTGTTTAGAATCAGTAACAGTAATAGATGAAGTTGGTTATATGTAGATTAAATAGATTAAATGTATTAATTTGACGCTGTCGTTGAAACAGCGACTGCTGCGCCGTCCCCAGTTAAACTCTCTTCGCTCGTCGCCCAGGTTACCCCGCTCCCCATCGACGGCCTGTCGGAGTAATGGCATTTTCATTAACTCGCTCTCAGAGGAGAAGCTGAGAGCGGCCGGGCCGGGCCGGCGCTCCGCCAGCCGAAAGAACGTGACTCCCGGCACCTCCGAATGACTTTGTCACATCGGTCCACGGCGAGGTCTTCGGGGAGCTCCGCCTCGCACCATTAGAGGCAGCATTGATTGAGGCACACTGTTTTCAGCGGAGCACTTAGTTCAATCAATGGCGTTTGCCCTGACCTTAACTACCTCAGCGAGCACAGCTCCCCGGCTCTTGTCAAACCATTCTGCCGCTTTTATTGCCTGGAAACGTCTGGGGAAAGAGCCGTTTGAAGTGTGAGAAACTCTGGATTTCAGCGGGGCCTCGTGCTCTTTGAAGAATCCATTTCATTTCTAAGATCTGACTCTGTTTCACACCCAATTTTTGGAGCTATTTTTCAGGTGTTAGGCTGCGTTTAAGGGAGCGGTCATTGCTCCCCAGACAAGAAGTTGTAATCCTGAAACGTTTTCCACCATCCGTCCTCCTCGCTAACAGCAATTACTGCAGTAAATCGTGGCTCTCAGCGTTTGGGAGCGTAGTGGAAGCTCTCTGACAGGCCTGCGCTCTGACAGCAGCTCTGCTGAGTCAATTATAGTGTTTGAAATGAGCAGCATGTGTCTCATCCTGAGCTGCTGCAGCATCACACTTTACCTCCTCAGCAGTCAGGAAAAACATGTACAAGCTCCTCCTGTGTTGTTTTTCATGCTAACGAGCAGAGAGGCAGAACCAGGAGGTCACCGGGTGGATGATCCGCTTTATTCTACCTCGTTTCATTATTTTAAGATTCATCTGAAAAGATTTCTCACCACATTTTGTTTTTTTCTTGGTTGGAAAATAAGCGTGTGAAGGACAGATCTCTGTAGCTGTGAGGGAAGTTACACATTTATCTATTTATCCTCCTTCTGTTTGAAGTAGCAGTTATATATTAATATATATATATTATATTAAGATATAAATAATTTGAGACTAAGCTGGGATTATCTGGGGTTTTGATTTTCATTAGCTTAACAGAAGATCTGGATTTCCTGATCCAGACCCACTCAGCCCAGAGACACAAGAAACGGCGTCTTTAATCTATAAATAAAACAATAAAAAACTAATAACTGGCAGTTTGCAGCTGTAGATATCCTGTCGACATCCTATCAGTGGTGGACTTTGGGGCCAAAGCGGATTTTTAGGGTCACTGAAAATGGCTCGCTAAGCCTCTACAGAGCAGCCCCGGACAAAGTTTCACCTACGTGTGTGAAATTTCTGTGGTACATGTATCATGTCCAGACGCACAAAAAAGCCTCTTGGAGCCATTTCCTAAACCAAACAGGAAGTCGGCCATTTTGGATTTTAGGGCAATTTTTGGACGATTTACACGCTCCGTACTTTAACGTAACTCCTCCTAGGGATTTAGTCGGATCGACTTCAAATTTCTGCTGTGCCTTCTAAAGGCATCGACGATGAAAAGTTGTGCTGTCTGAGTTTGTCAATGGGCGTGTCGGTGGCGCCAAAGATCAACTCTTCGCCATGACACAGGAAGTGGTTGTAACTTCAGCGCACATGCTCACTTCTGAACTAAACTTTACGTGCTTGATAACTGTCCAGCCCGAACACATCTACACGCCAATATTCATTTATAGTCATAGCGCCAAGTGCTATGTAGCGCCACAAAGGGGACACAGGAAGTGACATTTAACACCTTCGTGCAGCGTCCAGCGCGTAGCAAATTCACAGCCACACCGCTGAGCTCCAGAATATGCAACGCCGCCTCCACGCTCGACGCTGCATCGCGAGGGAGTCGCCTAACGCTGCTTGCAGCTTCAATTTCAAGTTACAGATCCATTTCTGACCTTAGCCTGGCTGAAGGGCCAGTTAATACATTTATCCATAGACTGCAGTATCTTCCTTAAAGGTTCACGCTCTCTGCGAGTTTGTCGTGCCACCAGCAGAGACTCCAGGACGTTTCTGTGCCTGACCAGGAAACAGTCCCACATACAGCCACCTGAGAAACCACATTATGTTGTTTCTACACCGCCATGTCTGTAACAAGCAAAATGTAATGTGTTAGCCGGTGAACAAGGAGCTGGTCGGCCATGAAAGAGTCTCAGCACCTGTCAAATATAAATATTTGATCTAGCTGTGCTGTTATCAGCTGTTTAAAACCTGCGGCCATCTTCCGCTGCAGGACAGTAAAACTCACATGTGTTATTTAAATCATAATGAGTCATTATTAATTTATGCAGCTAATCCACTGACAAACTGCTCCATTAACTGGTTCCACTCATTTCCTCTCTGCTGCTGGGACAGCTGGGCGAGGCCTGAGAGCAGGGGGGTTACAGCGCCTGGGGCGGTACAGTAGAGCTTGATGGACAGATGGCCGGATGGACCCGACCTCTCGGAGGAGGAGAGCGCTGGATTGAATGGCAGACAGGCAGGCAGGCGATGACAGCGCAGGGAGACGGGCGTCACAGATACACAGCAGAAACACAAGAAGAAGAACAAAAGTCTGATGTTTAATTCAAGCGCTGGCTGCTCTCCACGGACGGCCAATCATACGCTCTCAGTGAGTCAGTAACAGCGAAGCTACCTCAGCAGCAACGTGGTGTGGAATATGAAATCAGGCCGTGTGAGCGGTTAGCAGTCGGTCTCTGCGGCGAGGCGGCTGGAGCGGCCCGTCACAGCAGCCAGCTGTGATTGGAGATGATGTGAGTCTTCTGGCCCGGGAGGAAGGGAAGCCGTCTCGTCCGCCGCCCGCCAGCCTGACGGGAGATGACAGCGACCGTTTAGCAGGCAGGCAAAGGCAGGAAACCGCTTCGCCTGTGGCTGCTACGTCATCCCCCTCAGTCATATTACACAGCAGGGCCGGGGATTTTACCACCCAGGTCATGCAGTGTTTACAACTGACTTCACATGTACAGAAAAATTGCACATTAATCAACCTGTAGTACATGACTTGATATTTTTCCTGAAAATTGGAACAATTAAATATCTACAGAGGTTTACTTACATACAATTAACCAGCTGTTAATCTTCTGGGGGAAAAAAAAAAATATATAATATCAATAATTAATAATAATTGTATTATATACCTAAAATAATTAATATTGATGATGAGGATCTTTATTTGTAGAGCACTTTTCAAAAACAAGTTACAGAGTTCTTTAAGTGCAAAAGCAATAAAACACATAAAAACAAATACACACAAAAAGCAAGAAAAAACTAAAATACTCTTTAAAAGTCAATATAAAATATTAATTAGAAAATAAGCAAATCAACTAAAATGAGGAAAGGCTCTCCTATAAGTTTGTCTTAAGAAGGGGCTTAAAAGAGTTCACTGACTCGGCCGACCTGATTTCCTCAGGCGGGCTGTTCCAGAGCCTCGGGGCCCCGACTGCAAACTGTCCCCCTTAGTTTTCAGTCGAGACCCTGGAACAGACCGCAGACCTCTGCCCGAGGAAGTACAACATGGCGAGGGGCCGTGAAGAGCTTTAAAAGCGATCAATAACATTTTAAATTAAATTCTGAAAGATCCTGGGAGCCGGTGTGATGAAGCTAAAACAGGGTGATATTTCTTTGTTCTGGCTAAAAGCCTGGCTGCTGAGTTCTGGACAGTCGATCGATAGATTTTTGGGTTAAGCTGGTAAAGAGGCTGTTGCAGTGATCCAGGCGTGTAAAAGGGTCTCAGTTTCCTTAAAAGTTAAATACAGCAGTCTAGTTTATGTTCAGCTGGACTGCGGGACAGAGTCCTGGGGGGGAGGACGAGCTGGAGCCGTTACAGCAAAAGTGGATTTCATTTTTATGAATCACTATCAGTCATATTTCAGTTTAACAAGACAGCCTGTTCGCATCAGAGCACTTTTGTTTGTCGCTTCATGAATCACATTCATGCAGTTTTTGGTACTCTACAATCCCCGAAGTGGCTCTCGGCCTGCTCCCCCACTTTGGGAACCACTGCCTGAACCATAAGGGGGATTTGTGGTTGTTCGGTAATGCGTAGCTACACGCCGCAACACAGATGCAATGTAGTCTGTGTGCTTGTGTTTCTCTCCTGATGCTGGCGGAGATCGCTGACAGTGAACAAAGGAAGTTGAAGACAAACTCTTTCCAGTAACGTCTGCAAACCTCCTCCTGCTCTCTGTCGCAGTGAATAAAGGAACATATAGAGCAAAAAAAGTCATCTAACTTGGTTCTATGGGGACGTCACAGCCCGCCATCGTTCTCGAGTTACGGTGAGGAAGAGAATCCTGAGCGGCCAGAGATACATGACTCTGGTGTAGTGTCTAAATTAAAGCCGTCATGTTATGGATACAGTCCACTCGACACGGTTCTCTATCACCGTATCACAGACTGAGCTAACAACTGGGAATCAGGTGAGGAAAATAATGTCCAGTTAAACTGAGGGCAGGCGTTTAGCTGCTCTCATCCAGAGAAAATAAAATCCAGATTCTGCCGACCGTGCGCCAAATTAAAATGAGCAGAGAGGAGTCAAAGCCAGAGTGAAGAGATGAAGCACATCAGCCCGTCTACACCTGGCTTTAAAATGTGCTAGCGGGGATCAGATTACAGTGGGACGGTGCCCGACCGAGGATGGAATGCGGTCCGATCGGCCAAACCACCAGGTGGTCAGGGACGCGTTGGGACCGCTGATGAAGTGTAAGCGTGTTGTCTGAGAAGCGCGAGCGGCTGCACTCTTCAGCAGATAAAATGTGCCGGACGCTGCAGAAAGAGTGTGCGTGAAGCGCTGTGCACGAACGCTCTGTAATCACTGAACCGGCTCAGGTTTTTGCTGAATGGTGAACTGAATGCGTCTGTTTATGGAAAACAAAGCGAGATGATCTCAGTGTGGATGTAAATGTGATCATAGACGCAGTCTGGATACACGATGCATTTTAACGCCAGGTGTAAATGGTGGAGTTTCAGGTTAAAAGACCAGGCTGAGAAGAGAACGTTAGAGGATCCTCACAAGAGAACTGGCAGAGACTCTGGGTCTGAGAGCCGGATCTCCGTGTCCAGGTTAGGAATAAATATAATTTACAGTGAGTCTTGAAAGGACATTTGGGTCAATTCAAATTGCGTTAGGGTGAAGTCTTCAGTCAGACCGGCTCTCGGTCAGAGCAGCGTCTCATCAGAGTTAGTGTGTTCATGTCGAGAGGAGTTTGTCTTTGGAAACAGCCGGTTTGTAGTCGAACCGTCACAGCTTTGCTTCCCCTCACGTGCTGCTGCTTGTGAGAGGCTCTTGAGCGAGATGATGATGATAATAGTGTATTTAATATTATTTTAGTTTATTCATTTAGACTTAAGTTGATTTCTTCTTGACCTTGCAAACAGCTGTTTTCAAACCCATCTCTCTACAAGGTCCAGCAGTAGCTTTTCACACAGTCCTCATCAGTAAAGGAGTTTGTCCAGCTGTCTTGTTAAAAAGTTCATATTCTGCTTTTGGCTTTTCCCTCTCCTTTTATTGAGTTATATATCTTTTTTGTGCTGTAACAGGTTTGCATAGTGAAAAAAGCCCAAAGTTAGTTCCCATCTCCCACAGAAACTCTGCTCTGAGCTAAAACAGCTCGTTTGTAGTCCGGCCCTTCACTTCCTGGACTTGTGACGTCACAATGCAAACATCGTCATAAAGCTCGCTAAGCGGCTGGCGGGTCAGGCCACGCCCTCAAACCAAGATAGTCTGAGCCGAGGCCCTTTGGCTCGACTTCGCCTTTGTTTGGGTTTCCATTGTAGAAAAGTTGGACCTGAACACTTCTCAGAAGTGGATTTAGTGATGAAATTCCACACAAAACTGTAAAATAAACTTCCTGTTGCTGCCTCTGTCTGGTGCAGTGATGATGCAGTGAATAGTGAATATTCTCTCTGACCAATCAGCAGCCTGTCGTGTCCCGAGTAGAGCTGTGTGGATCGCTGGTGTGTGTGTCGCATTGAACATCTCCTCGATGAGTCGAGTATCGATTGGAAGCATTATATATCCTGATCCTTTTAAGGTCACGTTGGCTTAAAAGTTGAGTGAAAGTTCAGTCTTCCTTGACCTTGGAAAGATCTGAGGTGTGACTTTGGTGTAAGACCGTTGTGTTTCTGTCGGCTAAGTCTGAAACATTTCAAGGATTTAAAACACGAGATCAACACTAGAAAAGAGCCACACAGAGAGAAATCTGTTAGTTGGAGGCATCGAGGCTTCTAGAGTTCTACACCCACAGTTGCTAAAAAAAAATCAACCATACTGCACTGCAATTACAAAATATTTTGTCTTTTGAGTCAGGCGTGTGACTCCTGCTTATTCTGAAGCAGACGTAGAAAATCACTGTCAGAAGCAGAAACACATGTAGAAACCACTGCCGGGGCTGATGTGCAGCAGCAGACGGGGATCCCAGAGCGAACTCTCCCTTTGATTTGTCAGCCTCCTCTTCTGATTGCTCCCACAGACAGTTTGTAAATATTTTTCATGCGGACGAAGCGGCGGTTTGGTTTTCGGTGTGAGACACAGAGCTGATTCATCGGCGTGGAGAGGGCAACATTTGGCTAAACATTCCTGCGGCAGCCATCTGACATTTCAAATGTTTGATTCTCATGCTAACAATGCAGACGTTAAACACGTCTTGTTTTCATGACGGCATTCCGAAATTCTTCCTCTGTGCCGTCGAGGCTGCCGTGGCGGACCGGAGTGACCTCCTAAGTCATCAGAGGGGCATTGAGTTCATGTCACCATCTTTCATTGCAGGAGACCATCAGTGCTGATGATTAATTCATCCTGCTCGTGAGATGTAAAATTACTGTTTTGAAAAAATATGCCGGATATTGACAGAGTGACAGAACATCTCTTTGATCAAAGACATTTATTCCAGAATATGGAAAACTTGGCTCACGCTGTTGAGACGAGCTGTCACTCCCAGTACAAACATTTGTCTGCTTTATGAGAGGATACTCAGTTGTGGCAGCCGCAGAGAGGGAAAACAAGACGGCGGGTCATAACAGTGGAAACAAAAGTGACGTCAGCAAATCCAGTCTTCAATCCAGTTCGCTCAGGACAACAGGACACCTTAATGTGGACTCGGTACGCCTTTACTCGTTTGGTCAGGTGCTCCAGACAACACAGGTTTGCCTCCAGGACCAAAAGGTCTCGCTGCTGGTCTGTGCTTTGTCTGAACAAATCGCCGTAAGCGAGCGTGGAACATTCAGAGCGACTGCGGCTGTGTTGGCGGCTCAGGGTCTGCAAATGATCTTGCAGGACGTTTTTTTTCTCATTTTCCTCGTCCTTTTTGATACGAACTGAAGTCAGAAAGATTGTGTGGGTGATTTGTTCACAGTGTGTGACTCGCAGCAGTGATCCCATCAGTGTTCCACCTCCCTCCAACAGTCAACAGTGTTTCTCTAAAACGTTGACTTTAGAGGAACCAGATCGATTCATCAGGGTCATTTTGAAGTCAAAGTACAAACAAAGTGACGCTTAACGTTCCCCTGAAACAGGAAGCACAGTGCTGTTTCAGTCTGTGTTACTGTGTTCGGTTCTGTTCAGGCCGGGTTTGTTGCCCACTCGCCCGGCACCAGACTGGACACTTTGTGCTGGGGCCTGAAACCTTGTCCGAGCAGAGTCAGCTAGTACGACCTGTAGCTGCACGGCTAACTAGGTGACGGCAGAAAGTTTGCAGCAGAAAATAGCAACTTTGCCAAACAAGCAAAACAATCTGTCCATCAGAGTTGAGGCCGAGCAGCTGGGAGACATCGGAAGGAAAACCAGAAACTATTTTGTCCATCAAATCTGATCCTGTTTGTAATAGTTTGTGGTCATTAGTCATGGCTAGAAACCTGTATACATGTTTGATTATATCTTTGTATACTTTATAAAGCAATGCTCCATGCTTTTGTCCCTGTCAGATATCAGAGAATTAATAAGACTTGAGAAAGCTTTGCATTAGAAGCTAAATTAAGATACGCCTCTGAGTGCAGGAGGAGTCAGTCATCAACATTTTCTATTAGTTTTCCTGGAAATAACAATCTCTAAAATATCATCAGGAATACCTGCAGAATGTTTTTGCCATTGCTGAGCCAGATGCTGGTGTAGTGGAAATGTACAACGCAGGCTTTATCATAAAA
>JALXJV020000022.1:29848214-29877763 GCA_024633595.2 Lepomis macrochirus | reverse complement strand
GTGATGTGAGTGTGCTCTATGAGGCGTGGCAATATTAGATAACTGGACGAGCGTCAGTAACTCTGGTCCATCATAACGGAGATTGCGTTTATGAGATTCTAATCAATATGTTCCCACTGTCCACACTCTGGATGGTGTTTTTGCTGGCAGGGTGGTCTGTGTCCTGGACCACAGGGTCACCTGGACCACAGCTAATCTTTATATTCTTTACTTTTTGGCCTTTCAGGTAAAGAGGTGCCAAAATCAGCCTTTATCACATTTTCTCTCTATGAATACAAACTTCCACCTTACAGCCACTTTTTATGATAAAGCCTGCGTTGTACATTTCCACTACACCAGCATCTGGCTCAGCAATGGCAAAAACATTCTGCAGGTATTCCTGATGATATTTTAGAGATTGTTATTTCCGGGAAAACTAATAGAAAATGTTGATGGCGACTCCTCCTGCACTCAGAGGCTTATCTTAATTTAGCTTCTAATGCAAAGCTTTCTCAAGTCTTATTAATTCTCTGATATCTGACAGGGACAAAAGCATGGAGCATTGCTTTATAAAGTATACAAAGATATAATCAAACATGTATACAGGTTTCTAGCCATGACTAATGACCACAAACTATTACAAACAGGATCAGATTTGATGGACAAAATAGTTTCTGGTTTTCCTTCCGATGTCTCCCAGCTGCTCGGCCTCAACTCTGATGGACAGATTGTTTTGCTTGTTTGGCAAAGTTGCTATTTTCTGCTGCAAACTTTCTGCCGTCACCTAGTTAGCCGTGCAGCTACAGGTCGTACTAGCTGACTCTGCTCGGACAAGGTTTCAGGCCCCAGCACAAAGTGTCCAGTCTGGTGCGGGCGAGTGGGCAACAAACCCGGCCTGAACAGAACCGAACACAGTAACACAGACTGAAACAGCACTGTGCTTCCTGTTTCAGGGGAACGTTAAGCGTCACTTTGTTTGTACTTTGACTTCAAAATGACCCTGATGAATCGATCTGGTTCCTCTAAAGTCAACGTTTTAGAAACACTGTTGACTGTTGGAGGGAGGTGGAACACTGATGGGATCACTGCTGCAAGTCACACACTGTGAACAAATCACCCACACAATCTTTCTGACTTCAGTTCAGTATCAAAAAGGACGAGGAAAATGAGAAAAAAAGCGTCCTGCAAGATCATTTGCAGACCCTGAGCCGCCAACACAGCCGCGAGTCGCTCTGAATGTTCCACGCTCAGCTACGGCGATTTGTTCAGACAAAGCACAGACCAGCAGCGAGACCTTTTGGTCCTGGAGGCAAACCTGTGTTGTCTGGAGCACCTGACCAAACGAGTAAAGCGTGCACAGAGTCCACATTAAGGTGTCCTGTTGTCCTGAGCGAACTGGATTGAAGACTGGATTTGCTGGCGTCACTTTTGTTTCCACTGTTATGACCCGCCGTCTTGTTTTCCCTCTCTGCGGCTGCCACAACTGAGTATCCTCTCATAAAGCAGACAAATGTTTGTACTGGGAGTGACAGCTTCGTCTCAACAGCGTGAGCCAAGTTTTCCATATTCTGGAATAAATGTCTTTGATCAAAGAGATGTTCTGTCACTCTGTCAATATCCGGCATATTTTTTCAAAACAGTAATTTTACATCTCACGAGCAGGATGAATTAATCATCAGCACTGATGGTCTCCTGCAATGAAAGATGGTGACATGAACTCAATGCCCCTCTGATGACTTAGGAGGTCACTCCGGTCCGCCACGGCAGCCTCGACGGCACAGAGGAAGAATTTCGGAATGCCGTCATGAAAACAAAGACGTGTTTAACGTCTGCATTGTTAGCATGAGAATCAAACATTTGAAATGTCAGATGGCTGCCGCAGGAATGTTTAGCCAAATGTTGCCCTCTCCACGCCGATGAATCAGCTCTGTGTCTCACACCGAAAACCAAACCGCTTCGCTTCGTCCGCATGAAAAATATTTACAAACTGTCTGTGGGAGCAATCAGAAGAGGAGGCGACAAATCAAAGGGAGAGTTCAGCTCTGGGATCCCCGTCTGCTGCTGCACATCAGCCCCGGCAGTGGTTTCTACATGTGTTTCTGCTTCTGACAGTGATTTTCTACGTCTGCTTCAGAATAAGCAGGAGTCACACGCCTGACTCAAAAGACAAAATATTTTGTAATTGCAGTGCAGTATGGTTGATTTTTTTTTAGCAACTGTGGGTGTAGAACTCTAGAAGCCTCGATGCCTCCAACTAACAGATTTCTCTCTGTGTGGCTCTTTTCTAGTGTTGATCTCGTGTTTTAAATCCTTGAAATGTTTCAGACTTAGCCGACAGAAACACAACGGTCTTACACCAAAGTCACACCTCAGATCTTTCCAAGGTCAAGGAAGACTGAACTTTCACTCAACTTTTAAGCCAACGTGACCTTAAAAGGATCAGGATATATAATGCTTCCAATCGATACTTCGACTCATCGAGGAGATGTTCAATGCGACACACACACCAGCTGATCCACACAGCTCTACTCGGGACACGACAGGCTGCTGATTGGTCAGAGAGAATATTCACTATTCACTGCATCATCACTGCACCAGACAGAGGCAGCAACAGGAAGTTTATTTTACAGTTTTGTGTGGAATTTCATCACTAAATCCACTTCTGAGAAGTGTTCAGGTCCAACTTTTCTACAATGGAAACCCAAACAAAGGCGAGTCGAGCCAAAGGGCCTCCGCTCAGACTATCTTGGTTTGAGGGCGTGGCCTGACCCCGCCAGCCGCTTGGCGAGCTTTATGACGTGTTTGCATTGTGACGTCACAAGTCCAGGAAGTGAAGGGCCGGACTACAAACGAGCTGTTTTAGCTCAGAGCAGAGTTTCTGTGGGAGATGGGAACTAACTTTGGGCTTTTTCACTATGCAAACCTGTTACAGCACAAAAAAGATATATAACTCAATAAAAGGAGAGGGAAAAGCCAAAAGCAGAATATGAACTTTTTAACAAGACAGCTGGACAAACTCCTTTACTGATGAGGACTGTGTGAAAAGCTACTGCTGGACCTTGTAGAGAGTGGGTTTGAAAACAGCTGTTTGCAAGGTCAAGAAGAAATCAACTTAAGTCTAAATGAATAAACTAAAATAATATTAAATACACTATTATCATCATCATCTCGGCTCAAGAGCCTCTCACAAGCAGCAGCACGTGAGGGGAAGCAAAGCTGTGACGGTTCGACTACAAACCGGCTGTTTCCAAAGACAAACTCCTCTCGACATGAACACACTAACTCTGATGAGACGCTGCTCTGACCGAGAGCCGGTCTGACTGAAGACTTCACCCTAACGCAATTTGAATTGACCCAAATGTCCTTTCAAGACTCACTGTAAATTATATTTATTCCTAACCTGGACACGGAGATCCGGCTCTCAGACCCAGAGTCTCTGCCAGTTCTCTTGTGAGGATCCTCTAACGTTCTCTTCTCAGCCTGGTCTTTTAACCTGAAACTCCACCATTTACACCTGGCGTTAAAATGCATCGTGTATCCAGACTGCGTCTATGATCACATTTACATCCACACTGAGATCATCTCGCTTTGTTTTCCATAAACAGACGCATTCAGTTCACCATTCAGCAAAAACCTGAGCCGGTTCAGTGATTACAGAGCGTTCGTGCACAGCGCTTCACGCACACTCTTTCTGCAGCGTCCGGCACATTTTATCTGCTGAAGAGTGCAGCCGCTGCGTTTCTCAGACAACACGTTTACACTTCATCGCGGTCCCAACGCGTCCCTGACCACCTGGTGGTTTGGCCGATCGGACCGCATTCCATCCTCGGTCGGGCACCGTCCCACTGTAATCTGATCCCCCGCAACACATTTTAAAGCCAGGTGTAGACGGGCTGATGTGCTTCATCTCTTCACTCTGGCTTTGACTCCTCTCTGCTCATTTTAATTTGGCGCACGGTCGGCAGAATCTGGATTTTATTTTCTCTGGATGAGAGCAGCTAAACGCCTGCCCTCAGTTTAACTGGACATTATTTTCCTCACCTGATTCCCAGTTGTTAGCTCAGTCTGTGATACGGTGATAGAGAACCGTGTCGAGTGGACTGTATCCATAACATGACGGCTTTAATTTAGACACTACACCAGAGTCATGTATCTCTGGCCGCTCAGGATTCTCTTCCTCACCGTAACTCGAGAACGATGGCGGGCTGTGGCGTCCCCATAGAACCAAGTTAGATGACTTTTTTTGCTCTATATGTTCCTTTATTCACTGCGACAGAGAGCAGGAGGAGGTTTGCAGACGTTACTGGAAAGAGTTTGTCTTCAACTTCCTTTGTTCACTGTCAGCGATCTCCGCCAGCATCAGGAGAGAAAACACAAGCACACAGACTACATTGCATCTGTGTTGCCCGGCGTGTAGCTACGTACACGAACAACCACAAATCCCCCTTATGGTTCAGGCAGTGGTTCCCAAAGTGGGGGAGCAGGCCGAGAGCCACTTCGGGGATTGTAGAGTACCAAAAACTGCATGAATGTGATTCATGAAGCGACAAACAAAAGTGCTCCGATGCGAACAGGCTGTCTTGTTAAACTGAAATATGACTGATAGTGATTCATAAAAATGAAATCCACTTTTGCTGTAACGGCTCCAGCTCGTCCTCCCCCCCCCCAGGACTCTGTCCCGCAGTCCAGCTGAACATAAACTAGACTGCTGTATTTAACTTTTAAGGAAACTGAGACCCTTTTACACGCCTGGATCACTGCAACAGCCTCTTTACCAGCTTAACCCAAAAATCTATCGATCGACTGTCCAGAACTCAGCAGCCAGGCTTTTAGCCAGAACAAAGAAATATCACCCTGTTTTAGCTTCATCACACCGGCTCCCAGGATCTTTCAGAATTTAATTTAAAATGTTATTGATCGCTTTTAAAGCTCTTCACGGCCCCTCGCCCTGTTGTACTTCCTCGGGCAGAGGTCTGCGGTCTGTTCCAGGGTCTCGACTGAAAACTAAGGGGGACAGTTTGCAGTCGGGGCCCCGAGGCTCTGGAACAGCCCGCCTGAGGAAATCAGGTCGGCTGAGTCAGTGAACTCTTTTAAGCCCCTTCTTAAGACAAACTTATAGGAGAGCCTTTCCTCATTTTAGTTGATTTGCTTATTTTCTAATTAATATTTTATATTGACTTTTAAAGAGTATTTTAGTTTTTTCTTGCTTTTTGTGTGTATTTGTTTTTATGTGTTTTATTGCTTTTGCACTTAAAGAACTCTGTAACTTGTTTTTGAAAAGTGCTCTACAAATAAAGATCCTCATCATCAATATTAATTATTTTAGGTATATAATACAATTATTATATAATTATTGATATTATATATTTTTTTTTTCCCCAGAAGATTAACAGCTGGTTAATTGTATGTAAGTAAACCTCTGTAGATATTTAATTGTTCCAATTTTCAGGAAAAATATCAAGTCATGTACTACAGGTTGATTAATGTGCAATTTTTCTGTACATGTGAAGTCAGTTGTAAACACTGCATGACCTGGGTGGTAAAATCCCCGGCCCTGCTGTGTAATATGACTGAGGGGGGGATGACGTAGCAGCCACAGGCGAGCGGTTTCCTGCCTTTGCCTGCCTGCTAAACGGTCGCTGTCATCTCCCGTCAGGCTGGCGGCGGCGGACGAGACGGCTTCCCTTCCCCTTCCCGGGCCAGAAGACTCACATCATCTCCAATCACAGCTGGCTGCTGTGACGGGCCGCTCCAGCCGCCTCGCCGCAGAGACCGACTGCTAACCGCTCACACGGCCTGATTTCATATTCCACACCACGTTGCTGCTGAGGTAGCTTCGCTGTTACTGACTCACTGAGAGCGTATGATTGGCCGTCCGTGGAGAGCAGCCAGCGCTTGAATTAAACATCAGACTTTTGTTCTTCTTCTTGTGTTTCTGCTGTGTATCTGTGACGCCCGTCTCCCTGCGCTGTCATCAGCCTGCCTGCCTGTCTGCCATTCAATCCAGCTCTCCTCCTCCGAGAGGTCGGGTCCATCCGGCCATCTGTCCATCAAGCTCTACTGTACCGCCCCAGGCGCTGTAACCCCTCGCTCTCAGGCCTCGCCCAGCTGTCCCAGCAGCAGAGAGGAAATGAGTGGAACCAGTTAATGGAGCAGTTTGTCAGTGGATTAGCTGCATAAATTAATAATGACTCATTATGATTTAAATAACACATGTGAGTTTTACTGTCCTGCAGCGGAAGATGGCCGCAGGTTTTAAACAGCTGATAACAGCACAGCTAGATCAAATATTTATATTTGACAGGTGCTGAGACTCTTTCATGGCCGACCAGCTCCTTGTTCACCGGCTAACACATTACATTTTGCTTGTTACAGACATGGCGGTGTAGAAACAACATAATGTGGTTTCTCAGGTGGCTGTATGTGGGACTGTTTCCTGGTCAGGCACAGAAACGTCCTGGAGTCTCTGCTGGTGGCACGACAAACTCGCAGAGACGTGAACCTTTAAGGAAGATACTGCAGTCTATGGATAAATGTATTAACTGGCCCTTCAGCCAGGCTAAGGTCAGAAATGGATCTGTAACTTGAAATTGAAGCTGCAAGCAGCGTTAGGCGAACTCCTCGCGATGCAGCGTCGAGCGTGGAGGCGGCGTTGCATATTCTGGAGCTCAGCGGTGTGGCTGTGAATTTGCTACGCGCTGGACGCTGCACGAAGGTGTTAAATGTCACTTCCTGTGTCCCCTTTGTGGCGCTACATAGCACTTGGCGCTATGACTATAAATGAATATTGGCGTGTAGATGTGTTCGGGGCTGGACAGTTATCAAGCACGTAAAGTTTAGTTCAGAAGTGAGCATGTACGCTGAAGTTACAACCACTTCCTGTGTCATGGCGAAGAGTTGATCTTTGACGCCACCGACACGCCCATTGACAAACTCAGACAGCACAACTTTTCATCGTCGATGCCTTTAGAAGGCACAGCAGAAATTTGAAGTCGATCCGACTAAATCCCTAGGAGGAGTTCGTTAAAGTACGGAGCGTGTAAATCGTCCAAAAATTGCCCTAAAATCCAAAATGGCCGACTTCCTGTTTGGTTTAGGAAATGGCTCCAAGAGGCTTTTTTGTGCGTCTGGACATGATACATGTACCACAGAAATTTCACACACGTAGGTGAAACTTTGTCCGGGGGCTGCTCTGTAGGGGGCGCTAGCGAGCCATTTTTCGCGGCCCTAAAAATCCGCTTTGGCCCCAAAGTCCACCACTGATAGGATGTCGACAGGATATCTACAGCTGCAAACTGCCAGTTATTAGTTTTTTATTGTTTTATTTATAGATTAAAGACGCCGTTTCTTGTGTCTCTGGGCTGAGTGGGTCTGGATCAGGAAATCCAGATCTTCTGTTAAGCTAATGAAAATCAAAACCCCAGATAATCCCAGCTTAGTCTCAAATTATTTATATCTTAATATAATATATATATATTAATATATAACTGCTACTTCAAACAGAAGGAGGATAAATAGATAAATGTGTAACTTCCCTCACAGCTACAGAGATCTGTCCTTCACACGCTTATTTTCCAACCAAGAAAAAAACAAAATGTGGTGAGAAATCTTTTCAGATGAATCTTAAAATAATGAAACGAGGTAGAATAAAGCGGATCATCCACCCGGTGACCTCCTGGTTCTGCCTCTCTGCTCGTTAGCATGAAAAACAACACAGGAGGAGCTTGTACATGTTTTTTCCTGACTGCTGAGGAGGTAAAGTGTGATGCTGCAGCAGCTCAGGATGAGACACATGCTGCTCATTTCAAACACTATAATTGACTCAGCAGAGCTGCTGTCAGAGCGCAGGCCTGTCAGAGAGCTTCCACTACGCTCCCAAACGCTGAGAGCCACGATTTACTGCAGTAATTGCTGTTAGCGAGGAGGACGGATGGTGGAAAACGTTTCAGGATTACAACTTCTTGTCTGGGGAGCAATGACCGCTCCCTTAAACGCAGCCTAACACCTGAAAAATAGCTCCAAAAATTGGGTGTGAAACAGAGTCAGATCTTAGAAATGAAATGGATTCTTCAAAGAGCACGAGGCCCCGCTGAAATCCAGAGTTTCTCACACTTCAAACGGCTCTTTCCCCAGACGTTTCCAGGCAATAAAAGCGGCAGAATGGTTTGACAAGAGCCGGGGAGCTGTGCTCGCTGAGGTAGTTAAGGTCAGGGCAAACGCCATTGATTGAACTAAGTGCTCCGCTGAAAACAGTGTGCCTCAATCAATGCTGCCTCTAATGGTGCGTGGCGGAGCTCCCCGAAGACCTCGCCGTGGACCGATGTGACAAAGTCATTCGGAGGTGCCGGGAGTCACGTTCTTTCGGCTGGCGGAGCGCCGGCCCGGCCCGGCCGCTCTCAGCTTCTCCTCTGAGAGCGAGTTAATGAAAATGCCATTACTCCGACAGGCCGTCGATGGGGGAGCGGGGTAACCTGGGCCGACAGCGAGAAGAGAGTTTAACTGGGGACGCGCAGCAGTCGCTGTTTCAACGACAGCGTCAAATTAATACATTTAATCTATTTAATCTACATATAACCAACTTCATCTATTACTGTTACTGATTCTAAACAGAATTATAACCATCAGTTGATAAGCAGTACTTCGGGCTGAGGGAAGGAAGGTTTCTAACTTCATTCCTCCCATCTGAACGGGTAAAAAACGGATCTGGCTGATTGATGTTATTTATTTTCCCCTGTGGATAAAATAAGGCAGAGGATTGATTCTAATCACGTGTTACAGCCTTTGTATTGAAGCTGACGTGGTTTGACATTTGGGGAAATAATAATCTATTCGCCTCTTTGCAGAGAGTCAGAGGAGAAGCTCGATCCCGCTCTCACGTCTGTGCAGTGAACAGAAAAGATGTTAGCTGGTTGGCTCAGAACAAAGACAAGGTAACACTTCACATTACCCCCGTCTGTTAAATCTCCTCACAGCGTCGGTCCAGCTCGGATTCCCGAAGTGTGTCGCTTGAGAAGCGTCTAATTCTTTTTAATGGCTGCAACTGTGAATCAAAGGCACTCGTTAGGAAAAGGTCCGGTACCTCGGCACGGGCCCCGGTTTAGGTCTCAAAAAATGGGTCCATCGCACTCGACTCGTAGCCGAACCGTTGCTCAATCACACCAAAGAGAAAGGAGGTTAGCTTTACGGTGTTTGTTCTGGATCAGCACGTGCAGGACGGCTCGGTCGGCTGAGGTCTTATTTAAGCAGATATTTAAAAACTCAGTTTGGATTCTTCTTTCAGTCTCTGATTTTGCGACACACAGCGGCTCCTTTTTCCTTTGTACCTTCTGTTTTTAATTTTATGATCTGTGCCCAGTTTAGGTTTGTTAATCAAATCTCTTCCTTTTCACCCTTGGAGCCCAAATGTTTTATTTCCTTTCATTAAGAGACTGAACATTTGTGCGTTTGTTTGTGTAAAAGGTACACGGCCATGTTAAAAGTCAGACTTCACCATCAAAACAGAATGTGGGATTCTACGAGGTGTGAAAATCTGTTTTAAAAACACTAACTCGCACTGACTGTGTTTTAATCACAAAGAAGCGTCAGCCACATGTTTTCTGAGCCGTAAGCGACAGAAGAGCTCCTTGTTTTTAGCGAAAACTGCTGCGATCAATCACATCAACAAACCTGGAGAATGACTGATAAAAGTGAAAATAATAAATCTTATGTATCTGTGCTAGTAAGGAGACAAAATCTAAGCAAACAGCTTGTGTGTGGGCGTCTCCTCTTTGTTTTGTTTCCTTTCTTGTTCTCTTTTCCTGAGAAAATCCAACATGACAGCGTCTCTCTGCCCTCTGCTAACAACGTCCACAGAAACCGCACAGATGAAAGGCTCAGTCCTAATGACAAGGAACCCCGTCCACTTAATACTTCAAAGATTGAGCTGGGGGGGAAGGACAACCCCTCGCCTCCATACCCACCACAACAATTAGCGAAACCTGAACCAAACCAGGACCAGCAGATATCGACAGACCCTCGATCTGCATCCCATGTAACCGGCCTCCAAACGAACACACACACACACACACACACACACACACCAGCTAATCAAACACACGTGTTTGTTTCTACACGCACACACAAACAAACAGAGGACCAAACGGGGACGAACATCCGACCGGCACACAAACCGTCGCCCATCATCATAAGAAATTAAACTAAAGACGTGACTCATGAAGTAAAACGTTCTGTAGGGAGATTTGTTTCTGTTCTGCTTTAAAAATAAATAAATAAACAAACCAGTTACTCGAATTAAAAACTCGACAGGTTGTTTCCACTCGGAGGAGTTGAATTCACAGGGAGGTGGAGGAGCTACTTTTATCTTCTACTTCAGTAAAATGAATCTGCTCGCGATTCAGCTTTTACTTTTAAAGCAAAAGTAGGAAAATACTGGCATCAAACTTCAAGTACCAGAAGTAAAAGTGCTCACCATGCAGCATCACCCCTTTCACAATATGTATACTAAAGGTACAGCATAGTATCGTGATATTTGCCATGACAATACTGGACGTAAAGTATTGATATTTTATTATATAAATTGCAGATGGGAGTTTTAACTTTTGGTCCTATTGCTTTTTTTAGTCCACTAGAAAACTTAACAGGACCATAGAGAGGACTGAAAAAGTGATATAAACAAACTGAGAACTGTTTCTTTTTAGATAAACAGACGTTGACAAAGTTTGACTTCAGGGACCCAAGTTGTTGGAAAAAGGTAATAAAGTGCAGTATATTTAAAATCGCATTAAAATCGAATCACAACATAAATTTCGTGATAATATCGTATCGTGGGGCCTCTGGTGATTCGCACCCCTAGTATTTTATATTACTGGATGATAACTAGTGATGCATTAAGGAAAGGCTGCTTTTAATTACTTTATATAAACACTGAAGTCTTATTACCTGTAATAATACCTGTATTTGTTGATTATACTTTATAGTAGGCCTGTAGCGATCGTCGATAGCGTCGATAGCGTCGATGACATCGACAGCGTCGACGTCAAAATACGTCGACGTCAAATTTTACGCGTCGACGCAAAGTTTGTTTGGTTTTGCACCGTTAGCGGATGTACAGCTCGACACACCGAAACATTACAGAATGGAGGACGAAACAGCAACCAATAAAGCCCAACAAAGAAAAAAATCATGTGTGGCGTGTGCTGGCATGTGTTAATAAAACACTGGCTCTGATTGGTTACCGAGAAGACTCTGCCTTAGCCAGCATAATCGCTGGTTGAAAGGCACCTCAACTTCTCGTCTCGTCTCTCCCACGACAGAGTTTAGCAGGCAGGCGAACGGGAACAGGTGGCACCGCGTTAAGCTCAGAGAACCTGATATGGAGAGCGCGGCGATGCCGGTCCACTTCAAGCACTAATTACCTCGTTATTAACCCACCTCCTGACTAGCTGTGTGAGCCAGCTGGATGCGTTCGGATTACACAGTTTATTACATAGTACGCACCGCATTTAACGACCAGTAACGTTGACGGGTTGTAACGACAGGAAAAGTAATTAGTTAGATTACCCGTTACTGAAAAAAATAATGCCTTACGTAGCGCCGTTCTTTAAACGCCGTTATTCCAAACACTGTTAATAAATAAGTATTTATTTGAGATACATTATGGTTTTTATTAATTGAGCTACAGAAAAATAATCTATAAAATAAATAATAATAATAATAATAAAATAACCGTCCAATTAGTCGTTAGATTAGTCGACTAATCGATAAAATAATCGCCAGACTAATCGTTTAATTAATAATCGTTTACCCCAGCCCTACTTTATAGTATCATTAATCTGTAAAGTTATCAAATAATTGCAGTGAAATCAAACAGCAGAACATGAAACACTCAGGTGATCATGAAAAGACAGGGAGGGCTCAGCTAGCTAACATCACACAGCTCATTTTAAAAGAAATGCTAATTACAAACTCTGAAGGTGGGAAGGTTAAGTGTATTAAAGCAGCTAGAAATACTGACGTTAACTCAAAGTGTGTTAGCGTGAGACGCATCGGACTGCAGTGAAGCAGACGGACAAGATGTTCAACTAACTTCAATGGTAGGAGATGGTACGGTCCGTTTTAGGGGTGTCTGAAATCGTATTTCAAAATTCTTAAATACAAGGCATGAGTACGGGTCACAGGTAAGAAAGACCCCCCTGTACGGTGGTTTTTGCCACTTTTGGTGGGGGTTCCAAGCCGTAACTAGGGGGCTCAGACCCCCGTAATCCCCCCCATAATTCGAACCATGGACACCTGCTTTATATCCACACAGTAGTTGTGTTACCTGTGACAGAGCCAGGCTAGATGCTATGCTAACTGGCTACAGAGCCAGGCTAGATGCTATGCTAACTGGCTACAGAGCCAGGCTAGATGCTATGCTAACTGGCTACAGAGCCAGGCTAGATGCTATGCTAACTGGCTACTGGCTGTAACTACATGTCTCACACAGACGCAGGTATCAGTCTTCTCAACTTAAGCGTATTTATACTTCTGCGTCGAATCTGACGTGCACCTCCTCAGAAATGTAACTACACGTCGAGTCGACGCGGACCGTAAGCTCTGAGATTGGTCGGCTGGGCGGCCTCGCAACGCCTCCGAGCCGACAGGAAGTGCCCAGCGCTTTGAAGTAACGTTTACTAGCGGCCAAAACGGCGTCTGTTTGACCATCACAACCTGAGCGAAGTGATTCGTTTCACTATCAGACTGATCCATTTGAAAAGGCCACACCAGCCGCACGCTTATGCTAAGCTAAAGGCCAGTTTTTACTTCTACGTTGAAAATACATCGTTGCCTGACGCGCACCTCCCCAAAAACCTAACTACGTGTCACAGCAGCGTGATTCTGAACAAATGAGATGAACTTATCTTTCTGAACGTCTGCCACTGGGGAGGAAACCAAGAAAAGGTTTAATCAGGGAGCTTTGTTTTTCAGGACGGCCTCCTGATGTCAAACAATCCTGTTACACCAACGACACTCGCTGCAGAAGCAGATTAGAGAAAAGACAGAGACTCTCAGGGGAAAGAGCAGCTAACCTCTAAATCGTACGGCTCCCTGGTGAGATCAGCCTCAAGTCCCGCTGGCCAAACATTAAACCCTTTAATCACGGCCGTGTCTCACTTCTCAATGCCGATTCTGTCGACTACATACGAGGAGCCTCATGACCGCGTCGGCTCGGAGGGGATGACTCAGACTAACGTCACTCTGTAACAAAAAAGCGATTTAAAAGAGGAGACACATTTACAGTTCACATAATAGTGAATGATTCACAGAAGCGGTGATTCACTGCGGTTTGTGGCTGTTCTCGCTCTTAACCCCGTCCCCGCTGAGGAGTCCCCAGAAATGAGATGAGGTCAGCGGCAGTACTGGGCGACACTTTCATCAGGTTAATGTAAAACCAACGCAGCCTTTAATGTCTAAACCGCTGGCAGGAAGTGTGAGCACACCTCTAAGCGAAACTGGGCAAAGTGTCTTTTCTTCAGTGTTGTCGCGTGAAATAATATAATGAAATATTTACAATAATGCGAAGGCTGCACTCACTTTGAGACACTGTACACGTCACCCTCAGGATGAACGCAAGTGGCTGTTTTGGCGCCATCATCAGCTCAACTAATGTGTCCAGAACTTTTAGATACCTGCAGAACTGTTAAGGAAATGTTGGCGTGCTAATCTACATCAGCATGTTAGGTGCATGTCAAGTCTCTTCATTCTCTCGTGTCTTTTCCACGCGAGCAGAGAAGAAACGAGGAAATGTGTTTTTAGAGAAATAAGGCGTCCGTGTGTAATGACGCCGGCGGTCCTCAGAGATCTTCAAAGCACAAATAAGAGCTTTGGGACGGCCAAGATGGCGGACGAGGACGATTTCTGGCTCAAGCACAGCAATGTGAAATAAGTGGCGTGAGAAGGACCTGTAGTCCTCTAGCACAGATTACAGACAGCGCCACCGAAAGCCAACGCTCAGAAGCTCCAAACGGCGCTCGTGCTCGGCCTTAAGTGCCGTTTTGGGAAAAGGGCGTAGATATCAGGAGCGTTTGAAGAAAAGCTCTTCAAAGTCTTCGTCGGGTGGAAATGAGGCCCAGGTCAATATCTGTGGGCATAATGAGGCTTCTGCAGGCATTCAAACCTGTGACCTTTAAGTTACAGGGTGTCCTCCAAACATCAGACCGCTTCGCCACGCCTTCCCTCACAACATCCATCCATCAAAACACGCGTCACCTCCCACCCCTGGCCTCGCCTGGCGCCCGCTCCTCCCACTCAGCAGTAAAAAACACAGGTTTCCTCATCAGGACGGATGAAGCTGCACGGCTCCGTTACCTCACATCCATCAACGCCTCTGCAAGCCCAGATATAGGGCACAGAGCGTCCCACTCATGTAATTAGGTAATTATAGGCAACGCATGATGGATCCCTGTACTTATTAACAGTTGCAAAAATAAAACAAGTGCCGCTGACAGAGGGTGTGATCACTCCTACGGTTTGTTTTCCTTCTAACCGCAGCAGAAAGGTTCAGTCTGTTCTCGGCTTCTGCTGACATGCGCTCAGGTAGGTGAACCTAAATGAACCAGAGCCTGCTGCGCACGACAGCCTCCCTCAGCTAAAGGATCCATCTATATATACATCTTTACTGTCAACAAATACTAAGACAACAGCAAAAGCTACCAATGCACAACGTGTGCAGCATCTCTTCTTCCTCCGAGTCTTCATCAAGATCAAGTGCTGAACTTTGTGTCTCGAGTCTTAATCAGGTGGTTATTTATCTGAGCTGCACAGTCTACCTTTTCCTCCCGCTTGAGCAACGTGACAGACGGATTAACAAAGTAAATCCGTCGAGGATTCACTGCAGGATCAGGTCTTCATTGAGCACAGGGAGGACGTCAAGTAATTCACTTTTTATACTTTCCTCAGTCTTAAGTCATCAGATTCTGATCTGAGGCTGAATCGAGTCAAAGTCAGTTATGCTGCACTGTTTCCTATAATCTGATCATGTGACCGTGCTGCTCCTACTTATGATTTCCTGTCTTGTACAGTAATTCGGTTCACTCTACTTAAAACGCCTTAATTCACATAAAAACCCCTCAGATGCAAACCTGAAGGTGCTGCGAAGAAACAAAACAGCAACAACTTGCAGCATTTTGGCACAAAACCACATGTCAACCGCCTCAAGGGTTAAAAAACCTTGAGGCTACCCCGTCTCCTGAACGCCTCCCACACGTTCGCGTCCTACCCGTAGTGCACTTAGGAGGGTGAAATATAATGAGGGATGACAAATTTCACACACAGCTCAGCCAATTTCATTCTGGAGCCGAGTTAATTACAACAATTAAACCTGGGAGAGCTTTCTTTAACTTGATTATGGGTTATTATGGAGATACAGTAGGTTACCAGACACAGTCAGGGATGAGCGGCATCACCGCGGCGTTCATAATCAGATCATCCTCAAAGGGCACTGCTGCTTTTATTAAGATGTGAGCTGAAGTCAAACAATACGCCTGAAAAATGTTGTCTTAAAAGCATCAGCTTGACTAACTGCTGCGTGTACAGTCAGGATTTATTAAAGGCGACCACTCTTCCTCCCCCTGCGCGTGGATCGCACTGATGACACATCAGAATGCAAAGAGAAGCAAACAGTTACAAAGCAGGAGACGTCTCAGGCGAATCTGAAAGCAGCGCGCGAGAGAGAAACTCCAGTTATTTTTTGCCACCAAATGAGATTATTATGCTGGAGAAATCAGCGATCTGTGGCCAAACCAAGAACACATCAGATTTAGTTAATCTGATTTCTGGTAATGTGATTGTTCTGCCTGAAAACGAAGTGTTTCGTTTGACAAAACCGGATAAACCAACAAGCTTTAAACACCGGGCCGCACTCACTGTTCTCCTTCCCGTCTCCGACGCAGCTGCTGATGGTCTCGGTGAGGCCGAGGGTGGCCGCTGAGGGCATCCTGCCCAGGATGGACGCCAGCGACGGGCCTTTCCTCTTTTGAACGTCCTCCTCCTCCCCCTCCTCGCCCTCCTCCTCCTCCGGTCTCTTCTGCTCCAGCTTGATCAGAGCCTCCAGCGAGAGCTCCTCCAGCTCTTTGCCAAAGTGCTTGGCCACGGCCTGAAGCTCGTCGTCCTCTTCTGGTTCCTCGCCGTCTTCCATCTTAGAGGTTGTGGACAGCACCTCCTGCTCCTTGTTGTCACCATCTGAGAGAGGGTCAGAGTTAATGTGGCGTTTGAGTCATCACTTTTAAAAAAGCAAATTAGTTTAGTGAAAGATCCAGGCCGTGACGTCAAAGCCCATGTGGTGACCTTTTATTCTCGTTATCAGTTACTTTCTTTTCTTTCAATTAGTCCGTTTAGTCTTTAAAAGAAAGTTTGTGAAAAAGAAGCCATCAAAACATCCAGTAACTCGAAGGTCACTGTGAACCTCAACAGGAAATGAGTTTAATAAAAAAAAGCATCCTGGTGAGAGATGAAATGTTTTTTTCTAATGATTAGAAAACAGTTTGTCTCACCTTCACTGTGTTGTATCTTATCATACGGCTCATGACTCCTCAGTGTTTCCAGAGGATTAATAAAGCAGCAGAAGGTTACAATATACGGTCTGAATAATTATTAATCAGAATTTCCCCAATTAAAAAAAAATAAAATCCTATTTTTAGTGACATTTAAAATGAGCAGCGTCGCATAAACAAAGTGTTGCTGATGTTCAACAAGTGAAATTATTTTCGTTTCAAATCACTGAGAATAAAAAAAATGAAAAACTAATAATTGGATCATAATTGTGGCCGTCCTGGTCTCTAATTAAAACGTGTCCTTTAAATCCGCCGTAATTAAAACGTCCTCACACAGACTCCTGCCCACGAGTCAGAGAAGCAGCTCCATTATCAGTTTGAGAAGAAACGAAATGCCGCCGGATGTGAACGCAGCTCGGCAGCTGGAAGAGCAACACGCCTGAAATCAGTGACAGCATGCGATTCCACTGTGCGAAAACAGGGGACGCGTGAGCGAGAGTCTGCAGAGAGACAGAGATAAAGAGCCAAAGGTAGAGACAGATAAAGAGACAGGCAGAGCTGTCTGCTGTGTGTTGGCGTTCAGGGGGGGGGGCCTGTGTGAGTGTGTGCGCTTGATGATTGATCCTCTGTACGGTGGCCATTTTAGGACATTACAGACTCGTCACGCTCAGCTTTAAAATGCCAGACTAGTCACCAGGCTAAGCTGTAGTTTGAGCTGTGAATCATTACGTTTATTCATTTAGCTGGCGCTTTTATCCAAAGCGACTTTCTGCGAGGTCTGAAGCGACGAGGGGTTAAGTGTCCTGCTCAGGGACACAGTGGTGGATGTGTCACAGTGGGGATTGAACCCGGCTCTCATACCAAAGACATAGTCCACACAATCAGCTTCACGTCACTCCGCCTGAGATGATGCTTTATTTTCTTCAAGACATGTCAGCGTGTTAAGCTACTGAGGCCGGACCTGTTTGCCTGTAAGCGGCGATCTGGAAGCCGAGCAGGGCGTTTTCTTTGGCTGCTAGTTCAACTTTGTTTGTTGTCATTCATCCACATATCGAGAACAGAAATGAAGGAAGAGCCGCAGCCCACGGCGCTCAATGCGAGAACACGATAATCAGCTTACAGGACACAAACCTCTAACTACACCAGATGAGACAAGAAAGGAACAGATATATTAAGCGGCGTGAGCAGCGGTTTGGCGGGGCTGTAAAACACGTATCTGACTCTGTGCTAATAACAGCAGCAGCAGAGGTCAGTGATAACGCTGCAGTGATGCATTAATGCTACGAAACGTGAGCTACATTTATATGAACGAGATGCCCACCCCTAACTTCCACACACACCAATTACTGCAGTATTGTATGATTGTTGGCAAAGCACAGTGTGCATGCGATCAGTGTTTTGTTGCATTGTGGGTACTTTCACACACGTGACCCTTTAGCCTTCTTGCTCCGTACCTTCCTTAGTGTAGGCGGTACACCCCTCAGCTTGGGTCTGCTGGACTGCAGCTCTGCGTCTATTTCGTCCTGGTAGCTTTGAATTTCCTCTGTTCAAGATAAAAAAAGAAGAAGCTGGATCAGCGGGTCACTCGTTTTAAACGGCACACTGAGAAGCAGACGGGGAGACGCAGTGGCGTTTCTCCTGCCCCTGAAATAAATCGTTACTTCTTGTGTGTTCTTGGTTCTTCTGAAGCTTTGCTAACTCTTCCCTTTGAAGTGCGTTTCCCATAATTACTATGTAATGCGTTAGTGCTGTAACATAATGTATAGTTATGCACGCTGAACTGAAGCGTGTAGGACGAGGAGCAGTGTGCCACGTTTGTTCCCTGGCTTTAGCCACATCCAACACTGCATTTAGTCGAGGTCGGCCAAACGGCAAACTCGTCGATAAGAACAAGAAATCGTTACCAAACTTTGCTGTGACTTCAGTGTTTTGAGTGTGAAAAGCTAACAAACTTTATTTTGCAAAACCTAAAGAAAGCAGAGAGTCGAGTCTGGTGCAAACAGTCATACCTTCAACGTCATCCATCTTTTTCTTCAGCTCCATCTCCAGCTAGAGGGAGGAAGACAAAGGAAGAAATAGAATTTAAGAATAAAAGTCCTTCTGTTCCAACAGTAAGTACAGGCTGAAATGATTACAGAGTAAAACATCTCGCTTTAAAAGAACATCGTAACACCAGGACTGTGTGCGGCCGACAGCAGCAGGACATTTTCTTCCTAAGCGTACAAAAACACCAAGTTTGACTTGGCAGGCGCGTCGGGGTCACATCTATTTTCTGTCTCCTCCATGTCGGCCTCCAACTCCTTCTGCTGTTGTAGCAGAGTATCGTCACCCATCCTGCTCCGCCTTCAGCGTGCTGTCTGTTACTAAGCAGCTTGTCTCTCACCTGTCCTGTCTGCTGCTGTTTGTGCTTTACATTTGCTGGAATATGAACTGTGGGGAGTGTTTTGAATTTTGACTGGTGCTGTGAAAAATTATTTCCCTCTGGGGACAATAAAGTCTAGAAACCTAGTAAGAAGAAAAAAAGCTCGTCATGACAAAAGAAAATATTAGAAATTAAAGCAGTAAAAGGAAAAAAAGGAAGTGAAAGGTGGAATTATGAGAATCAAACTCTCCTAGCTTATTAAAATAAACACTCAGCCGCGGGTCCATCTCACGGCTTTCACCAGCAGCCTCAGCCCGTCTGCAGCCTCTTCCTCCGATGAAGAAGGCCGCACCGTGTGGCTGAAAGCTCATAAAGAAACTAGATGAGCGTTGTGTTTCTGTTAAGCTTTCGTATCTTTGCCATAAAGTCGTGCATTTGTGTGACTCCAGCATCCCCAGAAGGATCCATCTCCTGCTGCAGGACACGGAAGCACAAATCCTAATTGCCAAAAGCAAAACTTCGACATAAGTGGCATCTCTGACGCGGATATTTTGTTTTAAATGTTACTTTAAAAAACACAAAGAAGGAACCCAAAATGCCGCGGCAGAGTTCACAGTCATGCGTTGCCTGAAGCTGACCGGCTACGTCTGATGAGAGTCCTGATCCCTCCCTCATGTCCGTACTGTAAATACGAAGCTCCACCTGCAGCTTTCATCAGTCCTCTCTGTCGGTTTTGTACAGTACTGTGATCTCTGACTGTTTTACTTTAGAGGTTAATACCCTTCATTAAATACTGGAGGAAGCCTGAGGGCTGCATGTGATCATTAAGAAAATATAAGATGAAATTTTAATATTCCCCAAGGGGATAATGGGTAATTTCATAAGTAGTGGGATTTATCAGAATTGATAAAAACTGGATGTTTTCTGTGGTGACATCATTCCTCCTGAAGGCTCCTTGTGTTAACATCCCCCACCTGATGGACTTTTTTCCTCATCAGTCCGGCCGTAAAGCAGGGCGGGTCACACTCCTGGTCCAGATCCATCTTCATGAACTCTTCGATGGTCAGCTGACTGGTGGGTGTGTCTTCAAACTCTATCAGTCTAATGCAGGGAGACAACAGGGAATATTAAAAGGTTCATTTTGGTATTCTTAAACCCAATTTTCACATATGATCAGTCGGAACAAGAATCTGTGCAGCAGATGCTTCGAGGCGGCAGCTGAACCGGCTGCAACGTGTTTCTTCAACTGCAAGCGTCAAAGTCACGTCCACATAAAGTTCTTTTGCCACTGACAGGCTCAGACTGTTCCACCAGGTGTCTGACAGGGAAACGCTGGTGAAAGCGAGGGAGTGTAGTTTGTTGCGTGCGTAGAGGAGCTGCTAATGTTTGTCCAACACAGCAAACACTCCTCTCTCCAACTCAGGCGTTTCCATCGGCGTTCCCGAACAACTTCGCCTCGTTGAGATTCCAGAGTGAGAATTGTCCTTAACCCCTTGACACCTGAATTTTTTTTACAATAAACATTTTTTTTAACTACTTGTTTTTTCATTTGCTTTCAAGCTGTTAAATTGGAGATTTAAAGTTAAGATTTAAAGTGAAGATTGTTAATTTGTCTTTAGAACATGGTATGATTTAGGTATGATGCAAATTAGTGACAGATATAAGCGAGAAACCATCCAACCATCGCCGACCGCTTATCCTGCGTACAGGATCGCTGGAGCCAATCCCAGCTGACATTGGGCGAGAAGTGCGGCTCTGGACAGGTCAGCCAGTCCATCGCGGGGCCACACTTAGACAAACAACCGCTCACACTCACATCCACAGCTAAGGACAATTTAGGGTCACCAATGGGTGGGAGGAAGCTGGAGCTTCCGGAGAGAACAGAATACGTTGCAGCCACTGCAGCATCTACTGCACAACAAACAGGGCTCAGATATTAACACAGCAAAAAAAACCTTTAAGGCAAAATCAAATCAAATAAAAAGCACAAATCAAATTAAGATGAAATCCAAATTCAGATCAATGTGACCCGATAATTTGAGACACCAGCATTTAAAAGAAAAAATAAAAAAAGGCTGAATTAATCTACTGCTCTTCATGCAGCTGCAAGGTTTTGACTTTTTGGCACAAAAACGGGACAAATCGAGTGTAAGAAAAGCCTCCGTCTGTCAGGGACAGAAGCTTCTTGCTAAACTCTACAGCCCATCATCCAGTAAGTTCAATGAGAAGCGTCCCAATCTAAATCACCACTCACCTTTTTCTGAGTGTGGTTTCACACACTTTCACGATACCGATGACTTCTTTGATGGTGCGGCGAAAGTCGTGCATACTGGCGGCAACGAGAAGGGCTGAAAACAGAAAAGACGCGGTGATGATTTAACCAACAGGTTCAACTGACAGCTCCGTCACACGGGGCCCGTCTCTGAAGTGTCTCAACTATCAACAGCGGGCCGTGCTCCTCCTCTGTTTCCTGTAAATAAAACATACTGATACACACAAACAACAACGAGATAACAAATGTAAACACACAAGATCAAGACTCCAACACACACATTATGTTTGCTTTTTAGGCGTTTCTGCGTGAACACCTTGAAGACTGAGCTGAGGGCCCTCAGCTCGCTGAATAACAGTCCGCCCACACACAAACACAGTTTTAAAGAGAGGAGTAACAACAACAGCAATATTATGCAATGAATTGCAGAGCGATTCTTCAAGTGGAGCGGTTATATAAGAGTCATTAGAGCTGCCTCGCTCAAGAGCCTGCTGAAAGATAGATGCTCCTGCTTCTACATGCACACTTCTAACAGCCTTTAGGACTGAAGTGCTGCTTTTAGCTCCGCTGGCGACTTTCTCAAACATTTTATGCCCTTACCTTGAAACCATGTAACTTCAAAGTGGCTTTCCGTTCTTAATGCAGAGTAAACTTTACATTCATGACCCCTTAGTCCATGATCTCATTTACGTCTACCCTGAAGGACGCTCTGCGAGCGTGTTTCTGGCTCGTCAACAGAGATTTGTGCTTCGTATTTGGGAACAAACTTTTCCTTCTTCCATCCGACTGTATCCTTCTCAAAGATTTATGATAAGCGATTAATTATTCATTGAATGCAGCCGAGGAACACACAAAGGCGAAAACTAAGGCGGTGAGAGTAAACAGCGGGGAGCAGAGGAGGCGGCGAGTCGATTTCAGGGCGTCTCAGCGGAGGCAGCCTCAAAGCCGGCGTATTCAGGTTGACACCGGCAGAGAGAAGAGCTCTGAGCTCAGCTGTTTCACATAAACTTCGCACAGAAGGATGGCGAGCGGGCGGAAACAAACACCAGACAAACTGCGGTGAGTTTAGGCAGGTGCTGGCCGGTTTGCCTCACACGTCTCTTTGGCGGATAACCAACACGCTATAAAAGGCTCAAAGGCGTTTGGTAGCGGAGCTGCCGGCAAATACTGAGAGTATGTGAGAGAATACTGTGGGGGTCACAGTCCAGCAGCTACTGGACCGGTTGGTGGACAAACCATTACTGGCCTTGGGTCAATGTGCGGGTGTTTCTGCGGAAGAGGATTAGGGCCACATGTGAAATTTTTTTGGGCTCTGAGATTAAAGTCAGAAGATTCTCAGAAGATTTACACTCAGAATTCCGACTTTTTTTCTCCGAAGATTTACACTCTGAATCCTGACTTTAAACTCTGAATCCTGACTTTTTTCTCAGAAGATTTAAACTCAGAATTATGACTTTAAACTCAGAATTGCGACTTTAAACTCAGAATTATGACTTTAAACTCAGAATTACGACTTTAAACTCAGAATCCTGACTTTAAACTCTGAATCCTGACTTTTTTCTCCGAAGATTTCCACTCAGAATTCCGACTTTAAACTCTGAATCCTGACTTTTCTCAGAAGATTTCAACTCTGAATCCTGACTTTAAACTCTGAATCCTGACTTTAAACTCTGAATCCTGACTTTAAACTCTGAATCCTGACTTTAAACTCTGAATCCTGACTTTTTTCTCAGAAGATTTCAACTCAGAATCCTGACTTTAAACTCTGAATCCTGACTTTAAACTCTGAATCCTGACTTTAAACTCTGAATCCTGACTCTAAACTCAGAATTCTGACTTTAAACTCTGAATCCTGACTTTAAACTCTGAATCCTGACTTTTTTCTCAGAAGATTTCAACTCAGAATTCTGACTTTAAACTCTGAATCCTGACTTTAAACTCTGAATCCTGACTTTTTCTCAGAAGACTTCAACTCAGAATTCTGACTTTAAACTCTGAATCCTGACTTTAAACTCTGAATTCTGACTTTAAACTCAGAATTCTGACTTTAAACTCTGAATCCTAACTTTAAACTCTGAATCCTGACTTTAAACTCTGAATCCTGACTTTTTTCTCAGAAGATTTCAACTCAGAATTCCGACTTTTCTTCTCTGAAGATTTCAACTCAGAATTCTGACTTTAAACTCTGAATCCTGACTTTAAACTCTGAATCCTGACTTTTTTCTCAGAAGATTTACACTCAGAATTCTGACTTTAATCTCAGAATTTTAAAACAAATTCACGCGTGGCTCCAATCCTCCTCCGCATGTTTCATCACTGATCTGTATAAAAAAGAAATTCTCATTTCACTTGCCTCCTGCAGGTCTCAGGTCAGGTTCAGCTGTCTAGTAAGCCGACTGGGGCTGCTGGGGATTACCTCCATGTTTGCCATCACAGGAAATACAAACATGGTTATCCGTCTGACAAAATCATCATCTGATAAACGCAGCACTTGCAAAATGCATCAACGTTTCTGAAGATTATTTAAGAGTTTTCAAAAAGACAATTAAAGTCCTTTCAAGAAGATTAAAGGCCTTTCAAATCCTTTCAACAAGTTGATGTTCACACATCAAAGGCGGGTTTGCATGATTAGTTAAATCTCACAATAGAAGAACAGAGAAGCAATATTTTTAAAGACTTCAACTGAAGATCTAAAAAAAAAAAGAAAGAAAAAAGCGTGCACATGTTCAGGATTTAGAAATGGAACAAAGGCGTGCTAGAAACGATCCCACAAAGATCACTTTTACAGGTGAATGAATGAATGCAGCACTTCGTCCTCGCATTACCAAAACTTTTTTTTGTGCGCCTCACATTGACAGGAACGTCCCGTGCTATTGGCAGTTATAACATCAACCCAGACTACACAAGGTCAGCTCACACGGGTAGAGAGAAATCAACTGTAAATGGGCAGCATGAGTGCACAGAAGCCTCCTCCTGCTGAACATTAGCAATCTAAGTATCTACAGTTTGAACCTTCTGCTGTTTACCATCAAAATATCCGACTGGATTTATGCCAGATGTCTTATGTGGGAGCGCAAACTGCAGCGTGTGAAGGCAAAACAAACTGGGGAGCGGGAAACTTCTGCATTATGCATTAAACAGCCATAAACACACAGTAACAGCGCGCTCTCGCCTTAAAACGGCTGTTTCTTACTCATCAGTTTCACATCCAGGGATCGCTAGATGCTAATAGCCAACTCTGCACCCTAAGCTAACAGGGAGGTTTGCTTGTTGAGATATTGAACACTGTCCTTGAATTTCTTTAGAGAGCTGCATGCAGTTAAAAAGGCACAAAATCAACGTCTCATGTCGAGCTGCCTCTGAGCCACTCTGACATGAAAAAGGTCTAACACAGAGTGTGTTGTGTGTTTATATCGGATTTTGCCTTGTGCAGTTTGTTTACACGGACCCTTCTCTTCTTTCCTCACACGGAAACAATCACCACAAGTAAAGCGTGACAGTAAACCAGGGATGGTTAAAATCAAGGGCAACTGGACTGTGTTAAAGACTTCGAAGACATTTCCTCTTTCTTTTTTTTCCCAGGAAACTAAAGCGCTCACACTTGACCTCAGCTAAGAGCGCCAGCGGCGGTGGTTCAGGCGCGACCTCAGGTGTCCACTAGCGACCATAACACCTGCCAGGAGGCTTAACGAAGCAAGTGGTCTCCACAGAGGTTAAATAGCTGGGGCTCCCTGCCAGTCAGAGGATGAGAGGTGTCAAGTCAAGGTTTATTTCTACAGCACCTTTCAAAACCAGAGTTACAAAGTGCTTTACAAGGATGGAGGAAGCAAGAAAACGGTTCAAAACAACACTCAGAGATTAAAAGAAGCATTAAAAGAGCAGACAATTGCTCAGAAAAACCAAAACCAATTCCAAGGCCATATAAATCAAAACAAGTCTTCAGCTGTGACTTAAAACAATCCCGACTCCCAGGAGGAGACTGTTCCACAACCAGGGGCCCAGGACGGAAGCACCCGGCCGGCCTCCTCGTGTTTTACTTCAGAACTAGCAGACCTTGCTGAGGTCACTCAAATAATGAGGTGCAAGATTATTAAGTGCCTCATGAATGAGGAGGGAGATCCTGAATTGGATCTTGAATGTAATCGGAAGCCAGTGCGGTGACATCAGAGTCTGGGTGATATGAGAGCGATAAGAGGCGTATCCTCTTCTTGTATCTTCAAACAAACCCAGCTGCCCTTTATTTTAACCTCCCTTGGATAACTACGACCTGGATGAAAGAACCTTTGCAGACATCGTGGCAGTAAACTTGCCAGAGCTGTGAACCCACTTCTATTGATCCCCGTCAGATGAACTTGTTTTGCTGTAAGGTTAGAAGGAGTAGTGACAGTTTTCAGGCAGCTTTCAGAGTATCTGAGGGCTGAAGGCTGTTAAACGCCAACCGAGCAGCGAGCGTTAATCACTTTCTCTCTGGAATCAGGAATCCTCTAATGACAGACCTGCTGCTCGGAGCCTTCAGGCTGCTGCCAGCACAGATCACCTGAGATAAAAATATCCAACGCCACCTCGTCTCGTGGTTACCTGCTCCGCAGAGTCCTGACGGCCTTCGTCCCGTGTGCATCCAGTCCCTCTTCATCCTCTGCACCAGCCTCATCGCAGTCATGGAGACTTCGTGGTTCTTCTCGCCAAATTCCAGCATCTGGGCGAAGCGGGGGATGTACAGGCACGGGTCTGTTGGAGACAAGAAGGTTTTTTCTTAGAGTTAGCGTTGTGTTCACACTGGCGTGATCACAGTCAAGGTCATTTCATAGCTGGAGCATTTGTTCCTTCAGATATTTCTGCCAAAAGGTGTTTTGGCAGGCTGTGCTGCTGGAAGAGATCCAGATGTGGACGCATAAGAAGATTTAAAGACATTTCTTTACACTGAAAGCTCATTTTTAGTGCCGTCCCACAAATACTCGAGTAAGTTGTTCATTAAAAATCTACCACTGTGTATTCTGACACTAATCTAGATTATTTTGAAAGTCTGTTGCTCACTGGCTCTGAATACACATCCAGTCAAACCATTGGTCACAGGAGGGGAGGGGGGGATGCAGCGTGTTGGAGAAGGAGATAAACAAAAAGCAGGACAAGCGATCAAACGCCACAGCGAAGTGGAGCGTGGCAGGCTGCATTATGGTTAGTAGTCTCTCTCCAATGATTTGTGCTGCACGTCGCGGACAAAAAGTTCAATTCAACTTCGGCGGCGTGCTGGCGAGGGGCGTGCTGGCGGGCGGGCGGGCGCCTGAAGCGAGTGTCACCTCCCTCCAGCCTCCATGACAAAAGAAAAATGTTTCTGCTGATACACGAAAACAGATTTCTACCTGTTCACCTGCTGCTCAGAAGGAGCCTGTTCTGATCGCGGCTCCGGACTCTGACTTGTTTCAACAAGCCAGATAAAAGCTCATTTCCTGGCAGTGGAAAAAAAGATTTGGTTTAATAATTTATTTGATTAAATGAATGTTTAAGTTGAGATTTATAGGAACTTTTGGTAAAAGAAATTCTGCTGGTAAAAAGCACCTTATTTGTTTAAAGTGTTTGCAAACATGTTTTCTGTATAAAAGCAGTACATTTAAATTAAAAGTGCACAATACACTACTTTAGAATTATTTATTCAATTCTGTGCATAACACATGCAATTAATTGATTTCCCAGCACTAATAATAATTTAATATTTCAGTTGTCAAAATGCCAAGTTTTGATTAAATCAAATAACGTTTCTGAGACGCCTGAATGATTAGGGCTACATCCAAAAATCACTTCCTATTTCCTATGTAATGCAACATATTTAGGCCCAGCCGTCGTATTTGAGAGTCTGACTTGTGAGCGTGTAAATCTACAAAAAGGCACAGACCAGGTGTCAGTGGGGACGGAAGATGTTAAGGATCTGCTGAATGGTAATTCTGCAGTCTTCATTTTACTGCTCACTATAAAATAAACTAGTTGAGGATGTCATATCAGCACACAGGCCAGTTAGGGCTGGCCGATACGGCTCAGAAACGTTATCAGGATAAGAGCTGGTCGATACGCGTCAAAACAATTATGAGAAATTCAGTAAAAATAAGTAAAAGCTTTTTTTAAAGTCCTTTTTCCTCAACAAAATAAACAATAAAAAGTCCAAATTTGTTTATGATTAGAGTGAATACAATCAAACATTTATTTAAAATACATTGAACATTTGTTATATTGTTATTGAAAAAAAATTATATTGCTTTATTGTCCAGCCCTTCGTAAAATCTCTTTATTTTACCACCCTTGTACTGTTTATACATTCTGCATGTAGCTTTTGTTTTGAGTAAATGAAACATCTCATCCAGCCCTGTGTTGTAAAAATGATCAGATCTACCTCCTGAGTAATCTGAAGCTGCTGCAGCTCAGTTTGTGGGTCAAAGTGTCCTGTCATGATCATGTTCAGCTGATATCAGATGTATTTGATCCCTAAGATTCTGCTGCCAAAAATTTGGCCCAGGATGAAACTTCAACCAATCAAAAGCCTGCTTGTATGACCATGTGACTTCTGTTTACGAGCCCTGAACCAACCACATGGAAAAGTCATTTTTCCCCCCACTCTGGACCAAAAATCCTGCTTTGAATTCACACGGTTTAAACTTCCCAGCACCTGTGAGCTCTCCAGTAAAACTGCTGACTGCTAATTAGCTCCACTGGAGAACTTGAGGATTAGCATTTAGCTCGAAGCAGCCTGGTTCTCATTCACCGTCTCTGTCCAGATTTCAGCAGCTGGTGAAAGGATTTGAACGGGCGACCTTCCAATCGCAAACTCACTTCTCAACCATTTCGCTTCTCAAATGTCTGAGAAACTCGCACAGTGCAGCACATCATGAACTTCATTGAGAAATACTTTAAATTCAGCTGAAGAGAGAAAGCTTTCAGAACCGCCGGCTTTTCCATGAAACAGCCTGGCAGGTGGCCAGTTTGCCTTCAGACATTTTTGTTCTAAAAATTGTTTTACCCTGCTAAGAAATCTAATTTAATACTAAAATTAGAAGGAATCCTCTTTCCACTGCAGCCGGAGACAAAAGCTGGGTTTCATGCCCGGCTGTGACAGCGAGTCGAATATCTTTGAAGTCGGTGCTTGTGTTTAAAGAGCAGTCCAGTGGAAAGCTGGTAGAGCCAGCTGGTAATAAGATCCAGGCTCATCCCCGTGTAATGATCGTCTGCAGAGCTCGCCATCAGCTGCTCCAACTTTTACTGGAGTGCCGGTAAGCGCTGGGCCAGGCCAGATCGCCATAGAGAAAAGAGGCTGTTTAAGGAAAAGAAATTCACCTCTAGTCCTCCTTTCACCGTCAAACATAATCAATCCGTGATGCTCAAACAGCCCAGGAGTCATTCTGGGATGGGAGCTGGAGTTTACTTTTTCTCCCGTGTTCCCACTTTCCCTCAAACCGCTTAGCCTACTTGGACCACCCCAGAGAAGGGTGGTGAGCGTGCTCCTTTCAATCAAAGGCAGGAGCAGGGATGCATGAACAGCATTAAAGTGTTATCATGTCAGCTGAAAAAGCCCAACCTGACTTAGAGCTGCAATGCATTCTGGTGTATTTTGTTACTGTGGGTGTATAAATTGGTCCCCGAGCTTCTTTTTCTCTGATGGACTTCTCTTGGTATGACTGTCAAACTGTCAGCTCTGGCAAGAAGCCCTCACTCATCCAAACCTGAAGGTTACTGATGTTTCAGACCAGGGTTTTACAATCTGGACTGGGCCTCAGCTCAGACAAAGCTTACTTTCCACCTAGACTGAATAAGCGTAAAGCGGATCGTAGCCACCGTGATGTCGGTCGGTTTGTGGACTGCCGGTTTGAAGCCTGTAAGTTTGGCATTTTGGTCGCCATCTCGGTTTGTGCTAGAAACAAAAGTGACGATAATTTTGGACCGAAAGGGTGGAGCTGAGGAGGGATATGCGGTGGCAACTTGTCAATCAGGTTGTAGCCCCGCCCTAAAGCCCCTGCTTCCTGGTCGATGTTCCCCTAAGCGGGACCATAATTTACTAAATGAACATCATGCTGTGTTGAAGAAGACTTGAAACTAGCGACTGAGACCATAAACTCATCAGGAAAGTGTTTACTGGGGTAATTATTCAGCTGAGAAGGAGAAACATTTTCTTTAGACTTCTACATAATCACACCTATTAGTAAACAGTGAAGTCAAGCCCTGCTGGCTGTTAGAGAGAATGCATGTTAAGGGCACTTCCGCGTTGGCTTAACTTTTTAAATCCTGAAGGTTCCGTTAACCTAAAGAACTAAACAATGGAGCTCTGACAAAGACTGTCACCATCCCCAAAACCACTATTTGACCGAATCACACACCGCGTGTTGGCGAATCTATGTGACCTTTAATGACTGTCGTCACATTTTGC